>OU015490.1:211731442-211802866 GCA_907164885.2 Dolomedes plantarius | reverse complement strand
AGACTTCTTCTTCTGCTCAGCGTACGTGATATTGCAGATCACGAGACTATCGGTGTTTATGTAGATTTTACGCTATTTTAAAAGTGTTGCCATATTGCACTTGAACTAAATAAGAAAATGTGCATAATAAAAGGTAATTTTATTCCGTATTAATTTGCATTTGTTAACACTCTATTTTCTATTACACAGCGCCAAATATTCCCCTAGCGGTGACTTTTGGAACTAATTTATTTTTTCGAGGAATCCTTCGTTCCCCGTCTTGTTTAATCTTCCTACAAAATGTGGCGTCATTCTCGCAAATAGATCGCGCTACAGAACACTGTGAGCACTGTCAGTTTAATTATGGCTACCTGGTATATATATATATATATATATATATATATATATATATATATATATATATATATATATATATATATATATATATATACATGTATGCATATACATATTTAATAATTTCTGTCTAAGTGTTAATGAAATGTGACAAAAGTTACAAACCTCCTACAGAAACTGCTTCTGCAAAAGCAATGTGTATATTTATATAATATGATAAACACAAAGACGTTATCAAAGACTAATATCTGCATAACACAAGATAAAAGAGCACAAATGTTCACTGTGATGAATAATATCGATTTTCATATGTTTCGTCTGGAGAATTAATATTCCTAACGGGCGAAACTAACAGAATAATTAATCTCTTGTAAAATTATTTGTTATTCAAGAAACATCTGCGCAAGCTATTTTAATACGATTCGATCGGCAGAGCGCTGTTCATAATTATTGTAGCCGAACGCATTCCGTTGTAATGAAGAAATCATTCTCATTAATCTGATTACACAATTTTCAATGACATTAGTGGATCGTGAATAATAGAAATGTATGTGGTTCGGGTCATGTAGAGCCGTTAAATTTATGTTAAAGAATTCACTCCATTTGCATACGAAATGATAAATGTCCTCAAACAATACCCCGATTTCGAAAAAAAATAATAAAACTGTACGGGCACTGATTACAGAAAATTTATTGAAATATAGTCATAATGTTAAATTTTTAAAGTTAAATATTGGAGTGCATAATAATTTTTCATAGGTATAAATAAATTTTTCGTTACAAAACATATTAATGACAGTAACTAAATGAGTTATATCCACTGACGACTTTAATTAATATTTGTATACATGCCATATTCCTCCGCATATACAGTGTCATGTAAAAAAGAGAATATTTAAATAAAACATAAAGAAATATTGTTTTGAGAGTCCTGAACGTAAAATATTTGTGCATTAGTTTAAGATCGGGATTTAGTGGTAGTCGTCATTCCTTTACTGTAGTACACCATATTTCAGGAGAAAACAAAGTACTAATCACTGCACTGTTCTCCAGGATGTCTTTCCACTGTGAAATATCCACTGCAAAAATGTTTTCAATTAGTATAAAACCGCAATTGAGTACGTCTTTGGCAATCATCAGAGTTATGTCTATCACGTTGAGGAAGTAATATCAAATGATCGATTATATATGACGATGTCCCCAGACACAACAGATACTCTCCAGTGTTTGCCGAGGAAGAAAGTTCAAGGCCTAAATCTGATAATATGCGAATACCGGTTCTAATCATACGAGTCAATATGGTTTAACATGCTCTCATCGGAGATGATGGGAAAAAATTTTTCCGCCTCTCCATAGCATGCGAGATCTCACAGATTGTAACTGATTTAGTTTATAGTCCTTTCTTACTGCACAGGGAATTTTTGGAAGCAAAATGCTACCGTTTTCTTTTACCTATTCATGGTACTTTATAAATGTAATTTCGGTTACAATATGAATTGGATATCTATTTAATCGTTAACACATCTTCTGTTATGCCCATTCGAATACGATTTTACATTTCTATTTTTATATGATATTTTTGCCTATTTCAGTTGCACCATTTCTACATGTGATTAAGTTTGTATATGTTTTATAAGAAAAGAGTATTCCCTTAAAAACTGAATTTTTAAGCAAATTTTCTTTCTGCTTAAAAGGGAAATAGATATTCAAGTTTACAATATTTTAGAAAATTAAGAATCTTTAAATATATTAATTGCTTTAAATCCTGTCAAAGTTTATGATTTCATGTAAATATGTAGACATATATAATGGAGGATATTACATAAAAGTAGCCTAGATAATAAGATATCACTTTATAAAATTTTTCATAATTTTTTACTATTTTATTTGAAAAAAATATCAATACGAGTATTCTTTTTTATCTTAAAATTTCTTTACTTTTTGAAGATTTGACTTTCAATACATTTATTGAAAGAAAAATGTATATATATTTTTTCATGTGAAAAAAATACTTATGATATTTTTTAAAGTGAAACTCTTTAGAAATGAAATCAGGAAAGCAGCAAGGGTTTACAACCTGCAAACTGTGTTTCGATTTCACTGATAAAAGCGTTTCTCTTGAGTAAGTTTTTCTTCTAAAAGTTTGGAAATATTTATTTTAATATGAACAGATATCAAGCCTCAACGGATAAATCGATATTTTTAAATGGAATAAAAAATGCTGATTTTTTTTTTTTCATTTGGCATCTAGTGGCAGGATTCCAAAAACCAAGAATTTGTTCCTTTAAATTTTTTGCGTTTGAATCCAAAACTTCTTAAAAGAGATCAGATGTCAGTGCTTCTAAGAATTTATATTGAACTTATGAATCTTGATGGTTATAGACAAAATATGCCAAGACAAATTTTCGCTTTTCTAATGCTCTTTATACCTCATTCTTAATGCCATTTTAAATGAAATAAATAAATTTTTGGAATATTATTTTTTAGTTTTAAATGTCAAGATTGTGCTTATATACACGTGTTTATTATATATATATATATATATATATATATATATATATATATATATATATATATATATATATATATATATATATATATATATATATATATATATATATATATATATACACTGCTGGCCACCCAAATTGCAACACCAAGAAAGACAAGAGATATCACAACAAAATTTACTTTGTAGATAACATGTTGACCAAGTATCAAATGATTAAATTTATAGACTTCTGTGAAGTGTGGTTCCTGCCAAAATCAGTAGCCAGAGTAGCCGCCATTGTTGGAGATCACCGCTGCCACACGCCTCGGCATTGATTCAAAGAGACTTTGGATGAGTTCTTGGGGTACAGCAGACCAAGCAGCTTCCACACGTTGCCAAAGTTGATCTGCTGTGGCAGCTGGGTATGGAATCTGGGTCAATCGTAGAGCAACCATGGACCACATGTTTTCTATCGGCGAAAGATCCGGAGAGCGAGGCGGCCAGTGAAGCAATTCTATCTGGCGATTGACGAAGAACCGTTGGACAATGCATGCCACGTGTGGTCGCGCATTATCCTGGTGAAATATGGCTGTGGGCAAGCCCTGAATGTAAGGAAGGACAACTGGCTCCAACATCTCGGAGATGTAGCGCTGGCTGTTTAAAGTACCGGCAATGCGTACTAGAGGTGTGCGAGAGTGATATCCAATACCGCCCCATACCATAATACCGGGTGCAGGACCAGTGTGGCGGTGCATAACGCAGCTGTTCAGCATCCTCTCTTCACGTTGTCTCCAGACTCGAATTCGACCATCGTGGTGTTGCAGACAGAAGCGTTACTCGTCAGTAAAGACAATTTCATTCCATTCTGCCGTCCACATCCTTCTGTCATCGCACCATTGGCGGCGGAGACGTCTGTGGTTCTGCGTCAAGGGTAGACAAAGCAATGGACATCTTGCGGACAGACCACTCTTCTGTAAACGGCGTCGAATGGTACGCGCAGACACTGGATGATGCGTTACAGACTGCATGTGCTGTGCTATGGTTCGTGATGTGACTGAGCGATCCGTCACTGCCATGCGCACAATTTGTCTGTCATCACGTGAAGTGGTGTGCTGAGGTGGATGCGATCGAACACGCCGGTCCGTCGTACCCTCCTGCATCCAACGATCACATATCCGCATTACAGTTGCTTGGTTTCGTCCAACACGACTACCGATTTCCCTGAAAGATAATCCACAATCTCGGTAGGCCACTATCCTTCCTCTGTCGAACTCGGATACTTGATGAAAAGATGATCGCTGTTTTCGACGAGGCATAATTGATCGTTTTTTTGAAAAAAAATCCAAGAAAAACACAATTGCCTAACTTGAAATCGTCGAAATCTCCAAGCCTTAAATAGCGCTTTGAAGTGGCGCCACAGGTGCGCGTGATGTGCGTCTGCGCTGAAATTCTAATCATTTGCATATCTCACCTCCGCTAATGCATGTTGTAAATTTCATGTTATTTGCATGTTTCCTTCAGGGTGTTGCATTTACAGTGGCCAGCAGTGTATATATATATATATATATATATATGGCATGCGCTGAGATTCATGTGTCTATGATTCAGCATGATTCAGAAACTACGTGCCATGCATAGCATGTTCTTGATTCATGGATCACGTGGTCAAGTCGGATGATTGGCCCTGGCCAATTAAGTGGACAGGAACTTTCAACCTCGAATTTTTTAATTTTCAATTTTTAACTCTATATACAAAATGAGAATAATTAATTTACTATTTTACTACATTAAAATTCCTAGAATTCAAAATATGGATTTTTTTGGCAGAGTAATGCCTGTTTTCAAAAAAAAAATTCAAAAATGCTAACATTTTTCAAAATGCTCCATGCACATTCCATATGAATTAAGAACTTCAAATTGTTTATTATAAGTTTACCATATATGTATAAATACAATCGTGCATTTAATTTTTTTTTTGTATAAATCTAAAGTTTTAATTTTTTTTTTCCTATTCTGCCTGTTATTTTTTATATTTTTTGCATGTTTTCACTTTATGTTATGATCTTTAAATTTTAAAAAACAATTGTGATTTTAAAGACTTATGCACAGTTTTGTGGCAAACGCTTCAATAAACAATCTTGAGAAATTTGGGAGAAATCAGTAGGAAATAAATGCGCATGGAACATTTTAAAAAATTCTAGGATTTTTGAATAAGTTTTTGATAAACAGGTCTTATTCCTACAAAATATTTATTCATGAATTATAAGAGTCCTCAATGTATTTGAAAAGAATATTAAATATTCTCCATTTGTATGTACAATAAAATATTTAATATAAAAAAAAAAGTTGAAGGTCCCTTATCCCCTTAAAGAAATGTTAACACCTAGCGTCACATTAGCGCCTCCATACTTTAAAAATGAAACGGATGATTTCTGAGGTCACTGATTTCTCGCTTCTCTTGTTAAACTTACCTATCTTCGCGCTGCTTCGCGGCTGTCCTATATTACTATGTAAAGTCTGCCTTCTGTATGCGCCCCGACAAGGACCGGTGGCGTTACTATTGTGTGAGTCCGGCCGTAAATGTACCTGTGCTTTGCTGAATGTCTGCTGAATCATATCTTCGAGTTTTTTGAAGAAATAAATTCCGTGGACACTGTTCGTGCGTCGCGTCTCCGTTCTGGGTGTTCATCAATGCCTCTCGTATCTGTGGTTTTACCTGCCCGATGTGTCATCAGCTCTACTGAAATAGTGTTCTTCTCGTCCCTCTGCCTCGACTACAAAAGTGTTTAATCGCGCCCACGAATCTTGGGTGTATCAGCTATTCTACATGGCTTGGTTTAAAGTTTATAGTGCGTGTAAGTCAAATATCATTATATATATATATATATATATATATATATATATATATATATATATATATATATATATATATATATATATATATATATATATATATATATATATATATATATATATATATATACATATATATATATATATATATACATATATATATATATATACATATATATATATATACATATATATATATATATATATATATATATACATATATATATATATATATATATATATATATATATATATATATATATATATATATATATATATATATATATATATATATATATATATATATATATATATATATGTAATATCCTTGACCGGACGAAGCTCAACAGGCTCGTACTTCCTAGTTATTTGGATCCGGGTCAAGTCGTAGCCGAGTTGATCTTACTGTGTAGTCGTACCGGAACAGGCAATGGCGAGTGACTGGGAAATGCGTAGGAAGAGAATCCAGGCGAATAATACAGACATCTAAGCTGATGGAACAGTCTCTTTATTTTCACCGTATTTTTCGATTATTAAATATACTCCATTATCTAAACACTGCATACTTAGCTTAGGATTAACATGCGTGAAAAGTATCGGTCGGGGACGTTTATCGGGCAGAATTCCGGCGACGTAACGCAGCGAGTTATTTTACGGAGAGCTCAAAATCACGTCATGTTAGGTTGAGAGCAGACAAAAAAGACTCGGAATTATTGAGAAAAGCGCAGGTTTTTCAGGCGGGCTGAACTTTAATTGGTCTCAAACTGACACGTGATTAAGTCGCGTCATATGGTGTGATCATCGAAAGGGTTCACGTCGTAGCCTTTAGAATAGACTTCGTTATATAATTCTTATGTAATGATACGCGCGTGCAACAGCTTTAGGGGAAAAAATAATAGATTATTTCGGGTTGCATTTGAGGGGTAATTCTTTATTGCCAAAGGGTAAAAGAATTTAGATTGGCGTTTTAATTATAAAAGATTTGAAATTTATTTCATATATATATATATATATATATATATATATATATATATATATATATATATATATATATTAATTAAGACAAAAACAAAACTTTCATGTTAATAAATTCTAACTTTGTTATACAAATAAAACCTTCTATTAAAAGTCCAGATCCGAAAGAGATAATTATCTTTAAGCTAACAAAAAATATAATTACCTGGGTTCTCCTATTATAAATTATTTCTCCTTTTTACAAATGATTCCAAAATAGAAAGATTCTGCGTGACATTTTGTAATATACGCGGAAATTTTTTCGATAACAAATCTGCTTTGCTCATCGCACCGGCGGTAACGTGGTAATTATAAGTTAAGGATTTTGCCTTAACGATATTCCTAAACTGTTTTTCACTCCGGTGGACTCCTAAATCGATGAAACTCTTCAATGAACACGATCAGAATAAACGAGAACGATCATAAATTATTTGCATGCTTCAGAAAAAAAAAATGAAATACATAGTGAAATGTACACAAACTTATATGGGCTGAAGTTTCGATGCAATAAAATATTTATCGATAAACGTAAGAAAATTTTCTTTAATTTTTTTATAATGATTTTTAGCTCGAAAAAATACGTGTTTTATATTATATATATATATATTATATATATATATATATATATATATATATATATATATATATATATATATATATATATATATATATATATATACATATACTCATTATTTATTTATTTATTTATTTTTTTATGCCTGAATCACATATAATATTATCTTAGATGCATAGACACGAGTTTAACACCAACTTATATTATAGTTATACGATATTAAGTAATTTTATTAAAGTAAAAAAACGGAAAAGATATATTTTTCTGTTTCTGTGACACATTTTTCTATTAAATATATGAGTTACAAAATTCTTTATTTAAACCATTAGGTTAATATAACTGTTTTAGAAAAAAATCCGTAATATAAAATTCATTAATAAAATTCATTGATATGGTCATTAATTAAAGTCATTAAAAATTAAAGTCATTATTATTGTCAGTAATACAAAATTATACTTAAGTAAACATCTGTAAGACGACACTGCGATATCATTAATTATAAGTGTTTTTCCAGCATAGAATAACAGTAATATTATGAATTATTATTCAGCTAAAATTTCATCGAAGATAGGATATAAAATCTCACTTACGAACAGAACCTCTTCCTAGTCTTCTTCGATCGGAAGCAATATGCCATTTTATAACATGTGTAACTGAAAATTGTCGGTCATAAAATAACATTTGACCAGATTTCCTTCTTTCTAACGTATATTGAAACACTAAAGATGTTAGCTAACTGTTTTCTGCGATTTGTGAGAAAGAATTTATATAATTTTAGTGGGCAAAAATGAATGAAAATTATAGAAAAAAAACTTTGTCTTCATGTTTCAGAAATAACATTATTTGAATGCATATAATAAAAAAGCATTCCTTAAATTCCTATGTAGACTTTAAAGAAATTTGTTCTATTTATAAAGATTTCCTAATCCATTTCACAAGACAAAGAGAAGTGAACAATATTTTTAACATAAAATTATTCTCATTTTTAAATGCTGTACCATGAAAAAAATATTAATTTTCCGAGATTTAAAGTTAAGTAAATTGTAATTTAAATTTTAAAACTAATATTGTGAACCATAGAATAAAAAAATTATGTGAAATATGTCACATACAGAACTTTTTGAAAATAGGGAATTAATAAACAATTTTTTTTTAACTGAATCTTTCTTTGTTTAAATTACACTAAATATGAAGAGGAATAAATTATATAGCTACATATACAAAACGCCATCAGTGTTTAGAACTTGTTTGTCAGTGTCATTAATATGTTTATAAGAAATAATTTATTTTTATCTCTGAACTGTTTTTATAAAGTGTGGCCCTAATGGATGTGAGATATTTGCCTTAGCGGCAGTGGTTAAATTCCCAGAGTTTTGTTTTTGAGGCACTTGATGAGTCAGCATTCTTCGAAACTAATCTGCCGTCATAGGAAAGTGAAAGTGTGCAATTTGATATTGTTTAAGCGAAGTGGTACCTATGGTCATGACATGTGTTCTTCCAGATAGCCGCTGGGAGAAATTATTCTACATTTTTGATGAGAGAGGGTGTTATTGAAGCCTATATTTATCGTGGTAAGTTGAATGTGTTTAGGCATGTCTGTTTGGTCCCATTGTATATAGTTCAGATGGATTAAGGGATTTTGTAAGGGAAGTGTGATCCCGGGACATTAATAGACCTTCTGAAGCACACTTGGTCCTCACCATGGAATGGATTGCCGTGAACAAGCAGCTTCAATTCCGCTGGAAGTGTTCGAACATCCTATAGCCCGCCATCCTATAGCCCGACCCTGAGTCTAACACATCTACGTCCCACTGAAAGAGACTTTCTCAGGCAACTGGTTGGCTAACGATGTTGAGGTCCACAGATAGCTCCCGCAGACAACGGACGTACATCTCATCATGGCATCCCAAAACTAGTAAGCTAGGGGATAATTGCTTGAACGGGAGCACCCACTAAGTGTACCGAATATGTAGCACATGTATCATTATTTGATTCTGTAAGTAGAATTATTCCACCCAATAAACAATTACAGAAAAAATAAGATGTCTTACTTTCATTTTTGAAACCCTAATAATCTTCAGAATTTTAACTTTTAAAAGATAACATTATGACTATGTTTCAATGAATTTTCTATAAGCTTAACCCATACCGTTCATTTCATATTTTTCGAAATCGAGATATCGTATGAGGACATTCGTCATTTCATATGAAAATGGAGTGAATTCTTTAACATAAATTTAACGGCTCTACATGACCCGAACCACATACATTTCTATTATTCACGATCCACTAATGTCATTGAAAATTGTGTAATCAGATTAACGAGAATGATTTCTTCATTATCACGGAATGCATTCGGCTACAATAATTATGAACAGCGCTCTGCCGATCGAATCGTATTAAAATAGCTTGCGCAGATGTTTCTTGAATAACAAATAATTTTACAAGAGATTAATTATTCTGTTAGTTTCGTCCGTTAGGAATATTAATTCTCCAGACTAAACATATGAAAATCGATATTATTCATCACAGTGAACATTTGTGCTCTTTTATCTTGTGTCATGTAGATATTTATCTTTGATAACGTCTTTGTGTTTATCATATTATATAAATGTACACATTGCTTTTGCAGAAGGAGTTTCTGTAGGAGGTTTGTAACTTTTGTCACATTTCATTAACACTTAGACAGAAATGATTAAATATTTATGTATGTATATATATATATATATATATATATATATATATATATATATATGTTTATATATGTTTATATATATATATATATATATATATATATATATATATTAGTTACATATTTCAGGATAAGACCTCAAAGCACTTTATATTTGTAAATTACTTTTTAATTGTTGTATTTGCTTTCCGATTTGGTAGATGGCAATGATAATTTGCTCAACTTTAGTAATCTTTTTCGTTCTGTTCATAAAAAATCTCTTTTAAACGCTTAGTAGTTGGTTATAAAAGAATGAACATATTGTTGTAAATAGCTGTATATATATCTAAACATTCATAAGTGACCTGTATTATATCAATATGTTACCGTGTATTTAATGTTTTAATGTATATATCAATTTATTTATATGTATTAAAATAGTGTTTTTATCAGTGTTTATAACATTGTTTATAGCAGTGTATACTAAAAAGTGTCAATTTATTTTTATATATTAAAAGTTTTGTTTTATTATATATCAATATGTTGACTCTTTGTATTTTTGAGAAATTTTGCGAGCTTGAATACAAATTTTGGCTAGCTTAGAGACAAATTTTTTGATTAATCCTTCAGCGGGCGCGTCCGAGTACAAAGTGCAACATTTTCATAATTTTGAATGGTTTGTTTTTACATGTAAGGATTGAATGATTTAAGCAGTTTTTATTTATAGCTATACCCTTTCTAATTCAGCTCTGATTTTCTGACCCTTGTTTTCCTTTTCATTCACTGTTAATCGTGATTTAACAGTGGTAAACCAGCGATTATACTAGATTACACTACGACAAAAATAGGATTTAATGTAATAGATCAAATGTGCAGCTATTACACGGTATCCTCCATATGAGGAGGATACACAGTCTCATTGTTTCTTAGGTTTTTGGACATAATAGGAATCAATTCGCAAGTTGTCCTTAAAATCAATATACCGGACAGTTTTGAAATAAGGTGATTGAATCTGCATTCTTTGGCCTTTACTTATAAATATATCTCAATACAATCAACAATTTATATACTGTCATAAAACGCAGAATTTTTTTCAATTTGAAAAAAAAATATTATTACAAAAGGAATAATCAATGTTGAAAGATATGTTGCACTTTGTGCCTCTCGCGTCTGCTGGTGTACCTAAAATTGGTGCACCTGTTGGTGTACCAAAATTTGGCACTCGCTGAAGGCTAATGGAGGCTATCATTTTTCACATAGGTGTCACAGTTATCGAGTTCATGAATTTTCCTTTTTTAACGAGAATGACTTACGAGAATAACGTCAACGGTATATAAGAAGATCGAAATTGGCTCTTTGTTTCATCCACTTCTCAGTTGGAGATCGACTGTTCTGTTTACACTGTAAGGCCTGTTACATTGCCTGTGGGTACTGTGTCGCATCTTTTATGTGATGTCTGTTGTAGAGTTTTCAACAAACGTAGAGCTAACTAAAGACCAAAAAGGAGGCATAAGTGACTGATTGTGATAGTTATGAAAAGAAAATAAATTTGTTTTGCTGTTATCAGGATTCATTAGCTATATATATTTCTAGACAGTTTTAAATGTCCTGTACTTCTCTTTAAATTATGTTTACTGTATGTTATTTACTATTTATTTACTGTCATTGTGCGTTTTTAAATCAATAATGTAACCTTTTGGCAATATTTTTGTTAATTTTTGAGAGCTATGCGACAAATTTTGGCGAGCTTAGCGACATATTTTGCGTCTATAGGAGGCTATAATTTGTCACTAATGTGTATGATGATATGAATAAAACACAATATTTAATTTTTTTTAAATAACTGTTTTAAAATATTCACTAATTGCAATTCTAAAATAAAATTTTTATTTATAAAAACTCATAATTTCTCAACTATATAATTTAACAATACGTTTATAACATCATAATAAAATATTAATAAATATTCTACGAATTTCCATAACCAAAAAATATTCTTTTCCTACTTCTGCATAAGGATTACAGTTGTTTTTCAGTTGATTACAAAAATGTGCAAAAAATAAAAACATACTAAAAATTTCATTATTTCCTATTTTAAAATAAATTTTTAGTAACAATCTGGTTCTCAACAATCATAGGATTTGAAAATTAGTTTATAACATTATGATAACAGATTAGCAAATTTTCCATGAATTATCTTAACCAAAAATATCCTTTTCCATTCTTCCGTGTAGGAATTATAGTGTTCTTTAATTTATTACAAAACCGTTCAAAAATTCTTCATAATCTTCATAACATTAAAGTGATATTTTTAATTAAACAAATTCACACTCATTTATATGATTTGAAAATATATGTAGAATCTCATAGTAGTTTTAATAAATATTATTTAAGTTATCTTTACCATAAAATCCTTTTCCAGTCTTCCTTCTAAGAAATACTATGTTGTTTATTTCATTGGAGAATTGTTACAAAAATTAAATTCTTCATCACTTTCACCGTTTAAATGAAGTTTTAATTAGAAATTTTACACTAAACTTTTTTAGTATAAAAATATGTATAGACCGCATAAAATTAGATTAACAAATTTTCAATAAATTATATTAAACAAAAATAGATTTTTCCAATCTTCCTTCTAAGATTTACTGTGTTCTTTAGTAGATTACATAATGGCCAAATAATAATTATAAAAATGAAATACTTCATTATTTCCACTTTTAGCTGAAATTATAATTTTTAAAAAATGATGCTTAGTTATATGATTTGAAAATATGTTTGTAACCTTCAATTAATAAATTAGCAAATCTTCTTCAAATTATTTTAACCAAAAATATCCTTATCATATGTTCCATTGAAGAATTACCGGTTTATTAATATACAGAATCGTTAAAAAATATTTTTATTTCTTCATTCTTTTCAATTTTGATATTAAATTTTAATTATGAAATTTTTATCAACAAATTGATACTTAAGCATATGATTTGGAAATATGTTTATAACTTTATAATATTAAATAAACAAATCTCCAATAAATAATATTAACCTAAAATATCCTTTTCCAGTCTTCCGTCTAAGAGCTACTGGGTATTTCAGTAAAGTACAGAATCCTCGAAAAATAACTATTAAAAAATAATTCTGTATTATTTTCAACTTCAATATAAAAACTATAATTAAAAAAGTAATGATTTATTATATATCATTTGATAATAGGTTTTGACCTCACAAAATTAGATTAACAAATTATCTTCAAATTATCTTAAACAAAAATATTCTTATAATATGTTCCGTTTAAGAATTACTGTTTTATTAAATTACAGAATTGTTAAAATGGTTTGAGTTCTTCATAACGTTCAATTTTAAAATTAAATTTTAATTATGAAATTTATATCAACAGATTGATACTCAATCATATGATTTGAAAATATGTTTGTAACTTCAAAATAATAGATAAACAAATATTCGATAAATTATCTTAACCAAAAATATCCCTCTCCAATCTTCCGTCTAAGAATTACTGTGTTCTTTATTTGATTACAGAATCGTGACAGTGTTCGTTGGGACGCAGAACCAATGTTGAAGGAAAGGAATACAATAATGCGAGAAAATCCAATTAACAAGATTTATCCATCTAGTTGGGAGAATATATCAGTCTTAGTGAAGTTACCTTCATCCATGCCATTCTATTCGATTGAAATATCTAAAGATCATTGCAAATCACTTCCTACCTGAAAGGACAGAGCCCTTTTGATTAAAATATAATTAAATACTCTCATCAGGCAAACTGATTATTCAGATTTCTAGTGGCATGACGCATTTCTCTTAAACTGAATTGGTTTGTTCTTGTGAAATAATACAAGAAATTCAAACATTAGTATCTGGAGGGAGCTTTTTCGCATAAGATGTTGTTGTTATTATTTTGACTGATTTACTTGATTTGTCTGATATGTGTGACTCTGCATTTTTTAAGCTCACCAAAATATCCAAAAAATATGTGTGACTCCTATCTTTTAAGCTGAATAGGTTTTTTTCCTGAAATAATACAAGAAATTATGCCATTTAAATCTCGAAGGATGTTTTTAGAGGCAAGGTGTCATTGTAATAACTTTACAGACTTACCCAATTTGGCAGATATATGTCTTCCTGACTTTTTCAAGTTCACCAAAATTTCTAAAAAATTTGCTTAACGTATTTCTTTTAAACTCGCCAATAATAACTTAATAATAATAATTGGGCAAGTCTGTTAATTTATTACAATAACACATAACCCCTAAAAACATCCCTCCAGATATAAATGGCTCAATTTCCTGTATAATTTCAGGAAAAAAAAAACCTATTCAGGTTAAATGATATGAGTCACACATATTTATTGGAGATTTTGGCGATTTTTTTTGTATATGTGTGACTCTCTGCAATTTTTAAGTTCGCCAAAATCTCCAATAAATATGGCTTACTCATATGTTATAAGCTTAATAGGTTTTTTTTTCCCTCAAATAATACAAGAAATTGAGCCACTTATATCTGGAAGGAAGTTTTTAGCCCTAATAAGTTATTGACAGACTTGTCCAATTTGACAGATATGTATTCCTGACTTTTTCAAGTTCCCAAAAATTTCTAAGAAATTTGCGTAGAGTATTTCTTTTAATCTGAATAAATTTTTCTTATTAAATAACGCAAGAAATTAAAATATCAACATCTAGAGGGTTGTTTTTAGTGTTAAGGTGTTATTGTTAGCGCATTGACAGATTGGCCAGATTTGACCGATATTACTTCCTGCATTTTTCAAACTCACCAAAATTTTCAAGAAATTTACGTGACACATTTCTTTTAAGCTGAATAGGTTTGTTCTATTGAAATAATACCAAAAATTCAAACATTAATAGCTAATGTGAAGATTTTAAGGTGTTAATGTTATCATTTTGACACTTATGCTCAATTTGATAAATATGAATTCCCGCTATTTTGAAGTTCGCCAAAATTACTGTGAAATCAAGTAATGTAGCAATTCTTTGGCGATATTTAACAAAGAATGAAAAGAAAATCCAGTAATATAGCAATGCCTTTACAATGTTTGAAAGTGGGGAATATATTGAATTTAATAAATAACACCATGGTGGGAATTTAAAATTTTACTGCTTGTTGTAGTTTTTTTTATGTATTTATTTTTAAAATGTTTAAGGTATAAAATATGTATTATGTTTATATTCTAACAAAAAATGCAGATTATGTGTCTGTCTGAGAAATGAGTGAACTTTTTGCTATTTGCTTTAAACTCAAGGTTTTACCAATGAATCTAATATAGAAAAAAGTATGGTCTGCCTTTCATTTATAAAATATTAAAATTAAGTCGCACAGCGCGTCCTGCTTGCATTTTTTCATGGTTATTTAGAATATACTGAGACAAAAAAATTTCTACATAAAATATCTATTTATAGAGAATATAAACCTTCGGATTTTATGTTTACGTAAGCAAACTCTATACGAGTAAACTTTTGAGCATGATATAAATACGACTTAAAAAATCAACAGCAAAAAATAAGTTTCTCTCCCTGAACTTAAGTATATTATGAGAAATCGTGTACTTTGTAAGATCACGTTGAAAAAAATATATGAAATGTTCTAAAAATATGTAAATTCTACTTTATGATTATTATTAATTCTTTACTATCTAAGGATTATATTTATGTGAAATAGGATTGCTATATGAAAAATAATTTCAAATGCATTCTCTAGCATTGCTCCTCAAAATGGATACGGAATATTTTATTTATATACAATGCATGGGCAATTTTACAATTTTTTGTTTTAAATCAAATGTCTAAGTTTAAGGTGTCGGCAAAAACATTTCCTAAGATCCACAAAGAGGACTTTTAATTACATGGAATATTAGTGTTTTTAGGATACTCCGTCTTATGAAAGATAATTGTTTACTGTATTGTATAATTCAGGGCTCCCAGAGAGAAAATTGTACTAAACCCAATTAGCATCTCCATAAAAACACAGACTGTAATAAAAAGCATTTATAAAAATGTATTTTTATTTCTAAAAATGATAAAAAATGCAAATAAGATAATGCACACCTCATTTTCTAAGATTTCTTAAAATTAAATTATTTTACTTAATTGTTGTCAGATTTAATCTATTTCATCATTCACCTCCAAAATAATTTGCTGAAGATCTTTCTGCTTTTTTTAATGCAGGCTTCATATTGTGCAGAAAAACTTCTTCTATTACGTATCTTACCAGTTGTGTTTAAGGTATCCAAGATAGCAATTTTGATGACATCTATCTATTTATTCTGCCATTACACGATCGCTTACTGTTTCAGTTCTAAGAGAACGTGAGTGATTTGTCGTGACTCTATTAAATGAAGAGTCAGGTAGATTAGTCAAATTGATCGTGAATTGTGATAAGATTGGATATTTTGTATTATTCAATCTATCTTTGATATTATGTAAAGAACAACAAAATTCTGGTGTGGTTTCGTATATCACGATTCAATCGATATCACGCTTCTATCGAAATCATCTCCACTAGTATGATTTTACATTCATTAATTTACAGGATTTCACAATTAAATTACATAATTACATTTACATAACTAATAGTGATTACAATAATAAATAAATATTAATTTTTTACTGTATTTTTAACTTGCAAGAGCCAAAACCTAGATATTGAGATATTTTGGATAATATTTCCATAATTGGAATTTAATATGCGTTTTCTCATCAGTATTTGAATGTATTTTGATGAATAAACACAGAACTTTAGAAATGCATATGAAACTATTTTTTCACAAAATAATTTTGCACTAAAAGCATTTTCGGCCTCCTAGAATATGAAAGCTAAATAAGTAGCTAAATGTTTTTAAACTCTAAATCTGAACAAGCCTCCTAAGTTTATACATTCGATGGTCGTTGACCCCTATATATCATAGAAAAAGGTCGTCATAAAATAAGGAAGCTGTAGCGAAAATTGATTAAAAAATTAATTCTAAAGGTTCTGCCGACCACAGCTATAAGCTTATACGGTAAAATTTAATTGGAGCCAAGTCGTCCCCCCAGCAATCCGCTCAGCAAGGATCCATTGGCACGGGGGGTGAACGACTTACTCGGACACCACAAAGCCGATTTTTCCCCTTTACAATTCACAATCCTAAACTATCTATTTAACCAATTTATAATGGCAACCCCGCTTAAGTTACACACCAGTTCCTTGTTGCTTTCTTTGTTTTTTCCCTTTACTTATTTATACATATATTTCTTATCCATACCCTGCAAACTAATTGCGCTTTACAGTTACAATTTACATTATAAAATTGCCATTTTACAGTCAAACTACAGTTTCAATTACAATTACGCTTGCGAACATATTACAAATTACAATTACAGCTTACATTATATACTTACAATTTTACATTTAAGGTGCAATTTCAAATACTCTTACTCTTACTATTACATTTACCATTGCATTAATACCATATTACGTTTTACAATTTCAATTTACATTACATACTAACAATTTAACATTTTTGACGAAATTTCAATTTCAATTTCAATTACACTAACATTTACCACTACATTATGGATATATTGCAATTTTAAATTACGATTTACATTGTACACTCATAAATTACATTCAAGGTAAAATTTCAATACAATTACCTTACTCTTACAATTTTACACTTAAGATGCGATTTCAAACATCATTACACTTACTATTGCAATACACAATTACATTACTTACATAATACTATTGTATTTACAAAAAAGTAATAAACTCTAATCACATGCTTACAAATATTAAACGCATTAAGTTATTTAATATACAAATTTCACATTTGTTATACAATAAGCCCTGGCAATAAAATAGATTCAATTTTATGCTGCTAAAGACCAGTTTATCAGAATAATAGCTTCTAAAATAAAAATAAAAGGTAGAGCATAAATTAATGAAATCACAAAAATTTATTCTTACTTACATTTGTTCCATAGAAAAATAACAAGAAATACTTCTTTTTTTTTGTCATTTGTCATTTGTTTAATGCATAATTTTCCATGTCAACTGAGGAGCATGTTGCGAGGCTAAATTGGGGGACTCTATATTGGAATTAAATCCTCTGAAGGGTCTCTAAAGAGAATGCAAAAAACCCATGTCATAATAACGACAGGGGACTTTCCCCGGTCGTTACATTGGAATGGTCGCTATAATGTGCAGTCGTTATAAACAGAGCCGAACGTATCACATTATCGTATCACTTTGCATAGATACGAGATAATTTTGATTTTTTTTTTCAATTCTGGTGCCTTAAGCCATGGATAATAATGTTTTTAAGAACACCTTTATTAATCCCATTAACGCAAAACAGTACATTGCAGATTAATTTTACACGTATCTTAATTATGATTGGAGATTCACTTACTTGTATTAAGATATGTGTAAAATATTTCTTTGATCAATACAGTCTTGTTCTTCTTAATACACAAAAATACAGAATTTTTTTTTATTACGAAAAAAAGATTTTTTTTTTACATGCAACTATAACCTTTATAAAATATGATTATTGATATAAAGTTAATTACCATTGAACGAAAATTCCATCCCCGATTTCAAATTATCAAAATAATTATATTTTAATATGTGGAGATTTTATTGCATATTCGGCATTCGCTTGAAAATTACCCAGAAAACAAGATTAATAAATATTTTCAAACAGGTTATTTTTTTAAAAAAAGTTTCAAAATACATTATTTTGAAAATTTTCACTATAAATATATCAATATTAATAACATATCTCTAAAAAGTTAATTAAATAAAAAATTATATAAGTTTAATTTTACAAAGTACAAATGCAATACTTCAGGGATAACTAATAGAAGGGAAGATGACATCACGTAAGCAATCGCCATTATTAAATGCTATTAATAAAATAATATTAATTTTAATTAAAAGAAATTTCTGCCATCGATTTCAAATTAACTTGGTAGTTTAAACTGTAAAGTTTTCAACGGCTATTCTTTGCTCTCTAGAAAATAAACTTAAAAAATAGAGTGATTAAAATACGGAAATTTTTCACAGGTAATAATTTTCAACAGAAATTTCAGGAGACATTTTTTTAGAAAATGTTGCTGTAAATCAATCAGTATTTATTACATACCTCTAAACAAATTGTCATTAATCTTTAAATAAAAAAACTAAATAACTTCAGTTTTTTATATAAAAGACATAAATGTTACACCTCAGGAATAATTAATAGCAATCAAGACAACATTAGCTCAGCATTCATAGTTATTTATAAGATTCAGCCGATAAAAATTATGTTTTTTAGCGATATGCTCATGCAGCTAAAAAAAATACACTCCAAAGAAACATGTCAGACTGATGAGACTTTTGAATGAAATATGGATCTCGAAATGATGGAGTTACTCAGCAAGGCAATGATCTAAGGTACCTAGAAATTGTTTCCTTCTAGGCAATAATTACAACAAGATAACGCCTTTTCTCCCCGTTTAAGTACCACACATTTCCAGTGAAGAACATCCATTATCATTTATTTTCTCTTTCTCATGGTACATTCATAAATATTGCGCATTCTTTCTCATCACTGTTTCTTCAAGAGGATATTGAATTTGTTTTTGGTAATTATTTGTCTGTGAACACAATATGTTCAGACAGAGTTTGAAAAAAAAGTTCTGAATATGCTTTTCATTTTACAGTATGCAAGAAAAAGATTCATCATTGTTTTCGATAAATATTATGAACTCATTAGGGATTTACATTTTTAAAAAATTCTGAAATATTGTGTGTTTTTATATTATATATATATATATATATATATATATATATATACACATATAAGGGGAAAATGATTATCCATTAAAGATTCCTTTGCTGTTAAGCAGAAAAAATGAACGGGCCATGATAGGTGAAAATGGTGATTGAATGAATATATCTTTACGGCACTGCTGCATTTTCCCCAAAATGTTTGAGCAAAAATGTCAGCTGGAGAATTTTAATAGAAATTCTTTCTGCCCTTAGTGCTCTACCTTTATAGCTTTATTCAAATATGTTTTCCTACAGACAATATCAGTTAAAGTACACAGTTTAAGTACTTTAAATGAGTTACAAAGATATCACAAAAACTATTAAGAATGTATGTAAAGCACATATAAGTTCCTGAAATTGCGTTTTAGTTCTGAAATAGCTTCAAAATAGCATAGACTCCTGAAAAATTCAAACTATGCATGACATCAATATTTGAAATATTTTAGCTTTTGTTGAAGGTTACAAACAAAATAATAAGTAGTTTTTTTTTAATTTCTTATATATATATATATATATATATATATATATATATATATATATATATATATATATATATATATATATATATGTGTGTGTGTGTGTGTAAACTAAATGTGTAATCTCTTCGGGCAATGTGTGAAAAATTAATATGTTTATAACTTTAGTGAGTCTTCATAAAGCCGAATGAGTAATGCATATTTATAAAGAGAAATTACCATTATTTAAACACTGTTTATTCATTTTACAATTTTTTAAGCTGAAATTTTAAATATGAAGATAATAAGCGAAAAAGATTGATGGTAACGAAATTTAAAATTCATGAGCACAAAGGCATGGAGGTTGTTAAACTATTTGATAAAAATAGCGAATAACTTTTTGGAATTAATGGGGAAATTATAATTTATTTTATTCAAGGTTTTAAAACTATGTACGAGGTCTGCTTTATATTATAAAGATAGACAATTTAGCTTTTTAAAATGGTAACATTTCCCTTAAATTAAATAAATTTCAAGACTTAATCACCTTTTGTCTTTCCTATTTTAATTTAGCTTAAGATAGAAAACACTTAAAAATGACTAAAACATGGCGAATAAAGTGACAGTTTTCAGTTCAAAATGATGAATGAACGTTTATAGCTATAATAATATATAATGAATAAACGTTAGATGTGTTGGTTTGCTAGGACTATCTTTCACAGGAGCACACATTTCACCACTCTTAAAGTGGAAAGACAAATATTAATTTTTGGGAGTAAATAATTCTTAGCTGAAATTTTAATTAAAAGTAGTTAAGAAGCATTTAAGCAGAAAAATTTAGCACTATAAAATATTATGCAAAGAATTTGAAATTACTAAATTTAAATCAAATATAACGAGGCAGTTGGAATGTAGGTATATCTGAATTTCACCTTGATTTTTAAATAATTAAAGACTATAAACGTTAAATTATATATATATATATATATATATATATATGTGTGTGTGTGGTTTTAAACCATTTTAGTACTTCTTGAAAACTTGAAAATATCAAGTACGATTTTTGCAGTCAATTTTTATGTTATGTTTCGTAACTTCAAGTGTCATACATAAACTGAATAAATTTGGGATATCTCCATTATCAGTAAAATTTTTATTTTTATACTGTTAGCTCAGTTTTGTATAACTCTCTGATCTTGTAACATTTATATAGTTTTATACTTAAGGAATAGTTTAGTTAGTTTTAGACTAGAGGAACATACGAGCTAAAGTGAATAAAATGGATCCTATTTCAGATATATGATACAAAACATAGATTTCATTGCCTGTTTATGCTTATTCATGCAGTATTTACAGTTGGAATGTAGGTATATCTGAATTTCACCTTGATTTTTAATATTTAAAGACTATAAACGTTTTAAATATTTAAAGACTATATATATATATATATATATATATATATATATATATATATATATATATATATATATATATATATATATATATATATATATATATATATATATATATATATATATATATATATATATATATATATATATATATATATATATATATATATATATATATATATATATATATATATATATATGGTTTTAAACCATTTTAGTATTTCTTGAAAACTTGAAAATATCAAGTACGATTTTTGCAGTCAATTTTTATGTTATCTTTCGTAACTTCAAGTGTCATACTTAAAATGTGAACAAAACTTTAACAATACTTAAAGTGTCATTGTTTTACTATATAAATGTTACAAGATCAGAGATTTATATAAAACTGAGCTAACAGTATAAAAATAAAAATTTTATTAATAATGGAGATATCTTACATTTATTCAGTTAACGGGTATGTTCAGTTAACGTAATGTTCAGCACGAATGTAAGTCTTATTTTCTCTTGTTAAACACTCTTTAGCAAGATGTAGGATTAAGAGAAATTGCCTTATGTTAATAGAATAATACATTTATATAAGATTTTCTGTACGCATTTTACTAAGTTTAAGAATCATGAATTTATTAATTTTCAACTTATTTACATGCTAATAATTTACATGCAGTGGAAATTAAAAATAAAATTTACTAAAACAGCGTAGAATTTTTCTACAGGCTTTTATGTACTTTAATATGTAAATGTGCATTGAAATTATACATTACTCCTATGTTTAATTTACTCCGAACAGAATACATTTTAATGAGGGAAAGATAACAGAATGCATGAGTATTTTATACTTTAAATTTGATAAAGGATCGTTGTAAATATTTCTTTAGATTATTAAATATTTTTGTATGTAACATTAATTTTCTGCAAGCAAGATGTGATTTAACGTATGAATGGGCATTGAAATTATACATCATTTCTACGTTCACCTTACAATGAACTAAATGCATTTCAATGAGTGAATGATTACAGAAAGTATGCGACTTTTGTACTTTAATTTGATAAATAAAGAATGTAAATTTTTCTTTTGATTATTAAATATTTTTAAATGCAAAATTTATTTTTTCTGAGCTGAATGTCTTTTAATATATAAATGTACATTTGAAGTAAGTTTACTTTAAGTTTGACTTACTACATACTACATGCATTTTAATACGGGAATGTGTATATAAAGGATAAATCCTTTTAAATATTAATTTAATAAATAGGAGACCATTGTAAATTTTTTCTTTGATTATTAAATGTGATTCATGTGAATTATTCAATGTGAAACGTTTTCTTTAATATAAAAGCTAGAAACACTGGAAATTAAAAGCACTGGAGAACATGTGTAAAATCAAGAAGAAAATAACACTTATGACAAAACAACACACATCGTTGGCCCAACAGCAAATTTTTATTGCATCGTTGGGGGATGGTTGCAGTTGGCAGAACTTCCAGAAATTAATATCGGCCAACTACAAAATGTTTATGCTGGGCCAACAATTATTAAATGTTGTTGTCCCAACTAAAAATGTGATTTCTACTGCTCCCCAACGGTTTTACAAACTAACAGCCAACCGTTACTAGAAGGGCCAAATCGAGCTGTTGGGCAATATGACAGTGAAAGAATATTGGTTGAGTTAAATAAAAATATATATAATAATAATGATTTGGATTTTGATGATTTTTGAATTTGTTAATTACTTGCTCAAACATGTGGTTAGTACATTGCATTCATTGTGACTCCAAATGATGGAAACAACTCTGGTTTGCACTGACAAATTAATTTATTGATTAACACTCACATAATACTATACAATACACTCCTACTAAATATTGCATACTTCATCTACACAGATTACTTACAAATCCATTCCTACTAAGTTAATTCTTTACGACACATATATTTAATTCATTCAATTATTATGATATCATTTTATATGCATAATCACTCACATTAACCTTGTTAAATTTACTACTAATATTTACTCATATTCAAGCATAGCATCATGTTAACTAAATTGTTTTTTACGAATTATCGATTATCTCATTAAACATTCTATACTCAAATCACTTCATCATCGCGCTCTATATTAGTTATTAACGGCTACGCTATGAGAAGCAATGACAGTAATATGAAAAGGAAACACAAAGGACGGGACCTCGACAGATGATTACTGAATCACTTTTATAGGCATCTGGCAGTCGTAATTAAGAATTTCGTTGCACTATTATCGCACTGGAACTGGGGCACTCTCTTCGTGGGGTACAGGACTCCTTCAATTATTATAGATGCTCGGTACAGGAAACTGGGATATTCTCTTCGTATGGTACAAGGCTCCTTCAATCATTGCAGACACTCTGTACAGGAACCTGGGGCACTCTCTTCTTAGGTTATAGGGCTTCATTAGAGACCATCGATACAGGAAACTGAGGCGCTCTCTTCCTCGGGCTCTTTTGCATGGGACACGGCTTACATCACTCTCATCGGGCGTGATTCATACGTATTCGTCAGGTTGATACACCTTATGTCTCTAATTCCACACTAACTCCTTCCTTTTTTTGCCTCTCTATCTTATTTTTTATTATTTTTGTCTTATTAATGCTGGCTCCACCTCTTCCAATTTTCATTGGCCATATTAATACCAAGTTATCGCGTTTGTCCGTGGCTGCATCTTCTCAATCCCATTTTCACCAATGCGCATCGCGGGCGGGATTTATAAAATTCTCCCGCTACCTTAACTTTTCCCATGGTCCATGACATTACCGAGTACGGTGGTCTGTTTTAAAACCACCATAAATTTAGTCTTCCATTTCTTCTTTTCTTCTATTCGTCGCAACTCATTCTACAGAACTTTTATCTTATACTTTTATTTCTTCCTACTAGCCCAATCTTCAATCTTTAGTTTCGGTTTATTGTTGGCTTTTCTCCCCTTCTATTTTATAGCCCGTCATTTGCTTCTTTGCCCTGTTTCTTTCTTACATTTAGCAATTATTTTACTTCCTCCGCAATTTTCGATTCTCCTGCCCCTGACCTGGACGCTATTGTCATATCCCTATGACACTCAACAATGCTAAAAGCGTTTGCACTATAATTCCCCAATTGATTTTTGTTACTGTGGTATCTGTTGTTCATAAATCAGGTATCTATAAAGAGAGAGTGTTTCATTACATCAAAGAACATAATTTTAAATTTCTTTATATAAATATTTCTCATTACATCTGTTTAATGACTTCCAAATTACTTAAGTATGACTGAAAAAAAATCTCATTTCTATGACACAAATTAATTTCCATAATGCTAAAACTTATATTAAACCACAGCATATACAACTGAAAGTTTAATTAACTTAATGCTCTGTAAAAAATTAACACTAAAGGCTGTGTAAATAATAATCTCCAAACTCAAAGTTTTAACTTATCCATTATGAAGAATTTTGAATACAGAAAAATCCTTTTTAATTTAGGATTCGGTTTTTAATTAATTGCACCTGAAGAGGAAAAGATGATTCTTACTTTTTTTCGACTCTGAAATCTCGTCGCTGGTTTGGTAAAAAAATATATATTTTCGATGAAACTGGTTCTGAATGAATTTAATGTTTTTTCTCGATAATAAGATTGCAGTATTCATTCAGAAATATTTAGTAAATTTAAGAATGAATAAAAAGAATGATTTCATTTATATAGAACACTCTTGTATTCTTTCTGTATGAGGATATATGAATCACAAACCACAAACAAAATTTAAAACAAAATGTGTTAGAATCTCAAAATGTATCATTTTTTAGCGATCCTCTGCCACACAAAAGTTTAGCAAATTAGTCAATGAATAAAAAGTATGATTTTATTGACACAGAGTACGTGGGTATTCTTTCTATATGACAATAGATGAATCACAAATCACAAACAAACAAAAAATAGGTTTATTAGGTCATAAAGCGTAAGTTTGTAACGATGCTCTCTCACAGAAAAGTTTAGTAAATTTGTGAAAAAATAAATAGGATGATTTCGAATACCCTGGTCTTCTTTCTATATGAGGATATATGAACCACATACCACAAACAGAATATATAAAAAAATCGGGTTATCTGGAGAAAATGTGCCAGTTTGTAATGATCCCCTGCCACAGAAAAGTTTGAATAAAAAGGATGATTTTATTGACACAGAATACGTGGGTCTTCATTCTATATGAGAATACTTGAATCACATACCACAAACAAACAAACCATAGGGTTATTAGGTCATAATGTTTAAGTTTGTAACAATGCTTTTTCATAAAAAAGTTTAGCAAATTCAGAAAAAAATAAAAAAGGATAATTTCATTTATATAGAATACTCTCGTCTTCTTTCTATATTAAAATATATGAATCATATACCACAAGCAAAAGAAAAATTGGATTATTATATCAGAATGGGCAAGTTTGTTCTTTGTAACTGATGTCGTTCCTGGTCGAAAAATAATCCTGTAATAGGTTTCAAACGTAAGAGCAAATGGGTCTTCAAATAGCTCTCGCGAGCACTAAGGAAACCAACTGCTCATCCTGGAAACATTAGAACACCAGAAAATGAGCCGTGAGTTCGTGAATCATCTACTCGTGAGGAAGGTCTTGCCATTCCCACAGAGATAACCTAAAGAGTGGTAGAATTTTAGAAACCGACCTCGCCAGTGAATCGCAAATAGCGTACGCAATCTGCTTCATGCTATTTTTAAAACCTAGTAGGAAAAATCCACTAAGTTAAATTAAAAGTACTTTTTGTTTAAATATAGATATTTTTTAAATTACTTTTCGAAAATATAAAGTTTTTTTTCTGTAAATTGTATCGTTCGTTTCTAATAACCGTTTGAAATGTCGGGGTCCATTCTGCCGCAGGTTGTGTATGCGACATGAGTGGAAAATAGGCATACACTCATCTGCTGGGTAAAATAACCTTAACGGATTTCCAAAAAGGATTTATCTATCAGGGAAAAAAACAATAAATGTTAAACACTGCAAAACATGGTGACATAAAAAAACGATCAGAGAACACAGTCTTTTGGTTGCAAACTGCAGATCAGCTCCACACGTTAATTCTGCTTAAAACAGAAATTTTCTATTTTTTTCGTCAGTTGGTTCGCTGATCAATCCCAATTTTATTTTACCTAAATCATTGTTTTATTCTCTCTTTTTCTTTTTTCTCAATTTGACAATTTACAACAGTTATAGAGTAAATAGCTCACTTCTACCCAGACTTGAGTGTATATAATTTAAAGTGGCACTCTAAATGAATTTGATACAAACACAGTTTATACATGAAACAATGTTTATTGAATTCGTTGCACATATAGAATTTGCTTTTACAGCAATAAGCATACGTACTACTTGTACGGAATATATATATATTAGCATTCAATAAAAATATTTTTTGCAAATACTCACAAACCAGCAGAGAGTCAAACCAGCAGTTCTGCCACGTAAACTTTGGGCCCCCGTAAGCAATAGCGCAGGATAACACCTGGAGCTGCTTTCCTCGTAGCTCCCTTAACTCGCTTATCTATCAACCTTAACAAAACCCTTTTTCAACCTCTGTATTTATCAAGCTGCTTGGTATTTATACCAAGCGCGTATGCCGAAATTAGCATATCTGAAGCAGCTCCTTTAATTCATTCACTCAAAAGTTCGATTCTTGGGAATTGAATCTTGTGTATACTTTACACTGGCCTCCCTCGAAAAAAAAAATAAGGTAACTGAGGTCTGAACGGCTTCAGTTAACTAATTGAAAACGCGTGCTGGTCTGACTTTTTACATAATTGGTGGCAAAGCCAAAAAAACCTTCCACACGTTGTGTGGGGGAAAACCGCGACTCCCATTTTACAAAACTAACCCCGAAGGGTCCAGGTGACACCATCAAACAGTGTATTTGCAGAGTTGCGGATACTGGGCTTGCCAACAGCGCCCTAGAAAGTCTGATTTAGTTAAAAGTGTCAACACAATTGCACAGCATGACATTTCTTGACAGTTTGTATCTGCTCTTCCCCAATTCATAATGCACATGTGTTATGTTTTGTGAAGTTAATACATTATTGAGTTAATTATTATATTATGCAGTATGTATTTTTTTCTAGTCACTACATGTCCCCTTCAAAAATTTTTAAAACAACAGTATGCCGTTTTTTTTTTCAGTGGCTCACCCCTTCCCCTCAAAATGTTTACACAGTATATACAATGGGGAATTTCAATCCAGTTTGGTTCGATTTTATTGAAGGGGGTGGGATAGAATAAGAGAATGTATACAAGACTTGTTCATGAAGGCAGCAACTTACCTGCACCAGTCTGTCCATTCCGTGGAACCTCTCTTGATGGTCGCAGTCCTAGTAAAGGGGTTCGTTGACTGTGTGGGCATACTTCGAGAAACAGTTCGTTAGTCCTGAGGCGCTGGTCCGGCTTGACGACGGACGGGAGGTCTCTTGGGAGGAGGCCAACCTTGCTGGGCGGCTGGTATCTTCCGTTTCCTTTGAGTCTGCTTCCTGTACTTATGCAAAGAAACTTTAAAATTGTCATCCTTCCTTTTGATAACCTTGCGTACCTTATCAGCGACACATTCATCCTTTGATGGAGTTTTTGTAGTGCACACTTTAATTTTCTTCGTACTTTTGCTTGTATCGATATTAGATTTTAATGTATATTCTATTTTTTCAAACTTATACACCACGCCAACGTAATTAGTTACTGGCTTTATCTCGCCATTTATGATACGTTTACAAATTGATTCACTGCTTGTTTCATGTTTTCAACAACCTGACTCTGCTTTTCGTATTTTTGCTTATACGACCAATTGTTTACCGACATAATTATTTCAGTATTAGCAGTTTTAATGCTGGAACCTGAAGGCGTTTTTTCTCGTTTTTTATCACTCCAAACCTTAGTTTTATCCTCTTTTGACGAAAAAGTCTCTTTGAAACTTGCGACATCAGAATAATTATCATTTAAATTCTTTAATACTGCTTCAGTTTTAGGAAGATTAAGCTTTTCGTACTGGTGCGTTTTAATGCAAACTTTCTCTACAAATTCCGAAACAGCAGATGAACTACTTACAGTATAACTCTGTGTCAAATTTTCCTCCTGACTCTCAGTCTGGTTTTCAGGCACTTTATTTAAAACCATATTATCAACCTGTTCGACAGCATCCTCATTCGGCTGGGAACTTGAAATAATATCATCATTACCTAGCGAGTTCCTACTATCGTTTAAAGCCTGTTTATTATCGTCAACTAATAAGTTTTCACTAACTTCCGTAACCCATACTTTGTCATCTACTAAATTTCCTTCATTAACAGATGTGTGAATATCATCTAAAATATCAGGTATAACATTAACACAAGTATCAGAAGATTTATTTTTTAAACGCCTAGCATTAGTATCGGCACTATTTTCAGAAATTTGCACTGGAATTACCGCATTATTCCAGCGAGACTCACTTTCATTATAAGCCACAAAAATACCCCGACTTTCACTATTCTCAAAATAATGATTACTGCTCGGACAAGTTAATACATTTGACCACACAGTTTCAACAGGTTGAACCATATCATGTGAATCAACATGCCAGTGCAGGTAAGGTGCTTGCATATTATTTACTTTAAGTGCACTAATTTTATTGTAATGCTGTGAGCTTCTATTCTTTAGCCCGCGATACTAGTTTCACTGTTGGTTTGAAACTCGCGAAAAATTTTGGCGGGGGTGAATAAAACTTCTTATACCTGAGTGAGGGTAAGGGATAACGAAGAAATGCCTATTGTCATGTTTAGCTAAAGCTTGAAGGAGGGTAACCTTGCTTGTAATATTTTCATTGTCTAAAAAATCTTGAACACTTGGCTTCAAACGTTGGATAACTATTTTTAAGATTACCGCTTCCGTCACCTCTTCAAGATATTCCTCACACTTGGAAATGTGTTCCATAGCAAAATCTAACGCAGACTGACCTCCACGTTGCCTCAGTGAATAAATTTCCGCTTCAATTTAACTTTGATTAAAGGTCTTTGGAAAAATGCTAAGAAACTGTTGCTTGAATGACAAATAGTCAAAAATCAGATTACTGCTTTTCATACACGTGTACCACTGATATGCACTACCTCTTAAAGCGGCTAGAGCAATTTTAAGTTTCTCCCCCTCTGGGGTGCATTGTTGCAGAAAGTAATGCTCAATTTTCTTTAGGAATTGGCTTGAGGGGCCGCCATTGAAGGTGGCTTCGAATGGCGTAAAATGCTAAACCATAATTACCCGAGGAAAATTTCCAACTGGGTTTTGTTCTACAACACTCATTTTCAACAGTAGATAAGTATAATAACGAGATAATTCCACAATTTAGTTTTATCAATATTAGAGTAAAGCACAATATAAAGTTCAAACTTCAAATATGTTGTTCGTTATAAATGTAACGAGAACAACCAGGGTATATATAAACTTTCGGGCGCCAGTGTAGAGAATAACTAAGGGGCACTCTATTTAAATTTGATACAAACACAGTTTATACATGAAACAATGTTGATTGAATTCGTTGCACATATAGAATTTGCTTTTACAGCAATAAGCATACGTACTACTTGTACGGAATATATATATATTAGCATTCAATAAAAATACTTTTTGCAAATACTCACAAACCAGCAGAGAGTCAAACCAGCAGTTCTGCCACGTAAACTTTGGGCCCCTTAAGCACTAGCGCAGGATAACACCTGGAGCTGCTTTCCTCGTAGCTCACTTAACTCGCTTATCTATCAACCTTAACAAAACCCTTTTTCAACCTCTCTTTTAATCAAGCTGCTTCGTATTTATAACAAACGCGTATGCCGAAATTAGCATATCTCAAGCAGATTCTTTAATTCATTCACTCAAAAGTTCGATTCTTGTGAATCGAATCTTGTGTATACCTTACACAGTATATGCAACAGTATATACAACAATATACAACAGTATATATATATATATATATATATATATATATATATATATATGTATATATATATATATATATATATATATATTTCATCCGTTAAATACAATCCTTATTTTCAAAATGTTAACTTCAGAGCTCAATACCCACTGAGAAATAAATATTAAGTGCACATACGTTATTCAGCATTGTTTTTGGTTTATTTATTTTTTAACTAGTTAAATGACATATTTACATCAAATTCGTAATGGTTCTATTCAATTATATTGCACGCAGTGGAATGTAATTGCATTAAACGATTCATCATAATTTGGCTAAAAGGAAATACAGCTCCAGGTGAAGAATGGAAAGGAATGCGGTAAATATAAATTAAAGTAAATTATTTCATTACATATCATTAGAAAGGAAATCAATATTGCAGATATACAGTCCTCAATTATTCGATTTCGATATCTCATTAGATGGAGTTTTGTTAATTGCAAATACATCTTACTTAAACATAAATTAACCCCAAAAAACAATAATCAGGAGTAGGTGTAAATTTTTATGCATTAATGCACAGCCAGAAATTTAAATAAAGAGAGAGATTAATTTAGGTCAAGTTTGAAAATATATCAAACACTCGTTTGCCAAAATCTGGATCCAATTGTACCGCAAAATCTTTAAAGGTCAGGTACCTTTTAAAAGCCAAGGACCCCGACAAACATATCCCTATTTTCAATCATCAGTAGTTCGAAAATAATTTATTCAGAAATATGAAAATTTTAAGGTGAGTTAAACGCAATTTTATTTATAAATATGCCTGTCAATTTTTTTCTAGCTTGAATTGTAAGTTTTTAATTGTTTAAAACTTCAGCCGATGTTTTTCCATTGTTATTACGCACATGTCATTACGCACATGATATCAGCAAAAGAGTTGGTTAGAATACCTCAACATTTTATACACGTACAATATAAACATGTATAATTAATATGACCGACTATTATTTCCTTCCTATTATAAAAATTATAATTACAGTAAAATTTATCAAAAACTGTTTAAAATTATAGAAAAAATTAAAAAACCTTTTTTTTTTTTTCCTACGAAAAACTAAGAATTTTGATTTCAAAGTTAGCCATGTGAAAGATATATTGTATAACTTAATTTTCAAACTAAAATAAATGAGTATATTCATAAATATACAGATTCAATTGTGTGCGCTGTGATATAACATTAAAAAAACAATGGTTGAAATTTTTAAAAATAAAAAATGTATCTTCAAGCTAGAAAAAGTTTAGAGCCGTATTTATAAAGAAGATAGTTTGTCTAACTCACAGTAAAATTTCATATTCCTGAATAAAGTATTTTCAAAACTACTGATGATTGAAAATAGGTATATGTTTTTAGAGTCTGTTTTAAAATGTACCTGACCCCTTAATAGATTTTCCTTTCGTACTGTTAAGATGGAAACTATATTTAACCCATGGTTTTGTTAAGTGTAAGAAACATTGACGTCACTTTTTATCCATTTTAATTTATTGATTATTATTGGTTTTGGGTTTTATCAAAATATATTACTTATCTTCATAAGCAGTTCACTTTTCTTGTCACATATCATGACTTATTGAAAAAATTCAGTTAGCTTCAGAAGAATAGCATCGGCAATTACTCCGCTATACAATTTGACCTTCATGTATAAATTTTTATGTATTAATATATTCCTGGATTTTTATATAAAAAACTAAAAATTACATTAGGTTTGAAAAACCATAAAGAACTCGAATGTTCTGATCCGGACCTAAACGTACTCAAAACCTTTCTTAGATTCTGATATCGGAATGATAAGATGTAAATTATATCTAACTCATTATTTTGTTACGTATAAGAACAATTTGCAAGATTTTACTCGTTTTCTTTAGAATTTATCTGGTTATATTTTTCTGTTAAGGAAAATAAAATAAAATATCTTCAGTAACAGAATATGGATGATATTATACTGAACATTTTCATCTTACTGCATAACAGAGGATCCGGATAGAAAACAGGTCTGTATATGTCAACTAGTTTCTGAAGAGTCAAAAAACTGGTATAGGCGTGCGTATGCAAATATCGGAGATATGCAACCAATCAGCGTAACGCGATGCGGTCGGCAGTGCCTATATAAGACAACAGGTGCCTGACGAAGCTGTTAGATAGTTTCCTGCAGCTACAATGGCAGGTTATAACGGTTTATGGATTTTGAGTGTGGCGTTATAGTCTGCAAGTGAGAGATGGGACACAGCATCTCTGAGGTAGTGATGCAATTTGGATTTTCGCGCACGACCATGTCACGAGTGTACCATGAATATCTGGTATCCTGTAAAACATCAAATCTCCAACAGCGTTGCGGCTGGAAAGAGACCTTGAATGAACGTGACCGTCGATGACTAACGAGAATACTTAAACGAGATAGGCGTCCAAAACTTTCTCAAATTGCAGCAGATTTGAATGCTGCGGCATCAACAAGTTACAGCGTACGAATAGCTCAATGGACCGTCATTGATATGGGCTTTCAGAGCCGCATGCCCACTAGTGTACCTTTGTTCACTGCCTGTGGCACAAAGCTTTACGCCTCGCTTGGGCCCGCCAATACCTCCATTGGACTGTTGGTGACGGGACACATGTTGTCTGGTCTGACGAGTCTCTTTTTCATTAGTATCGGGCGGATAGACGTGTATGGCTATGAAGACAACCTCATGAATCCATGGACCGTGCATGTCAACAGGGGACTGTTCAAGATGGTGGAACCTCTGTGATGCTATGGGGTGTGTTAGATTGACGTGATATGAGACCCCTGATACTCCTACTGATGACTCTGACAGTTGACGGGCACATAAACATCCTATCTGATCATCTACACCCATTCATGGCCATTGCGCATTCCGACTTGGACAATTCCAGCAGGATAATGTGACACCCCACAGGTCGAGAGTTGCTACCGAGTAGCTCCAGGATCACTCTTCTGACTTTAGAAACTTCCTCTGTCCATATGAATCCCCAGACATGAACATTACTGAACATATCTGGGATGCCTTTCAACATGCTGTTCAGAAAAGACCTCCACCCACTCGCACTCCTATAGAATTGTGGACTGCCCTGCAGGATTCATGGCATGATTTGCCTCCAGGATACCTTCAGACATTAGTCGAGTCCAAGCTACCTCGTTTTGCGACACTTCTGCCTGCTCGTGTTGTCCCTACATGATATTTGGCAGGTGTAACAGTTATTCTGGCTCTTCATCGTATAAATCGTTATTTTTGCTTATATTATGATTATTTTTTAATATCTTTCAGGTTATATAATTGGATTGATTACGAAAATTCCGTTAACATCAGCAGCAGAATGTGGATAATATTAAATAATTTGATCTTTATATATTTACATTATTGAGTCTCAAGTTGTTCAAGATTGTTGAGTCTCAAGTTGTCAAGAGCAAAGAATGTTCATATATAACAAGCAGTTTAGAAGTTAAAGAAATATACATTAATATTTTTGTTTATATATATTTTAATTTTCTTTATATTTTTCCTGGTTATACAGTGTGATTGATTAAAATAAAATCAGTTAACTTCAGCAGCAGAATAAGGAAAATACTTTAATGAATATTTTGGTTTTCATATAATTAAGTTACTTAGTATCGATATGGGAAGCATGACTATGTATAACAACTAACTTAGAAGCAAAATACATCATCATTTTTCCTTAATGTAGACGTCCTGCAGGGAAACATGTATATACCATTATTACATATTTTGAAGGAAGAATAAAGAAAAAGTCATATAAATTTAATCTATATAAACTATCATTTTTATTAAATTACAATTATTAGTCATTGTGAGGAATTATTCGGAAAGATAATGTATTTTATAGACACTGGCAACAACATATATATCTTATAAAAAAAATCATAAGATAATGTGTTAAATTAATTATTTAATATTTTTGTATATTAATTTAATACTTTTGTGCATTAATTTAATATTTTCATGTTAATTAAATATACAAAACATACGTATTTCAAATATTTGAAATATTCATAAAATTTGAAGCTAACGTTATTGTAATTACTATTTTAATATAATTTGTGCTACAAAATACTAAAACATGATTTTAATAAATGAGACTTTGTCATAAGTATTTATACCTTACAGGTAAAATCCCCTTTAGAAAAATTCCCTTTTTTTATTAGGCCATTTTCGAAAATTTTTCATCTTTCACTGATTGAAATACTATAAGAAAGTATACGTAACCTAATTTTGAAAAAAAAAATGAGATTGCTAGTTTTGATCCTACACAACTCATATATCAAACAATTTAGAAGTTAAAGTAATATGCATTATTATTTTTATTAAAAGAAGACATCATGTATGGAAAAATATATGCACTATTGTTACATGTTTTGATGAGACACATACAATAATATAAAATAATTAAGACATTAAATAACAAAATGTTAGTATAAAAAAGTATACTTAACTCTAAATTGAGTAAATAATTTAAAAAAGAAAAAATTGAAATTGCTAGTTTTGATTCTTCACCATTCATATATTATACAATTTAGAATATAAATTAATATACATTATTATTTTATTAAAAGCAGAGATCATATAAGGAAAAATATATGCACTATTATTACCTGTGTAACGTGAAAGATCAAAATGTTACTTAGAATCTAAGATCTAAGAGCTATAAAAGTATACTTAGCTCAATTTTGAAAAAAAAAATTAAGATTGCTAATTGTGATCCTACACCACTCATATATCATACGATTTAGAAGTTAAAGTAATAAACGTTTTTACTTTTATTAAAAGAATACATCAGATATTGAAAAATATATACGCTATTATTACATGTGTAACATTAAAGATCAAAATGTTACTATAAAAAAGTATACATAACTCAATTAAAAAAAAAAAATTGAGATTTATAGTTTTGATTCTTCACTATTCATATATCAAACAATTTAGAAGTTAAATTAATATATTTCAGTATTTTTATTAAAAGATACAACGCATGAAAAATATATTCATTATTATTACATGTTTTGAAAGCAGGAAAAAAATTAAAAAATCATAAAACTTTAATCTATGCAATGTAATATTTTTATTAAATTTCATTCATTAGTTAGAAAAGAAAGTATTAGAAAAAATGTCATTTTGCAAACACTGACAACAAAATAGAGACTTATAGAAGAACTCGCAAAGTATAATATGTTAATAAAAATGCAAAACAATCGTTTTTCAAATCTTCTGAATCTAAATAAAATCACGACTTTTGGGACATCAGCAAAAAATTGAAGCTGACACAATTTTATTTTTTTAACATTATTTCTTCTGCATTATACTAAAATATGATGTTAGAACAAGAAACGTTTTCATAAATTATTAAAGAGTATGAAAACGTATAATGCCGGAATACGCAAAAGTTTTACACATACAAAAGATAATGCTTAAACACATGAGAACGTTGTGTTTAAGATTTTAAAGTACTATAAAAATGGAGAAAATTATTTTTGACACGTGTCCATCATGCTTAAGAAACTAAAATGCTGTGCATGAAAAACAGATCATTAGCTTATCCAATCTTAAAAACTGTCAGAGGAAAAAAAATTAGCTTTACACTTTTTTAAACATCATTTGAAAGAGCCTTTCAATAATGTTAATGAAAGGTAGTATATTTAAAAAAAGTAAAATTTATAATTGCCTAATTTATATAGAATTTCCTTAAATGAACTAATTTATTTAAATCGTGTTTGAAAACTTGTGTTTGAAGTGTCTAATTTTTGGTCCAGGAAATGGATGTCTAACACAATTTAATGCCATTTAAGAGTTCTCAAATTATAATATTTTCCAATTTATACCAAATTTTCATAGGGATCTAATTTGAATTCTAGACAAGAGTCCTCCCATGCATTTTACTCTCAATTAAAAATGTCATACATATTAATAATTACCTCATTTATATCAAAGTTCCATGATGTGTTTCGAAACTCAAATGTTTCCGGATAGTCGAAGTTCCGTAAATTTTAATATCTGTCTAATTGGAAAAAGATTAGGCATTTATCAGAAATAAATAAATAAATAAATAAATAATTGAGTTTAGGCATGACAATTTTTCATAAAATGTTATATATGATGCATTCTTTATGTTTTGGAGTATAATCAGATTTAAAATAAATATATGGTAAAATTATAAAACTTTGTCAAAATGCCATTTTATTTTACCACTTCGGTTACACTAAAATATTTCATTATGATTAACAACACAAAGTTTGTGAGCTGATGTTATACATATATGTATATATATATATATATATATATATATATATATATATATATATATATATATATATATATATATATATATATATATATATATATATATATATATATATATATATATATATATATATATATATATATGGTGCATATCTAATATTTTAGGAACTTGTGGAGAACCTACGTAATGATTTTCTAGACATCCGTTCAATACATACGGATGATTTTGAAAATTTATTTGCAAATATACCATTAGCTCATTTAAAAATAATCGTACTAAAATCATCTGTACGATGACGGCAGGGAAGAAAAAGTGGGCACTATTATATTTTATGATGTATGTAATTTTTGTCTTTTAAATAATTTTGTTAAGGTAGGTAAGAATATTTTTTAGGATAAACAGTATAGGAATGGGTTTATTATTTTTAATTTATCATGATCATACACACTATAAATCTGTTTTTGTTGATTTATACAAACAAATTCTAGTTACAATGACGATCTTATTGTTTTCAATATAGTGGACGAATTTAAAATAGACAATATACATCCAACTTGTCTAAAAGTACAAACACACAATAATAATTGTATTAACACAGATTTCTTGGCCATTAAATGAGAAATAAGAATCAGATATCTGTATATATCGATCTACGATAAAAGAGAAATATTCCCATTCTAAGCAATCACACAAACATTCTGGTCCTCAAATATTGCATAAAGAATTTTTATCAACATAATTGTGAGCCAACTATTAAGATTTTATAGAATATTCAAATCCTATGAAGCTTTTAATAAGCAGATTTTTACTTTCCAGGCGACAGAATATGATAACAACATACCACTTGATTTTGAACACTGAGTCAGCTGCAAACTTTATTTGAATAATTCCAGCTGCACGGCTTAGCGTATGAATATTCTGAGCGAAAACCATAGTATGCTCAGGACATGAGATTTTCTGACGTGTATGCTGGAACGATAGCACGTGCACTGTATTATGCATTTACATGAAAATTGGAAATGTGTGTTGGGCGTTAAAAATGTCATTTTGAATTTCTTTTCTTTAAAAAGCTGGGATTTTTGTTACAAAGTGGGTTCTTTTAGATGCAATGTTGGTTTATTGCATTTTTCCAGCTTGGAGCCCTTATTGTATTACACGCTAACAAAATGAATTAAACATGCATATCGATGTCTTATTTTCAATAGAAGTAAATTCCAAAAGAGGAATTGTTCAGGAGAAGAAAACTTTTTAATATATAATAAATAAACAAGCGCTACTTTTCAATATTTTGTTAGTGGTATGTGATAAGTTATTTATTCATAATTTTTGATTAATTAATAATTTTATAATTAATAATTCACGTAATACACATGATTCACTTTTCAGAAACAACTGTAGTATCAGCTGGTATACGTCATAATACCAAATACGGGCATACTCGTTTCCTATTGGGTGAAGGCTTACGAGATGTTGTAAGCAATGGGAGAATGCTAATTCGTAAAAATGGTACAAAGAACTCAGATGTTATTTTATTATTATTAAATGTAAGTTTTGGTGCATTGTAAATAAGCCACTGATATGCATTATTAAAAGCATTATACACTTTACTCAGTTTTGAAAACAAAATGTAGATTACGACCTATTGGAATGAGACATCGATATGCCTTTTTTAAAATATCCCGAATTTTACAAAGTTTATTTTAAAAATGCGGGTTACGACCTATGGCACAAAAGCTGTCGTTATGCAGTATTAAAACCATCATATAATTTACTCGGATTTGAAAACAAAATGTAGATTACGACCTATCGGAATGAGACATTGATATGCCTCTTTTTAAATATCCCGAATTTTGCAAAGTTTATTTTAAAAATGCGGGTTACGACCTTTGACACATAAGCTGTCGTTATGCAGTATTAAAACCATTACGTATTTTACTCGGTTTTTTAAACATTTGTGGCTTACAACCTATATTACAAATAATCCATCCATGACCGTTATTCAAATTATTACGTATTTTACTCAGTTTTTCAAACAAATGTGGGTTACGACCCATTACATGACAACCATCGATATGCATTAATAAATATATTACATATTTAGCTTGAGAAGTTTCAAGATTATATACGGTGATTCACTCGAGAAGGTGGCCTGATTATTCTCTAATAACTTCCGCTAGGACGAAGCAATCTGTACTGAACAACTTGAAGCGTGTTCCTCAGTAGATGGCACATCACCCCACAGTGTTCTCGGTTGAGGCGTGGTTCCTTTTCTCGGGTTATGTTAACTCGCAACACAACTGTATATAGTACACTGAAAATCCCTTTTGCCACACAGAAAACACCGATGCATGTTAAAATAATCAGTGTGGGGTACACGATGTGTCGGTTACACTTTACAGGGCCCCTGTTCTTTGATACTGATTTTATACCTGGACATTTTTTAACAGTTCATGAATCTACCGAATGATTGTTAGTTGACAGAGGTTACTTCCAGCAAGATCGGGCAAAATGACAAACATCGGCAAGAAGGATTGAGGAAATTGAGTCTTCCATCGGCAACAGGATAATTTCAAAGGGGCTTTAGCCCCCACAGTCACGGGATCCGACACTATCAAGCTTATTCTTTTCAAAGAAGTCTATAGGAACAGTCTCATTCTGGAAGATTTGAAGGAAAACATCTAACGCGATATTGTTGCTATTCTTTGGACATTCTTGCCAATGCGTTCTAAACCATGCAGCGCCGCGTCGATACGTCTCTGGAACAGAACGGACAACATCGCACGTAATGCAATCGATAACATAAATTTCGTCTATTTTGGAGGTTCCTATTGCAACATTCTAGCGCGAATTATTAGATAATATACTTGGTCTCTATAGATTGAATCACCCTATATTTAAACAATGTTTTATAAAGGTTAGAAAAAACTTGCTATTACTTGAAAAATAAGTGTCATGAAATTTCCAGATTGTCACATTCTATTACAAAATAGAAGAGTAAAATTTCAGCAATTTACTGCTTGGAATCTGTGCTATTCAAATTGAGCGCTTGTTAAATAGAGCTTGTTAAATTGAGCAGGTAACGGGAATTTTAAGGCGAGTGAAAATTCCAAAGAGCAAGGGAATTTTCAATATAAATAGACTTTGAGAAAAGAGTAAGGCACTAAACTTTAATAAATATATATCACAAAATAATCATAAATTTCGATGTGCTATGTTAAAATGTTCCTCTGCGCTTCGATTCAAATGTGCGTTGTGATGCAGGGGAAACAAATAAGAAACTGAATACACATAAAAAAGAAATCAGATTTCGAATATATGTCGCAATTCAGAAAAAAAGGGAAAACGTTACGTTTTGAAGATACTACACAATGCCTTATGAAAACATTACTCAGCAAAATAGGTTCAGAAAAATACGATAAAAAAACTTCCCCATTTCTTTACCTGTATCAACTTTATGTTTATTCATATAAACGTGTATAAACGTACTTATCTAGAATAGACGGATGCTTAAACTTATATATATATATATATATATATATATATATATACCTATGAAATAGGAATATTAGTAGTAAAACTTTTGACAAGAAAGGTAGTATGTGGCGTATAGATTATTTGTAATTTTTTTTTATAGTTTTTATTCTGGTATCATTTTTACCCATGAAAATGACAGAAAAATGTTTCCCCTAATGGATTTTCGAAAACCTTTTTTAAGGCTTCGCTAATATATATCGATCTGCATGACATCTTTTCTCTCTTTTCATGATCAATACTGAATTGATCCGAAATGCATTAATTGAATTCGAGAGGAATTTATTTCAGAAGAAATCTTTTCCGTAAAATTAAATGTTAAACCAGTAAATAGTTTTACTTTATGCTTTGTTTAAATTTCCAGGTTTTAAAAAATGCAATTTTTGTGTATAAATTATAGCACGATTGATTATTATAGTATTTGGGAGATTAAGTTTATTTGATATTACTTTATGAATAGTACCATACATACACCATCTTTTTTTATCTTTATCTTTTGTTTAATTCATGGGCTTTATGAATAAGTCACGTTTGTTTTGTTTCTGAACCTTTATTTGCCGGTGCTGGCATTATCCTTAATTTATGGACATGAGTGTAATTCAAAAATTTGAACTTATCTTAATTTTAAAACTGTCCAAAAATGTTTCAAATTCCATGAATAGTAAACTCAAATCTTACTTTAAATATTACCTAAATTTCCGGAAAAATATTTTGGAAATGGTGAAGTTTAAAGGACAGAAATTTTTAACGTGTTTTTGGGGAACCTAGTTTTCTGAATAGGGATAGGGTTAGAGATGTATGTGTGTATATATATATGAAATTTATATATATATATATATATATATATATATATATATATATATATATATATATATATATATATATATAAATTAGTAGTTCAAGTTTAGATAAAACTTGTGTTGCTTATGAATTTTTCGCCTCTCCGATTATTCTGGGCTCCTTTTAACGACAATGACATAATATACGCATATGTGTAACATGAAAATGAGCAAAAATACGCAACATAGTTTATATTCTAACAACAGGTAATAAGAATCTACTAAAGGCTTGGAGGTACTTTTAGGACCATATCAAACTATACTAGTTCTTTATATATTTCTTTACATTGCCTAATTTATCAATTACTTTATTTGAAGGCCCACAATGCATTCATGTATACAAATTTGAAGCTACTCCTATTTAGTCTTTTTTATGAGATAATTTATGTTTAAGTTAAATACATTTGCAATTAATAATACCGCGTCTGATAAGATATCGACAGCAAATAATTAAATATGCTATATCTGCAACATTGATTTCCCTTTCTAATGATATATAATGAAATAATTTACTTTAATTTTTATTTACCAAATGCATTCCTCTTCTCCACTTGGGGCTTTATTTCCTTTTAGCCAAATTAAAATGAATAATTTAATTCAATTATAATGAACTACGTGAAGTATATTTGAATAGCCCCATTATGCATTAAATGTATATATGTCATTTTACCAGTAATGAAAAAATGTGCTTTATAACATACGTGCAGTTAATACTTATTTGTCAGATGTTATAAAACTGTGTTCAGAAGGTTTTATAAATAATGATTATATTTAAAAGATACAATTTCCGTAATATACAGGGTGTCTGGGCTAAATGTGTACAAAAGTCATGACATATTTTTACGGAACAACCCATTAGAATTTTTTTTAAAATATTTAAATAGAAAGAATATCTCACCAAGTTTTGATATCAAACATATACTTCAATCATATTATCAAAAATTTCGATGTGTGCACCTTTTGTAGTACAGCAAACGTCTAAATGGTAATCCAGACCTCTCCAAGTGTTTCGTGGCATACCAGGAGTTATTACAATAACTGCTTGAATGATACACTTCTTGAACTCATCCACAGTTTCAATTTTTTGTTTATACACAACGGATGTAATGAATCCCCAAGCAAAAAATTTTAATAACTCTCTGATATGCTACTAAAGACTTGGAGAGAACTGGAATACCATTTGGTTGTTAGTCGTGCTACAAAAGGTGCACAAATTGAAATCTATGATACTATGATATAAATATATAATTGATATCAAAACTTGGTGAGATATTCTTTCTATATATTAAATATATTTGTAATACCGATTATAATTAAATATATTTTTTAATTATAATCGGTAGTTCTATAAAAATAAGTCGTGACTTTTGGATACCTTTATCCCAGACACCCTGTATCCAAAAGTCACGACCGCTGTGGCGCAGACTGATAAAATTCCCGAACGACGCTCTGCGAGATTTCTTGCCATATTGTCTCCAACTGTTGGACTAAATCTGCAACATTCCCGTAGAGTTTCAAATCGGCTGCCCATCACGTTACAGATATGTTCTAAGGGGGAGAGATCAGGTGGGCTATGTGGTCGCGGAAGTCTTCGGCCAGCTGCAAGACTATTCATAGCAACACGTGTCAAATGCGTCTAAGCACTATCTTGTTGGAAAATAAGACCGGGGTGGCGTAAAATTGGGTGGCGCAACAACACAGGTCGTATAACGTCATCTACGAACCCCTGTACTGCAAATATGTCACTAATGACTCGAGATTAATAGTACAAGTAGTTTTTATCTGGATATTTATTAAAATTCTTGATAAATAGAATGCGTGTTGCCACATTAATTAATGACTGCATTTATAATAAATACACTGTGGTCCAAAATTGTTGAGCGCATTTAAATGAGCGCATTTAATGAGCGCAAAAAAAATAAGAACAAAATGGCGTACGTACATCTTTATTGTTTCCTTGGACAGACAATTTAAAACAGTTTTACACAACACAATTTTAAGCATTTAATAACTTCCACATAACCCGGTAGATGGCGCAACAACATTTCGCAGTAAACATTTGCTTATTGCGTCAGTCTCCAAATGGCTACCGTACAGGAAAAAGCAAAGTTCGTTTTTTGGCTCCATGAAAGCAAATCCTTTTTCCTGTACCGTAGCCATTTCCAGACTGACGCAATTACGAGGTAAATGTTTCTTACGAAATGTTGTCTAGCCATCTACCCATTTATGTGGAAGTTATTTAATTTTAAATTTTTTTTCTGTAAAACAGTTTTAAATTGTCTTTCTAAGAAAACAATAAACTTATACGTTAAACATTTTGTTCTTTTTTTTCAAACATGAAATATTCTCAACAATTTTGGACAACCCTGTAAGTTCAGTGTGTAAACGAACTCCTCAATAGATATTTAAAGAATTGACGGTCCTCAAGGATATTTAAATAATTGACTGTGTGTTCTTATTTAAATAGTTTGTATTAGGTTTGTGTCTCTTAAAATTCTTGATATATACAGAGGCTGTTCGCACATATTTTAGACATTTTTGGTAAGCAGTAATAAAAAATCGTTTGCAATTGTACTATGTTTTTAAAAGTCAAAATTATCGTCTGCAGCTTGAAAGTTTTGTTTTTATTCAAAATGGCATTTTTAGCAAAGCAGTGGTTCGAAGGCTACATTTATGCTCTTTCCGAAGAGAAATATGCATACTCCGTTATCCAAAAACGACGTGAGAGTCATGGTTTTGTGATATCTAAAGCGTCGATAGGTAATATCGTCAACAAGAAAGGAAAAAAACGTCAATTTGGAGCCTCAAGTGGGACAAAAATTCCAAACAAGTATCCAAGGAAAAAACGGACATCTTCGACAATTGCAAAGGTACGTTGTTTAATGTTAAAAGAAAATCCCCCTAGTCAAAGGACAGTTGCAAAATAATTAAAATGCTCGGTGTCCACTGTAAACAAAATGATAAACGTTGATTTAAATCTTAAGAAATCGAAAAAACGCAATGTGCATCGTCTTCTTCCAAATCATATCGCTGAACGCAGGACACGCTGCAGAATTCTATATGAGAAACACTTATCCAAAGAAAAATGGAAAACAATTGTCACAATAGATGAATCATGGGTGTATTTAAATGATTGCAACAAAAAAAAGAGCCATTTATTATTATAAAAGGGGAGAAAAAAATTAAGTAGATGGTTGAAAGAATCGAAAGAAAGTTTTTCTAAGGGATTCATGATTGTTGCTGGTTTTTCTTATAATAGCAAGTTAAAAATAAAGAAAGTGGAAAAAATGTCAAGATTAACTCCAAACACTATAAGGAACATATTTTATCGCAATTTTTTCTGAATGAAATACCATCGCTTTACCCACAGTGCCATCAATCTGTGAGACTCCATCAGGACAAAGCTAGCAGTCACACATCAAAATCCACTGTAAATTTCCTAAACGAAATGAAACAAAAAACTGGTATCAAGGCCATACCCTTCACTGATATCCCTACTAAATCTCCCGATGTATCACCTATGGAATTTTGTGCTTTCGGACTTTTAAAATCTTCATTATCCAAACGTTGTCCCAAAACCCTTATAGGACTCTGGAAAGCCGTTCAGGAGGAATGGGACAGAATACCTCTTCTGACACTTCAAAAGGCATTATTATCCTGGAAATTGCGGTGTCGAAAGATAGTTCAGAATAAGGGATGTCATATAGAACATTTAAAACACAAGAATTTTATGTAATTTAGTTTTGTGAATACAATATACATCGTCTAAAAAATGTGTGAATAGCCTCTGTAGAATGCGTGTTGCCCCATTAATGGATGACTGAATTTATAAGAAGTTCAGTTTGCAAGCAAAAGCCACAATTGTGGAGAAGAATATTTAAATACGTGATGGGAGTACTAGAACAAACAGTTTACATCTGAGTATTTCCTAAAATTATTCGGAAATAGAATGCTTGATGCCACATTAATGGAAGACTGAATTTATAAAAAAATAGTTTCTAAAAGAACCTTGGAGTATTTAAAATCTGACGCAATTTTGTCTCCATTTCTATGAATCATTTAAATTTGCCTATTTTGTCAATGCTGTATTCATTGAATTAGTTTATAAGCGTAAATATATCTTGCAGAAAATTAAATTTTTTATTTTGTCTTTTGCTTCATCAGATAAAATGTTTTTCTAAAACTAATGACAAACACTATATATTCAACAAACTCAGTTTGTTTGTACTATTTTATTCGTTTTTAAACAAGAAATACAATCATCTGTAACAAATATATATGGCGTTATATAACTCATATTATTTTTCTTTTAATTCCCGGCGCGCTTCAACAAATGTAACTCTAGTATTATCAAAGGGAAATATTGGAATGCTTTTCAGATTCAGGTAATGTTGATATGTTTTGAATCATATTTAAAATAGAAAAAAATGAAACATTTTCTCTGTTTTCTTTTGTATGAAGCGAAATATTAAATCTGATATATAGCAGAGAAATTGTTTGTTTCTTTAAACAAGGGATTTAAAAATGAAATCGAAACAACATGTATACTAAAAAATAACATAAGATTATTTGTTACATGGATATTTTTGTTTTGTCAAAAAGGACGTAATCCCATTTTTTTCTTGTTACAAAACATACCTTCTCCAGTATAAAATATCGCAAAATGAAATAGGCTTTAAACTTTGCCATGGAATTTGATCTTACAAAATGTCTTTTATACCTGAGTATCATTGAGTATATGCTTCTTAGCGTGATTGTAGTGTTTCTGCATGAAACCGAAATGAATATAATTGTTGTATAAGCACGTTTACTTCTTTGGATGATATATTCCTTAAAAACAAATACCTGCAGCATTGTTCAACTGAAAATCCAATGTATTATATAGGGGGTACTAATAGGGGAAACTGTGTCCAGTGAGCTGCTACAACACTATTGACTAAGTAATAGATAGAATGAATAGTTTCTTTTTTTTATATAATACGGATGAGCTTGTCCAGAGGTATTCACATTGTATTACGCGGAAAATCGTAACTACTTTTTATCTAGGAGAACCATGTAGGTGGGCGAATACCGTTCCCTAGATATCACCTCAACTTTAATCGAGAAACCTCCGGGACGACATCTAGATGCCCGCACCTTCCCGTACCTGAAACATGAATAGTATACATTTAATTTATCTATTTTCGAACAGCCCCTGTGAATACACACACATGAAGATACATTTTTTATATGCTTTTTGTGTACTGGAAATGACGGATCAAATTTTAATACAATTTTTTAGTTCTTTAAAAAATTTTAGTTCAAACATACTTTTAGTTCTTATTTGCCTTAATATTCTTACCAGAAACCACAGTTACGCACACACGGAAAATCATTACTATTTATAGACCGGAAACACTCTAAATTTGTAATTATTTAAAATAAAAGTCATTTACCTATGTAGATACTAACTGTGTATTAAATTTGAAAGAAGCTGAGTTTGAGACATTTTCACGAATTAGCCACCTCCCAGAAAACAAATATCTTTTAGTTAATGCTAAGCAATTGCATTGTACTATGATATCAAACATACTTTTCATATATATATATATATATATATATATATATATATATATATATATATATATATATATATATATATATATATATATATATATATATATATATATATTTATATTGTAGCGAATCTAGTGCGTAGCTGTCGTGGCACATGCGTAAGGTGTTTGGCTGCGGTTCTGAAGGTGATGTTTTCGAGCCCCGCTGGATGAAAGTTGTTTTTCTTCAAATTTCCTTTGTTATCATTCCTCGTTTTTTTCAGAATGTTTTAATATTCTAATTTATTGTATTCTAATTTATTATATGCTAATTCTAGTTTCTACTTTTCCAGAAAGTTCGGTGACTGTATATAAGTCGAGCTAGCGTTCAGTTCAGGTTTAATAAAGTTCTCTAGTGCAGCTCTCGCATTGATTTCCTGTGTTATACATTCGAATCTACGCTACAATATATATATATATATATATATATATATATATATATATATATATATATATATATATATATATATATATATATGAGTGTGTGTGTAAAAAATTAATTAGAAAAAGAATAATAATTAAACAATTTACAGGGGGCTCCAGAATAATTTAATTTCTAACGTTAAATATCACAATTTGTCGTATTGCGAGATGCATTGCGGGAGGGGAATACCCGTTTTAAGAATTGAACTATTCCATTTAGAATTGAATCATTCCAACGGTGCAACGTTCGAATGATGACTGGAACCGGCAAGCCACAGCAGCGAAGTAAGTAGTCGTAGCCAAATAACAAATCCGCTTTTCCCTTCTGCAAATACAAATTTATTGACATTCTGCCCAAAAGGTTACAGCGCGTTTATTAAGCCACAGAGTCATGCCAAAATCGCGCATGTACACTAAGGCGGGCCTATTTATAATGTATTAGAAGTATAGTCATGTGATGCTAAACTCTTGCAGCAATTGGCTTGAAACCTGGAACATGGACTCTGACGTATTGGAAAACAACAGGGTTCGTATAAGAGATAACGGGGGTTATATAAGAGATACCTAATTTAAGTCAGTTCCTTTGTTCGTGAAATCGAACTGCGAAATTCATATTTAACACTTTACGCCCCCAAGCATTTTTGAATGAAATTTGGAATTTTGAAAGGGTTTTGGGGTTTTATATGTTATATTATATATATATACCGGGTGATCCAAAAGTCAGGACGAACTGTTAAAATGAATAATTCGAAAACGAATAAAGATAAAAAGATGCTGTTTGCACCAAACGGATGTAAAAGACGCCGGGTTTTGTGTGGCAACGAAAAAAAAATAGTTCTGTTGGCGACCAACAGATGGCGCTATAGTTTTTTATTTCACCAAAAGATGATTTACAAATGAAAAAGTGTTTACAAGATACAAGTCACAAGTCAGCTTAATTACAGTTAATTACAGTAAATGTTCAATGTGTTGTCCATCATTCAGAAGTACCGCTGTGAGACGAGTCACCACACCGTTCACAACATTGAGTAGAATTTCTTGCGCTATGGCAGACACATTTTGGCGGATGGCATCTTTCAGTGCTGCAAGTGATGCCGGTTGGTCGCGGTACACTTTTGACATCAAGAATCCCCACAGCCAAAAGTAACAGGGTGTCAGATCGGGAAATATTGCAGGCCATGCGTGATTAAAGTAAGACTGATAATGCGATCCTCCCCAAATGTTGAGCGTAGCAGGCGTTGCACAGGCAGAGCAATATTAGGTGGTGCTCCATCTTGCATAAAGGTGACTGTTTAGAGTGCCTGTCGCGCTTGCAGTTCAGGATTAATGTTGTTCTGTAACAGTGTTGCATATCTCTGACCAGTGACAGAAACTGTTTTGAAACCCGTCTTTGCAACTTCCTCGAAAAACAAAATGGACCAATTATGAAATCAGCAGTGAAGCCACACCAGACTGCCACTTTAGGCTGTTGCAAGGGTACCTCAAAAAATGCATGTGGATTTTCTGTGGTCCACACTCGACAATTGTGGGTGTTAACAGCGCCAGAGAGTGTGAAATGCGCTTCATCTGTCCAAAACACAGTGTGAAGCCAGTCGTGCTGCTCTTCTATCTTATTGAATACCAAATTCGCAAAATCTTGGCGAGAGTCGAAGTCAAGAGGTTTCAGTTCTTGGTTATGTTGCAACTTGTAGGGATACCGTTTCAGGGTTATTCGCAGTGTTCTCCAGACACTTACGTACGACACTCCTGTCTGCCTCGAAACTTCTCGAGCACTGCATTCCCCATGTGTAGAAACCGCCGACATAGATTGCACCGTCTGCTCCACTGTCGTGAGGGGCGTCCACTTCTTGGACGTGACGCCAAAGAACCTGTAGCTTCAAATTTCTTCATCATTTTGTTCAATGCAGAAGACGTTATTGGTCCTTTGCTATCTCGCATACCCGTCATGTAGCGATATGCTCGCAATATCGCAATGACACTTTCCGAATTCTTATAATACAGTTTAACAAAGAGGGCTTTCTCAACTATGGACAGCATTTCGATGCATATAAGCTTGGAATACCATTACCTGCTGCACTTTCTCCTTTTTATATCGTTTGTTGCTTTGCATAATCCTATATCAGAAATCCGACAGCGCCATCTGTTGGTCGCCAACAGAACTATTTGTTTTCGTTGCCACACAAAACCCGGCTTCTTTTCCATCCGTTTGGTGCAAACCGCATCTTTTTTTCTTTATTCGTTTTCGAATTATTCATCTTTAAAGTTCGTCCTGACTTTTGGATCACCCGGTATATATATATATATATATATATATATATATATATATATATATATATATATATATATATATATATATATATATATATATATATATATATATATATATACAGACTTGCACAGCGCTCTCTGCCTATTCCAGTGATTTATGTCTTCTGTACTCTGTTCCCTGAGTCGGATCGCTCGCTCTGGCGGTCCGTATGCATTGCATCAAAGGTAAACTCGAGGTCCCGGGGGTCAAATGGTGACAGTGAGGGCGGGGGACACTAGATCAAGCAACACGAAGTCTTTGGCGGCTTGAATGGGGGGGGTTCTAAATGGGGGAATATCTGGAAGACAAGTGTTCATTGGAATGGGGGTGGTTCTAAATACCGTGTCTAATGTTACCGTGACTAATGTTGACAGGACAGTCGGGGAGAGAACTCTGTCCAATGTGAATGCACCATCAGACATTTTAGGTCATTCAACACATCGTGACAACATTCACCGTATATATTATATATATATATATATATATATATATATATATATATATATATATATATATATATATATACACAGGTAATTTATGAAACATGAATTATGAAATTATTAATTAAAAAACCGGTATGTTGAAACAAGAGCAATTAATTTATTTTCAGCACCTATAGTTTTGTTCAGTAATCATTATTTGAAAATTTTAAAGAGAAGTTCTCTTAATTACTTTCTATTCTTGTAACAGAAGATTAATGATGAATGAAACATAAACTAAGAAAATGTATACATATTCAAATGAAGAGTATTATCTTGAAAATTGTTGCATTCCTAGTACACATTTGAAATACTCAAATGAGAATATAAAATGAATATTAAAACTTTCAAACAAGAATATAGCATTAAAACTGCATTAGTTTCTACTTCAATGGTAGATTCAGTTCTAGCTTAAGAAAAGGAAAAAAAAAAACATTTTTAATATTAAATTTAATTCTTATCGTTTACTTCATTGCGGTATTAAAAAAACCATTAAATATTTTCTTTACTAAAAAATGTCATTAAATATTTGCTTTACATTCAGCTTTCTGAATATTATTTTGACATCATTCCTTTATACCAAACTAACTCTATAAAAATCGCACATAAAACGTATCTTGTGAAATTTTATCTTCCGACCAGGGACAGAGGATTACATAAACAAACTTTCTGCCACGTAGCAATTTTCATACACATTTTATGTCAAAGATTTCTCAAAGCCCTCATTTTCAGATGCGGGGAATAAAAAGTAAAAACATAAGACGCACGTGGCAGTAAAAAAACCGTTAGAACAAATTTCCAGCGGGCAAATGAATTTAGCCGAAGTTAATCTGAAATCGATGTTTTTCACGGCGTTAGGCTTTTATAGAAATGTCATTCAGGTATTACTTTGTTTATTTATGACAACGATCCCCAGTGTAATTTCACGGATGACTGGAATAATAATAAAAAAAATAATCTGGAAAATACATGCCACATATTTCGTTTCTTTGTATGAAACTCATAATGAAGTGAGCAACTGGGTTGTTTTTTATGGGAATGTTTTTATTTTTTGTTGTTGTTGTTGTTGTTGTAGTCCCGTTTTAGAAGGAACGAAATTTATCTCGTTTTATTTGTTGATTTTTGATTTTTTTTTCCGAGGCATCGCTACATAAATAGTTGAATAAAGCACTCAAGGATATTTTTTTTCTCAATTTATGAACTTTTAAAGTTTGGCTCAATTCTGTGTAATTTTAAACACATTATGCAGGGCATTTTTAAAGATAAAAATAAACTTTTTAATGGAAAAATATAATTATGTTTATAATTATCTACATAATATTTTTAAAATATTTTCACCTTAGTAATTTTGAAGTATTATTGAAATACCCGCTGACTACTGCACCATTCTACGATGACAAGCACACACCCGCATATATATATATATATATATATATATATATATATATATATATATATATATATATATATATATATATACGCAAGCACACACTCTGTAACAAAAAAAAAATAATGCTCCAAGAGCAAGATCGTCGTCACTTGAATCCACCCACATATACAATTTAGGAATAGTTCTCGAAAAGTGGCGCTCCCAGGATTTAATCTTGGAGGGGGCCGAGTTGAAGGGATAAAAATATTTATAATGCAAATTCAATATTCATAATGCAATTTACATTTCTTTGGGGGGGAGGGTCTGGGAACCTCCTGGGTGTGCCAATGGTCTCGATGCTCCTCCACTGCAGGTCGTCCTCGGGAATTTAGGCTCGGATGCTGGAACCACTGTCCGGTAAAACTTTCCGTTCGTTGAAGTCAGACGAGTCGAGGAACGTGCCTGCCTCGGACTGTACAATCCGGAAATAGAGCTATTAGATCTCTGGCTATCTAAGCGCAGGCTCTGGCTACTTAGGACCGATGTCTCGTGATTTTCGTAAGGAGAATCTCTATCCTTACACAACCGGTTTATTTCAATTCTAAACCCTGAAGATCACCACAGAGCAGCAGGCAGCTCGCTTCACGCACTCTCTTAATATCGAAGCTCAAAGCTCCAAGAGAATCGACAAATTACAATCTCTGCTCTCTAAGAAAGAAACTCGGAGACTCTTTAGCAGAAACTTGAAGACCTCCGAAGAGCTCCTACAAAAAAAAAGACGGTAAGCGAGACCCCTCAAAAATCTCTTGCATCCTCTTTTATCAGTTTTTCCCCCTGACCGGACATTTTAATCCCCGGGCTCCTGAATCGGTTTTCTCATTTTCCTTCCTGGAGGTCTCGGGTGCAACAAGACGATCATTTGCATATCGATATAATATCGGAAAATCCTCCAACGACTTCGTCAGGGGACGGAGTACCTTTTATCTTATAATGTCAAACTCGCAGACAATCAGGAGCCAGGCATTGTTCCTCTGCTTTTTCACGTGCTTAAAGATCAGCTGTTTCGATTGTAACTTGCGTGACCTAAGCAGGGGGCGAAAATTCCTGAGTGGCGAACCCATTCGAACGGGTTTGCGGTTTAAAGTCTCCTCTTTGCTTTTTATCTAGTACTTTTTTCGGGTCGTGTTGCTGAAATTCCACACTGTACATCATCATGTTCGATTATAGTGTTACTTAGCTCGATGAACTTAAATCTTTGCTGATTGATGAGGTACAATAATTAGTGACGTGTCCCATTTTATCAATATGACAATATGAATTCTATTAGTCAAGAATTGTAAGACACAACCATATACAGACTGCTTATAAAGTACTCAGAGTCACGAATGAAGATATAAAAACTTAAATTTTGAAAAAAATCAGGAACTTCTTGCTTCCTTTTTTGATTTCCATAAATCCACCCGTTACAACTAAAAACTATATTTAAATAAATATATCACAGGTTTAAACATGTTTATTATAAAAATTCGAATGTACTGATTTTATATCACTGTAAATTGCTCTAATAAAATGAAGGAAATTTAACCACGTGTTAAGAGAATCAAAGTAAAATTGGGCCCAGAACAAACTATTGAGTTATAAGTTACACTAAATATAAAAAAATGCCTCTATCTCAATTCATATAAATCCACTCCTTGAAGATATAAACTATGTTTAAATAAAATATGTTTGGATTGTACAAGTAAAAAATAAAAATTTAAAAAAAAATAGTCATTTTGTGTTGGTGTAGAATGTTGAAATAAAATTCAAGAGATTGTGTCCAAGGTTGAAAAATCGAAGAAAAATTGATACAAGCACAAAGCCTTTAACTTTGTTTTCAACAAAAATAAAAATTGGCCAGTATTGAGGCACAAAACCTCAATGTATTATGACCAACTAAAAAATAATTAAAATCTTATGCTGCTTATAGTTACCAATGCATTCGGAGCTATCTTATCTAGTTTGAATTCCTTGTTATCCTCAAAAATCAATTATTTTCAATATTTGTTAAAACAAAATGATCTCCAAGATTTTATAAGTTAACAACTCTATATGAATTAATTAAATTCTTTCTTAAGCCTAATAAAAGATTTTCCTATGTTTACTAATTATATATTGTCAGATTTTATTTACCTATCGACGAAAGTTGAAACATTTTGGGGCAGTTATAAGATTGAAAATTTAAGTTCTTCGTGAATTTTTATGATATGAATTAATAGCAAAAGAAAAATTCATGTATTAAAACGATAAATTTAGCTCTACTTTTTAGACAAATAATATTTTTTCTTTTCAAATCTTAAAATTCAATAAAACATAAAAAAAAATTGTTTACTTGTTTCATTTTTACTTTTGCAGAAAAGTTTTCTTCTCCAATTCCTCTCGAATTCAATTAATGCATTGCGTTTCGAATCAATTCAGTATTGATCATGAAAGAGAAAAAAAGATGTCATGCAGATCGATATGTATTAGTAAAGCCTTAAATTTTTTTTTCGAAAATCCATTACAGGAAATATTTATCTGTCGTTTTTATGGCTAAAAAGATATTAGAGTAAAAACCTTCGGAGACTGTAAAAAATACATATGCAACACAAATTTCATCTAAAGTTGAACTACTAAAATTCCTCTTTTAGATAGGAAGTGTATATATATATATATATATATATATATATATATATATATATATATATATATATATATATATATATATATATATATATATATATATATGTATTATATGTATGTATAATTTTATGCAACTTATTTTTGAATAATCACAGACTTATGCTATGATGCAGAAGATTTTTGAGGTATTTGAATATTAATGTCATATTCAGCGAAGTTTGGATAAACAAAATAGATTTTATACTTTAAAATACAGTATGCTATTTTTAATAACAATAAAGCGGTATATGTTTCATAGCATTTTTAAAGTTGCAAGAAACTGATGCATACAAAACATTATGCTATATTTTACAGCAAATATTTCCTTTTGTTGAATATTTGAAAGCCTTATGTTAGACAGAGACATACATATTGTAAAAATATTTTTATTTAAAAAAATAATAGAAAACAGGGTGATTTTTATATTGCTATCCACTTCTATAAGAATTTTTTTATTATAATTATTTGAACGCCATTAGTGAGATGACATTTCGTCTTTCTACTTAAAAAGTAAACTACATACTCATATGTTAAAGTATGGTAGAATGCGCATATATGTTTTTTGTAAAGTTTATGTAAAACATCTGGTATTAAAGCGATTCATATGCGTTCAGAATACAAAAACATAATATATGCAAAAAATGATATGAAGAAGGATAAGTATTTATTTATTCTCTCTCTTCGCAATCCGAATTTTTTTCAAGATCCTGTATCTTATCCACTTGCCATGAAATGACATTTTCCATGCCCATTTTGATTGCATGACACTACAATTCCACATTTTGAAAAGAAATAGAGATAAATCGTTTATATGAATGGGAATAGGTTGCAAGAGCTATCGTTATTATAAAATTTGGAAATAAATAATTGCTGATGCTTAATATGCAAAATATTATACAGAACATTTTTATATTAGACTAGCTGAATACCCGTACTTTGCTATGGATTACGTTCAAATTAAATACAACGGTCAATGTATGTCATTAATGCAAATATATATATATATATATATATATATATATATATATATATATATATATATATATATATATATATATATATATATATATATATATATATATATATATATATATATATATATATATATATATATATATATATATATATATATATATATATATATATATATATATATATATATATATATACATTTATAAGAAAATCGTAACGGATATTTTTATAGACAAAATAATGCAGAAGAAAATAATCAAATTAAATCTAATAGAACATACTATTTAAAAAAAAAATAATAATTTAAATTTTCTTGCTAATGCGGAAGAAGATTGGACATTATCCGAAATAATATTGACATACAGTAAAAGAAATCTTTCTCAAACTGTACTATATTAACTGTAGTATATTATTTTGTATATTCTATTAGATTTAATTGGAATATTTTCCTCCACATTATTTTGCCTATAAAAATATCCGTTACGATTCTTTTATTAATATATTTTTTTCGTTTTTTTACATCAATTGCATACATTGACCATCGTATTTAATTTGAATGTACTCCGTAGCGAAGTACGGGTTTTCTGCTAGTATCACATATAATCTTTTCGTTCATCCATAACAGCAATTGATTAATAAATGTTATTACATATAACAAAAACACATATTTGCAAATGCTTCTGTCACAAACAATAAAAGCTCACTGCTCTATCCGTTTGGATCTAATTTGAAAACTTTTTCACCATTTATCTGTATTTGTAAAGGAAACAAAAAATGCAACCATAGGTCCGTAAAAATTATGAAGTGCAACTTTTCCAGACAATACAAAGAATCATTTCTGTAAACTACTTTCTGCATCTTTATGTGATTTTTTTCCTCAATAAAAGCACAATAACTTTTTTTTCACTTAGAAATAAGGGTTTTCATCTGTAGCTTTTGTAACATTCAAGGGTGATTTCCGATAAATGTTCCCTTTTATTAGAAATAAGACAGGTGGAGAGTTGCTAAACAAGGCTTTTATAAGGATGCTAAATTATAGGTATTGTTGTTGGATATTATTTGTCATATAATGATACCCAAATTTTCTATTACAGCATCTTTGTGGTGTTCCTTTGTAATGCATTAAAATTAATGTATCACATTTCTGTATATATATATATATATATATATATATATATATATATATATATATATATATATATATATATATATATATATATATATATATATATACAGGGTGTCCATAATTAAACTTCCTTACTTTAAAGTTGTCTACAGTTCAAACTATTCTTCAGAAAGTTATGAAATTTTGTGTAGGATATATTGAAGGGATGGGAATTTGTTTGAGCTAATAAAAAAATTAGTTCAAAATTTCACCACAAGAGGGCGTTTTTTTGATGAATGACACATTTAGCCAATTTAGCCATTTTCTGTCATAAAAAAAATGTTACAACAAGACATGTTTAACATGACGGCCATCATTTTCAGCTAACATTTGAAATCGTAAGATAGCATGTACTACAATTGACCGCAATGTGGCCGGGGTAATGCTGAGAACATGTCGTGAAATGCAGACTTTCAGATCAGATATAGTTCTTGTTTTATCAAGAGTGACATAGATGTTTCATATGCCCCCAAAGCCAAAACTCACATGAGTTGATGTCTGGGGATCGGGGAGGCCACAGATTAGGAACGTGGCGGCTGAAGACACATTCTTCTGTAAAGTGATTTTTGAGAACGTTCTTAATACGAAGGCTAATGTGGGGAGGAGTTCCATCTTGCATAAATATTGTGCGTGAAAGCCACTCACGTGATTGTAGATCCGGAACAATTTTATTCAGTAAAAATAATGCATATCGCTCCCCGGTGACCGAGCATGTTACTGGATTTCTAGGACTTAATTTCTCGAAAACATACGGGCGGAGAATAGAAAATGCAGAAAATCCACAACATACAGTTACTTTCGGGGAATGCGTTGGAACATCCGAGATTAAACGCTGATTTTCTGGTTCCCAAATTCGGCAGTTGTGAGTATTAACCTAACCGTCCAAATATAAGTGTGCTTCGTCTGTCCAGATGATGATCTAAGGTCATTCTGCATCAACCTCAAAGCGAGCAAGAAACTGAAGTTAAAACCGATGTCGAGTCTCGAAATCATGTGTAAGCAACCTCTGCACAAATTGAAGTTTGTACGGATAATACCGGAGGATATTCCACATGACATTCTGGACAGTTGAACGGGGCAGATCCAATGCTTCTGTCACATGACAGGACACTGGTGTCCGTCATGTTCGTTGGAAGCTTTGTCTTCTTCCACCTGAAGCGCAACCTCCTCTACATCTTCTGCGGAAAGAGGTTTCCTTCTTCTTCCAGAACGAATGTTAAAGGAACCAGTTTCTTCAAATTTCGGCACAATTAATCGAAGACCTTTAAGAATCAATGGAAAATTTCGTATCCCCTTCAAACTCCGGAATTTTCGTAGAGCAACTAGTGATGAATTATCGCTTTGGTAAAACAATTTTACTAACAAAGCTCGATATGGTAATCGTAACGATGATATTCTGATTAGCAATAGCAAGAACACTGAAAACAAAATCTCCATGAAAGTTTCTGAGTTTTATAACAGCTTCTACTCTACGTCGTCAAAATTTATTTGCATATTTGTTTCTTCTTCGTTCCTTCAAATCTTTTGTCCGAAAATTAGTTATCGAACATGTTTCCGATAGACTTTGCAATTACTTTAAAGATTGTAAAATGTAATGACTATGAGTTATTGTGTTAGAGTGCCCTATGGATAAAAAACATGGTGAAATCTTAAGTAAAGAACCAGTCAGTGGCGCAAACAGAGGGGGGGGGGCAAAGGGCCCTGCCCCCCAGAACGAAATAGAAATTGCATTATAAATATTTATTTTAAATTATAAATATTTCTATCCGTTCATCTCGGCCCCCTCCTGGCATTATATATGTTGTTATCCGTTTATCTCACCCCCCCCCAAGAAAAAATCAAAGGTGCTCCACTGGAGTCAGTGGTAAATGTGTAATTCATCCAAAAATGTCCTCTGGTGATGAAATTTTGAACAAACTTTTTTATTCGCTCAAACAAATTCTCATCCCTTCAATATGTCCTACACAAATTTCATAACTTTCTGAACAATAGTTTCGACTGTACGCAACTTTAAAGTAGGGAAGTTTAATTATGGGCACCCTGTATATATATATATATATATATATATATATATATATATATATATATATATATATATATATATATATATATATATATATATATTATATATATATAAATAAATTTATATAATGTATATAATATATATTTCTATACAAACACACACATACATAATGTTGCAAATCTTATAGTCATGAATGACATTACTGGGATAAAAGCCATATTCCTTTGCTTCCTCATCTACAGCGAAAAATCGATACTCTTTTTGCCTGACTTTTCGATTATTTAAGGAAAACCCACTTTCGTCTACCACAAAAATAACTTATCTCACTGTAAGCTTTAGATTTCTTTTCTGAAAAAAGTCCAAAGATAAACTAACATACTCACCGATTTCGTATTAACGATAAAACTGTGAATACAGGAAAAACCGCAAAAATACAGCATTCCGATAGAAAAGACTTTCTCTAGATATACTTGCTATAATAACCATAGCATACCTCCCCGGAACTTTCAGATACGATATTTTTTTCCTTAAATCGATCTAAAACCATTCTCAACGTTCAGCTTTCTTGTGGAAAAACAGTAATAGGTATTTTTATGAATACTGAATATTTATTAAATGAATAAAATTAATATATTCGGAAATTAGGTCGTTTTAAAATCCTATAGAAATGCACATTTACTAAAAATTAAAAATCGTTTTATTTTACTGCATATATATATATATATATATATATATATATATATATATATATATATATATATATATGTGTGTGTGTGTGTGTGTGTGGGTGTGTGTGTATATAAAATATGCAAACACTTTCATTATCTAGAAATTGAAAATTTAGATAAAAATAGGGCTTTTTATCATTTTGTGTTATATTGGTTTAAATAATTTTATATATAAATAAACTGCCTGTCAGAAACAAAAAAAGCTATAAAGATACAGTTACCTTTTTTCTAACCTTTCTAAATTAAAAAAAATGTTTTTAAAAGCACTGTTACATTCTTTTAACGTTGCAATTTATTTGTAATATTCAAATCCACCTTTTATCTTTCCTTTTATAAAGCGTGTGATGTTTACCCTCTACTCTAAACATTTTCTCCTCCTTGGTGTATAGAATTTGAACAACAAGGAGTACTTTCAATAAATTCATGCACGAATAACCAATGTAGGGAAAATTATTAAAAGCTGAATGAAAATTTTTAGAAGACTAATATTTTCTTTAAAAGATTTCTTTAGAGTAAACAATTCACGCATATTTATAAGAATATTAAAATATAAAACACGAGATTTGCAAATTCTTATGTTGAGTTATTGTGTAGTTAAAGTTTTGTAAGTTATTTACATTTACATGCTTACATTTCGTTTATTTTGTATATCCTTAATCATTATTTATTCTAACAATATACGGAACCGAACTCTAAAAAAGAGACCGATAATATTTTTTTTTTATATGAAGATTCAAATTTCACTGAAATTTGTCTACCAACGTGTTTGTTGTATTTTATGCTTTGCTGTATTTAAACTTACCAGCTCTGAGTAAATGTTCTCCATTAGCGTGGGGGTTTATGTATGTTTATACAAGTAAATTAAGATTAATCGATATTATATATATGTATATATATATATATATATATATATATATATATATATATATATATATATATATATATATATATGAATTATTGAGATTTCTTCATATTAGCTCTTAGAAGAGACACTAATGATGATATATTAGGATATGAGTTTAACATTTTATAGTGTAAATGGTCCTATAATTCTTTGGACAGTTTCCGAATGAACAACAAAGTTCTTGTATGGTAATCGAGACCGATAGGTTTTCATTCATTATTGTTCTCTTAATTATGTGTAATAGTGGTTGACTGTTTTGCATAAAAATCTAAAAATGTAAATGGAGCTATATCGCCTAAAGCAATTAACAGAACTTTTGAAACTGTACATTTATTTAAAACGAATACTTGAAATTTTTGATTTTTTCGTATAGTAATTTGGTTTTAACTATTAACATTTAAGTGAACATATTAATTCACAGATTACTATGACGGACTCAAAATGTTAAATTTTTTACTCCAAAGTTTATGTTTTCCCTAATTAACATAGGAAGTGCTTTATTAAGTGAGAGAGTCAACTTAATCTTTATTTCCATTTTGGGTTTTTTTGTTTTTATTACATCAAGGTTAAAATTTTCAAAATTTACTGATGAATTATATAAGTTAAATGCATATGTTTAACATACCATTTCAAAACAGAACGAGGCAGGCTATTAAGCTAAAATCAAATTTGATTTCCGAGAAAAAATCAAATTATTGGGTAAGTATATTTAACTAGAAAAAAAAGGAAACATTCTTTTTGTAATAAAATAGAAAATTTTAAACATATTTTTTTTATATAAAATCAATAATACTCTAAAGACAGTGCTATGCTAGGAGAGAAGATTATAAGTAGATTAAAATATATTTAAACAGTATTCGATACTTTTTGAAATAACATATAATATAAGGACACGTTATTTCACACGTTGGTCCTTTAGAAAAATATTTCATTTGCATAAAAAAATTTATAATAAGTCAGGACTCTGAATAAATTTGAAAAATTTATTTATTTATTACAAATGCCCGGAAGATTGGCTATAAAACCATTTGTTCTCAGTAAAGGGCGAGACTGCTGGCCATTCATATAACGGGGCACTGTATAGGTGTCCAGCATTACCTCCTACATAACCGGTCTCGTAATGAAGAACTGAGTCAAGTGACGAGACCGGAACATTGGACCCCGCACCTCCAGAGGTAAATTTGAGAACATGGACGACATTGCAGCCTCGACAGATTTAACGTGATAGACAAAATCTTGATGGATACTGTGATAGCTACTTTTTACAACCGTTTATGTGAGTAATTACTATAACCTTTTATGAGTTCAACCTATTAGTGGACGACACAGGAACTTCCAATTCTTATTCGGGATTGGAACCCAAGCTCACTGCGTGGAAGCCCTCATCGCTAACCCTAATGTCATGCGGCCATACGATATATAACATTAACTGTAATATCATCTATATTAATATGATATATACTCTGAAAAAAATTTTAATGCAGGGTGATTAAATTATGCGCGATTACAGTTCTGCACACCGGAACAACAATCTAACGATCGGATTTTGAGTAGCAGGAGATAGTATGTTAACTCTGGGAGTTTTATTTTACCCCGTTATGGTGACCATGACTGCTAGGACGCTGTGACTTCACGATTCCTCTCAGGCTACGGCCACACGAGCGATTTTTCCCGGTACGGCTTTTCCCCGCGCTTGAAAATCTACACCAGCTAGCCACACGTGCATGTGACATTTTTTTCCCGCTGGGTCTTTTCCCTCAGCTTGAAAATCTACACAAACCGCGAGAAAAATAGGTCTCGTTCTATCTTCCAGCGACCGACCTTGAGATCGCGACAGATCGAGCGAGAAAAACAGCTGCGTTTGGCCACCCCTATGTTACAGAAGCTTATCTATATTTTGGTGCTTGTTTTCTAGTTGCGGTTGTGAGGGAAAAATCGTTCGTGTGGCCGTAGCCTTACATGGGTTTTGATGTTGGACAGCAACGGACGGTCCAAATTTTTGGCCACCAAGAAGCCCCGATTAGAGCCCTCTAGCCTTTTTTTCCATGGGGTGACGGCCTTAAAAACGTTCTGTACGGCGAGAAGATCCAGGACTACTCCATTTGAGAGTCATTGCTGCACTAGTGACTGTGACGCCTGCTATTGCTGCACTAGTGAGTGCATTTGGATGGAGAATGACTTCCTATCGCCTAAATATGTGCCTAGCGACAAGAGGTGCTCATATAGAAACTTACTAGGTGATTTCCAACACTTGATACGTTTCTTTATATTTTGGTGAAAAAATAAACACCATGAGTTGTTTTATGTGTTTCTTTATTTCACGTTACAATCATCGACACCTTTTTCGATGACTCTGTATATCCTTTTCACAACCAAATGCAAGCTTCTTGTAGTGGTGTAGACTTCTGATACACTGTTAACGTTTCAATTCGCTTGTAGACAAACACTTCAGTAGTATTTTAGCAAACAAAGGCGCGATGGTCCAGTTGGCAAAGGTAGCGAGCCAGTGATCTGAACGTCTCTCGTTCGATGCCGGTCGCTGACATATATATACCGCCGTGTATACTAATGGCCGCTGGTGCACGTAAAGTCCGTCGGTGCTGCAAAGTCCTCAGAGTTCTCAAATTTACCTCTGGAGGTACGGGGTCAAGTGTTTCGGTCTCGGCACTTGACTCGGTTCTAAATTGTGGGACCGGCTTGTAGGATTCAATCCTGGCCACTTATAGGGTGCCCCCTTAAATGAATGGTCAGCAGTAACGGCTGCAAGTGTAATGGATAAAGTTCCAAAATTGTCATAAGTAATATTTGCTTACAAGGTTTTTTACAAACACCTTATAAGCAAATTTTTAAGGTGTTTGTGAAAATATTTTTGTTGTAATAACAGCAGCAATAGCAACAAAAACATTTTTTACAAACACCTTAAAAATTTGCTTTTGGTGTATTTCATTAACAATAATTTATCTTTAGGAGTTTGTATAACAAGACTTATGTTAGAAATATATACATGACACATGTTCGGAAGCAAGTAAATATTTACTTAATTCTGTAGAGACAAACTAATTAGTTACATAATCCTTCCATAATTAAGTAATTGAGATATTCACCATTTAACGTTTGGTTGCGATTTATTAGATAAAAGGCGTATTCTAAGACTGTTGAAGTGGTAAAGTAAACGGAAACTGATCTTGAGAGGACGACAATTTCTTAAACAAATCATTGTTTGATAGAAAATATCGGTATGTCTTTATCACAATGAATGAAGATGATAAATTCGTTGAATCTAAGCTTTTATTAGATCCATAATTTAAATATGAAATTTCTCGATTCCTTTTAATCTTTCAACCTCGCTACAAAGCTTTGTTTAGAATTCAAAGATTAATTTCAACTTTGAAGAATGGGAATACAAAAGGACGGGAATTAAAGTTATCATACATTCACAGAATTTTGAAGCGAATTTGTATTTATATCTGACAAATATCTTACCTTTATCTCAATGTTTTGACTAAAATATTTCAGTAAATTCATTTTTACCCAATTTCTATACATGTGATTTTTATTTAAGTTTCAGAGTTCCTTCAAATATCTTTAACAGTCATTGCTAATATGGGCATGTCAATAGCAAATAAAATTTGTATGTATTATTACATTAATAGACCAATTTGTCTCGTATTGGTCCATATTAACATATTTTGTTCTCCTCAAAAGTTTTTATTCTAAAAAAAATCTCGTCTACATTAATATAAATATGTCATTTTAAATTCAAAAGTTGAAAAGGAGATAATTATATTTATCATTCCTGTAACGACCTTAAGTATCCTAAGTTTTTTGCATTTGGGTAATAAACACCCTTTTGTAATTGCTCTTTAACGTATCACTATCTAAACCATAAAAAAGAACTGTCCCGTGAGGAGGTGAATTTTGTATAAGGACAAATATTTAAACAAACTTAAGTAACCCCCAAAAAAGTATTTTATGCTGTCACACTCTTAAGAAAGAAATTCTTAAATGATATATTGCAAAAATAAATATTATATATAATCCTTATCACAAACGAAAGTATTTTGACCCAAATGCTGCTTAACATGAAATGTAAAATAATATAGTTAGTAAAACAATATTTGAACGTCCTCCTAAAAATTAGAGAAAACAAACAAAAATTCATAAAAAAATACTAATACATATTTCTATTACTGGAGTGTAATGTAGATCCAACTTGTTATCTCGTTAATTTGCATAATAACTACTTCAGTGATTCTGTCGTAAAGGTATGTTTTCACAAAAGAAATATCTGATATATATTCAATTATTCAGTGTCATGTGTATAGTATATATGGAGAAATATGATGCAAAATTATGAATCTGAAGTGTGTTATTTCTAATATTTTGCCTATTCTTGTGTTTAAAGGAGTCTCAAAACCAATAAACAATGGAAGCATTAAATTTTTGTAAAACTTTATATATTCATCATCATTTTTGTGCATTATAGTGCCACTTATGGTTTGAAATTCCCTCTAGAATACGAGTAAGAACAATATAATTACTCACCGGCATTTGAAAGGACGTTTTGGGGTTTGATGTTTATTTGTAAGCATTAAAAAGAACGTCACACAGTTTTTTTCCAGTTACAATCTAGGAATACTTATTGTCCCAATTTTTTGGTTCCTTGAATATAACTAATGACAAATTTTAAAAGTTATGTCCTTAGTTTAAAACGATATAAATGAATAATACTGGTTTACTTTAAAATTACATAATAATTGTATCTTTAACTAGTGAGTTATCTTTGGCTCTTGCATACACTATATTACAGAAAGTATTTAAAATGTATCGTTATAAATCAAACTCACATTAAAAAATGTGCGGGACCAGATATTATTCTTTCTGAGTAATTCAATATGCAAGCGTCAAGGCTAGAAAAATACCCCTAATGATATATAATTGTGTTTGGAATGGCACTACCCACAGTTTGGAGAAAGACTTAATAAATTTTAGAATGCAATTTTGTAACCTTTTTGTTTTAAAATATAATTGCAATATTTAAACAAAATATTAAAATTTAGATTTAATAAAGAATGTTTTAACGGTTAAAACATTTTTAAACTGTGGTGTAAGTTGAAGACACACCAGTCATTATTTGATATATTTTGCAGTCAGAAAGGAATAGACTTTTTATATTGCCATGCGCAATAATTGCCAATAAAAAAATCTTAAGTTTTCATTAAATTTATTAAATTTTTTGAATGGCGAAACGTATTTCATGCAACTTGCAAGCATTAATTTGTATACATAAAAATCTGGATTTAAGAGTTGAAAATTTCGTAATAAATGGAATTGTAGATAAAAAGGAATCAAATGACTTGCATGAAGACGAAATCCTGTACTAAACCAAGAATTAATATACCTCTAAAAATACCCGAATGCACAGAATAATTAAAAAGCAGGACATTTTTAAGTACTAGGTAATATATGGGTTAATGAAAACCAGTATAAATAATTTACCTCTAAAAAACACCACTGCATTGATAAAAATGGAAGCTGTAATTCTTCATTCTGCAGGATTATGAAGAGCGTGGGAGTATATTTTATAGCCATATTTCAAAAATCTCATTTTTCTGGAGGAGCAAAAAAATTAATTCATCAGCTCGAATTCTTTCTGTTGTCGATAAAAAATATTTTACTTTAAACGAAGTGATATAGGACATTCAGTGAAGTTTTACAATTTTATTGCATACCTTTCTTTAGGATGTGCATAATCTCAAAAACGCAAAAATATATCATGTGTAAAACTGTAAACATAATTCCCATGCCGTAATGAAAATTATTTAAGTAATTCTTTAAACTTAGGAGTACTTTCCAAGACACAAAAACATTATTTAATAAATCTATGTTTAATATATATAAGATTTCTTCAATACTTCGTAAAATATGGGGTAGTGAAAAATAGCATAAATAATTAACATCTAGAAAATTTACAGAATTGTAAAATGAACAGTTTAATTCCTACAGAATAATCAAAAAAGTGGGGGTATGTTTACTTGCCATATTACTTAAATCCTATTTTTATGGATATATATATATATATATATATATATATATATATATATATATATTATTCTGGTTTCGATAGTAGGGGAAAATATCACAATAATTATAATGGTTTACTCGTGTTCGTAAAATGGTTATGGTCAAGGTAGTTAATTTTGGGTGGGTTGCCAATATAGAAATCATTCAAATACTACCTGTTTGCTTGGCCAATCAATCTCATATTTTTCATTGCGTTGCGTTTTAAAATAATTTAAATCATCTGATTGAACTTATAACGGATATATTTATTAAAGCAAACCACATAACTAATTCATAAAAATACACATCACATTTGCTACTACATTAAATACCTTATTTAGTCATTATACTTTTAAATGTACATTGAATTTCATTTTCCTCAATTAAATATGGGTAACTTATTCATCATCAATGCTTTTATCAATGAGGTATTATACTAAATACATATTTTTATAATTCGACTTAGCACTAGTCACTTAACTCTGGTATTATTTAATTAACTATGTATGAGAGGTAATCAGGCAAACACTGAATTGTGGGATCAATAATGAACTGCCACACGTACCTTCACTGATGTTTTTCATTTGTAAATAGCGGCACGCGTCTTGAACCAAGTCGTCCATCAATCGGCAAAGGTTCAGGCTGAGTGGTCGGCGGGCTGCTGCTATCTGGGTCAGCATTCACTAGATCTCTTGGGAGATGGTTCTCATTCTATGTCTTGCGGTCAACTGTCGGGAACTCGCCTCCTTCCACGATCGGTGCGGTCAATCTATCATTCCTCTGAGGTGGGCTATCATCAGGTCTCGTAGATCTCGTACTTAGCTGTCTCAGGATTCTCAGTTCATCTTTTCTAGCCAAAAAAATTCTCCTTACCTAATCTTTTTCTTGCTTCTTTTTATGTCTTTTCCATCCGTAACTAAACTCCTCCTATTTTCTTTCGATTGGACAATTATTTCTTCTGGAATCTTCTATCCCGCCCTGCTGAAGGCATGCCTCATCATCTCATTATCACTTCTCTTCTCGTGACTACCTTGAGGCATCATCCCTTGAGGCATCATCTGCCTCCGCTTTCTTATTTTCTAGGCTAAGTCATCGTTACATTCCTTGCCCCTTTTGTTCATTTCTTACATTCATTCTCACATCTTCTTTCGATGTTTATTAAACCGTGCCCCTCCATCATTATTCACTCACACCTGCAATGTGTGTCATATCTTCTCGACGTGTGGTCCATCCCGTAATTGGTTTCCAATGACTGCTTCTTTTGAACTTGGTTTTCCTTCGATTACACATTTACTGTTTTCATCAATATCCTGTGTTAACCTCAAATGTATATTCTTTCTCCCTTGTTCGTTTCATCTTCCGTCATCTATTAAAACTTTATTCATTACTCCTTTACTCCATACAATGACACTTTTTTAACCGTGACACACACACACACACACACACACACACATATATATATATATATATATATATATTATTGCCTAGTATTATTGCCCGGCGTTGCTCGGGTAGATATATAGGTATAAAATTTTCATGCATTCCATCAAAAAAATACTGGGCTGCACCCCCGCTCTTCATGTTCATCTGGTCAGTTGTGTTTATTTGGGGAGCCAGGGTCAAAGGTTATTCCCAACCCTCTTCCTCCCGTGCATTGGAATTTGACCCCCCACACGTCACTCCCCAAACCATCTCTCTTAACGCAGCTGGTTGTGGTGAAGGGGCTTCACAGGTGGTCGCGCACGTCTTAGAGGAACAAAAATCATTAAAAAATCAATTTAAAAAAAACTAATTGAGCCCCAATTTTCGTTTTTCCTGATTTAAGTTTCTTCGGTCCTAAACATTAACTGTGCCGAATTTGGTCCCGGTGGGTGAAACAGTCTATGATTCTATAGCGGACAAACAAACAGACGAGCTCTTTTATATATATATATATATATATATATATATATATATACACTGCTGGCCACTCTAAATGCAACACCCTGAAGGAAACATGCAAATAACATGAAATTTACAACATGCATTAGCGGAGGTGAGATATGCAAATGATTAGAATTTCAGCGCAGACGCACATCACGCGCGCCTGTGGCGCCATTTCAAAGCGCTATTTAAAGCTTGGAGATTTAGACGATTTCAAGTTCGGCAACTGTGTTTTTCTTGTGGTTTTTTCAAAAAGACGATCAATTATGCCTCGTCGAAAACAGCGATCATCTTTTGATCAAGTATCCGAGTTCGACAGAGGAAGGATAGTGGCCTACCGAGATTGTGGATTATCTTTCAGGGAAATCGGTAGTCGTGTTGGACGAAACCAAACAACTGTAATGCGGATATGTGATCGTTGGATGCAGGAGGGTAAGACGGACCGGCGTGTTCGATCGCATCCACCTCAGCGCACCAGTTCACGTGATGACAGGCAAATTGTGCGCATGGCAGTGACGGATCGCTCAGTCACATCACGAACCATAGCACAGCACATGCAGTCTGTAACGCAACATCCAGTGTCTGCGCGTACCATTCGACGCCGTTTACAGCAGAGTGGTCTGTCCGCAAGACGTCCATTGCTTTGTCTACCCTTGACGCAGAACCTCAGACGTCTCCGCCGCCAATGGTGCGATGACAGAAGGATGTGGACGGCAGAATGGAAAGAAATTGTCTTTACTGACGAGTCACCCTTCTGTCTGCAACACCACGATGGTCGCATTCGAGTCTGGAGACACCGTGAAAAGAGGATGCTGAACAGCTGCGTTATGCACCGCCACACTGGTCCTGCACCGGATATTATGGTATGGGGCGGTATTGGATATCACTCTCGCCCACCTCTAGTACGCATTGCCGGTACTTTAAACAGCCAGCGCTACATCTCCGAGGTGTTGGAGCCCGTTGTCCTTCCTTACCTTCAGGGCTTGCCCATAGCCATATTTCAACAGGATAATGCGCGACCACACGTGGCACGCATTGTCCAACGATTCTTCGTCAATCGCCAGATTGAATTGCTTCCCTGGCCTCCTCGCTCTCCGGATCTTTCGCCGATAGAAAACATGTGGTCCATGGTTGCTATACGATTGACCCAGATTCCATCCCCAGCTGCCACAGCAGATCAACTTTGGCAACGTGTGGAAGCTGCTTGGTCTGCTGTACCCCAAGAACTCATCCAAAATCTCTTTGAATCAATGCCGAGGCGTGTGGCAGCGGTGATCTCCAACAATGGCGGCTACTCTGGCTACTGATTTTGGCAGGGACCACACTTCACAGAAGTCTATAAATTTAATGATTTGATACTTGGTCAACATGTTATCTACAAAATAAATTTTGTTGTGATATCTCTTGTCTTTCTTGGTGTTGCAATTTGGGTGGCCAGTAGTGTATATATATATATATATATACATATACACACATGTATATATATATATATATATATATATATATATATATATATATATATATATATATATATATATATATATATATATATATATATATATATATATATATATATATATATATATATAGTACATATATACACTGAAGTGCTACTGAATTAAGGATAGCTACCTAGTAACGAGTTGGGCCTCCTCTGACCTTGATAACGGAATAGATTCAACAAGTTTCTGGAAAAGTTCCACGGGAATGGCTTGCCAAATATTGGCTAAAGCTGTCCATAATTCAGTAAGGTTCTTTGGTGCTGTGTGATGGCCTTTCACACCTTGTTCCAAAAAATCCCAAAGATGCTCAATAAGATTTAAGTCTGGGCTTCTAGGTGGCCAATTCATGACAGAGAAGTCAGAGGAATGCTCATCCAACCAGCCAGTAGCCAACCGAGAATTGTGAGAGGTACAGTTTTCTTGCTGGAAGACTCCATTACAGTGCGGATAAAAGAACATCATAAACGGATGGAGGTGATCACCCAGCAACTCTACGTACCGAATTGCATTGAGGGAGGTTGGTTCACGCACCAAAGATCCCAAAATGTGCCACGAAAAAACACCCCAGACCATGATTGAGCCACCAAGCCCTTGTACAGTTCCAGCCAGACATGCAGGATCCATAAATTCATGAGCCTGACGCCATATCTCAGCCTCCCGTCGGCGTTAAGTAGTCGGAATCGAGACTCATCACTCCATGCTACTCGTTCCCAGTCCTCTACACTCCAGTCTCTGTGCTCTCTTGCCAAGGCAAGACGTGCAGCCCGATGGCGAGTATAGAGCAATGGTACTCTCGTAGGTCGACGGCTCCCGAAACCCATACGGTGAAGCGAGTTTTGCACAGTCCGTTTACTGACTGTACGACTGGCACCGTCATTAAACTGGGTGATAATTTGAGCTAATGTTTGGCTTCGCTGGCTACGTACAATACGCCTGAGCCGTCTCTCACCACGCACTGTCAAGGCTAATTGTCCTTTGCAGTTTGCCCGATCGCTAGTTGTCCGCGATCGATGGCGTCTAAATCACGCAGTTTACCCATACTGGCAATTCCAAAAACTAATTCAGAACAACCACAGTACGCGCTATATATGCAGTTACCACAGCGCATATCCTCACTTGCGCATACATGATGCGCAGCGCTACACAATTTGCATAGGCTTTGCTATCCCGAATTCAGTGGCGCTTCAATGTATATATATATATATATATATAGATATATATATATATTGTGGCATTTCCCCTCCTCATGGCCCAGGAAATTTATTAACCTCGGCTTCAAACAGAGTAAGCCCATCGGCGGACTGCGAAGATGCAATAGTTTTCCCCTACCGAGGGGTGGCATACAAAAGGGTCAGCTTTTCGACTCGCAGGCGAGGAGCAACTTACAATCGCGAGGAGCCCCGATGTCTAGAGCGAAGACACTATAACACAAAAGACTAACAAAGGCAGACCATCCCCCTGATGAGACGCCGTAGTGACCCAACGTGCGATGACGATATAAGAACAAGTATCGTTTTGCACACGGGCCAGGTCCAAGGACCTATGAGGAGCCCAAGATCAGAGATTGGGATTGTTACAGATCTCGCCAGGGAAAATCCGCCAGGGAAGCGGATGCATGAGATTCTTACAGGAGACAAGAGACGAGACGAGACGAGAGGAGAGTCGGAGACTGGTTTTGCTGTTGGATCTGATCTAGATCCTAGGTCGATCCCGATCCTGTGTCAGAAGGGATCCTGTGTGAAGACCTCTTTCTCGCTGAGAAGGGTCGTTTAGAGATCAAAGCTTGATCTTCCCTATTTTTGAAGCAGCTAGCTTCTTTGGTGAGAGTGTGGGACGAGCCGTCCACTACTCTGCGATAATTAGATCAAATTGCGTTTGGAGTTCGATTTCGCCTCCTTCCAGCCGGTTCCGACGAGTGGAATCTGTTCCTAGCAACTGGGATTTCTACGATTAGAGCTTTATTGCCTGAAGGCCCGATCGACGATCCGCAACGACAGAGCATCCAGCCATCTGAACG
>OU015490.1:211603942-211728942 GCA_907164885.2 Dolomedes plantarius | reverse complement strand
TATAACCAGGACTTACACTAATTTTAGAAGCTGTCCCGACACCGAAATGGGACCTGATCATGTTTTCTCTTGTCCTGCAATAATGGCTGAAATGCAGCAGAATATTGATTGTCCCCAGGAGGACCTTTATTCAGACAATTGCCTACAGATAGCTGAGGCTCCGTGAACCGCACATGGTGCCATCTAGCTTGACTGTCCATAGACATGACAACCAACCAACCAACCATCTCATAAACTCAAGGTTGTCCTTAGACATTGGTTAAATTTGATAAACCACTGATATTAACAGTAACTGACTTCAAAAAGCATTTTGGTTTGAAGAAGTTTTAAACCTGAAGACGGTGATAACAAGTTTAAAACCGACGGACGGAAAAGTCCGTTTCCTGATTTTTTACCACTTTGTTCGAAGTGTAAATAATCTCAAGTATATCCATCACACATTCATTCCTGTATTGGATGCCAGAAAGTCCAACTATTTTCTGATCCTGATAGGGTATTGGTGGTCCTTAAAAAAAGAAATCTCATCGACTGGGTTTGATGCTACTGTAAGCCAAGTGAGATAAGCCACAATGCAACAACAACACGATATTATCTGAATTTACATGACACATATCTTTGACATGTCTTTGACTGCCCAGCCATTTTGTCTGTCAAGCTAGTTTGTCGCAGCAAGAACTCCTCTACAGCCGAAAGGCACCTGATCTGGCAGCTGTTGTTATCCAGACTTTGTGTTCTATTTAAGACTTCTTTTTCTTCACTGTTCATATACAACAACAACATGACAAATATTTTGTGAACAGTTTTAGAATATCTGTTTCAACTGTGAAGATTCGTGTCATGGTGTAAGCAAATCGTATGACCGTTACGGTGTAATGCAAAAAAGATTACGGCTATCGCTATACACCCTATTCAAACTCAGGACATATGCTGCGCAGAAATTCCTGCAAACTCAGACGAAAGTTGATTTCCCCTGTTCGAGGATGTTTTTATAGGCCTTGGCGCCGACGGACAGTAGAGATCTGCCAACCAATTTCGGAAACCATGGGCCCCCTCTTACGGTTTTAACTCGTTTGCAGACAAGGTAATATAGTATTTTAAGGAACCTTTAAAAATTTCGTATGGAGTAGAAAAATCTCATAACTTTAGCCTGCAAATGTTTGCTAAATACACAAAATTCTAAAATTTATTTTAATGGCCAAAAATGTAAGGCGTGCCTTTCCGTAGTTTGATAACTCTCGTTAGACAAGTGTTGCAAAAATGGAAAACAACCGAATTCTGAGGCTCAATAAAATGCAAATAGGATTTCTTCAATTATTGTTTATTCATTATTTCCACTATATGTTCATTACCAATAACTCATTCAGAATTTATACAGCAAGAATTTTCAGGTAAGTTACTTGACTTCCGAAGAAAACTGAAGAATAAGGACGTTTCAGTCTCTTTTCTCGGGGATCGAAATTCGTAGTACGAACTTTTCTAAAGTTCTAAATATATTCACTTAACGTTTTGTCGGCTCAATTTTGAAATGAATGTAAGTGATTATAATCTTGAAAAAGGAAAGAAATATTAAACTGAGAAATCCGCAATTTATTGACTAAATCCTGGTGTTGTGTTCGCCTAATTAATTTACGTTAAATAGAGGCAAAAAAGTATTAATAAAAAAGTTCGCCAGCGTGTAATTTGAGAATTAGAAAAGTAAATATTCTAAATTTACGTCACTGGTGTTTGAGATAATTGTATTTAATTCTGAAATAAAGATTTTTTTTTAATTCTCTGTTCGAATAAAGTTTTTAAAACCTGTATATATTTTTTTCTATGGTTTTACTATTACACTTTTAATAAGCATGAAAAACATTAAATACGCATTAAAAAAACACCTAACCCTTAAGAAAATTTAACTTAATATTTTTTAAAGAAAAAGGTAAAAATGTAAGAGAAAATATCCTTACAAAAGTTATCTACAGTAGTGGTAATTACTTTTTCGTTTTTTACCTTGGTTTTCAGCAAGCATCCACTTCGAAAACGTCTGGTTATGCAGGTCGTTAGAACTTGATACCTGTAAAAATATGCTGTAGGAAGTACTTTTTTATTCCATAGCAGGAATAAAAAATTGAAAGAAACTCTGAGCTAAGACTTCTCTTCTAAATATTCAAATCTTTTCGAATGAAAAAGACATTACAAATCTCAAAGCTAATGAGAATTTTTTTTCAAAAAAATATCATCTTATTTACTTAAAATGTTGATTTCTTTGAAGTGAGGTTTATTTTTAATCTTTAAAGGGATAGGAAAGGAAAAGCTCTAAACTTGAATATTTTATTTAAGTCCTTTCATTTTTTATGCTCTAATCTAATATAAATATTGTTGCTTCTACCAAGAAAACGAGTACGATTATACATTTACAGATAAATTTTACAGAAGAACTAGCTGAATACCCGTACTTCGCTATGAAGTACATTCATATTAAATTCAACGGTCACTGTATGCAATTAATGCAAAATATATATATATATATATATATATATATATATATATATATATATATATATATATATATATATATATATATATATTTATATATAAATCGTAATGGATATTTTTATAGACAAAATAACGTAGAAGAAAATATTCAAATTAAATGCAACGGTCAATGTATGCAATTAATTTGTATGTTTAATATCCATAAAACATACAAATTTGAATTAAATTGTTAAAAAACTTCCATCTAAATTAGCCTCGTGGTTAAATTTTATCTTTTACCGTATTTTAATATTTTTCCAATTTATTTCGTTGTTATGCACGTGACATAAAATTAATTTAAAGTATCACAAAAAGAAAAGAAACCATGTGATTAACTCTAAAAATTAATCTTTAAAAATTCACCAAAAATCTGAAAATAGAGGTAAAGATTCAAAAAATATTTCATTTCAAAGTAATTCTTATGATGTTTTTCGTGATATAAATTTTATAACCCTCAAACTATTATTTTAAATGCGAACTTTAAAAAATATTACAAAAACAGCTTAAAAATTTAATTAAAAAACTCTAAGAAATTTTCAAAAATCTTTCTTAGTGCACCCTACACTATAAGAAGAATCGCCATGCAAAATTTCAGCCCTTTAGGTCCAGCGGTTTGCTCTGTGAGTTATCTGTCAGTCAGTCAGTCAGTCAGTTACGGAACTGTTTTGTTTATATAGATTAAGTTGTCTAGTTTTAACATTAGTTCAAGCTAACAGGAAAACGTGATCATACAGAACATGTTTTGAAAGAGATCCAAAAAATTACGAAGTCAAAACAAATATCATCTAATGTATGCACAATGTATACTTAAATATTATCATGTATACTTAGAAATGTATACTTAAGATATGCATACTTAATGTATACTAGAAATGTATACTTATCGTATAATAAAGAAGTGTATACTTAATGTATACCACAGAAATGTGTACTTAATGTATACTATAGAAATGTATAATTAAATATTACTTCACTATATATTTCTTTAAATCATAATTCAACGAGATTGCATAAAAGCATGCATGCAATTTTAAAACATCTATTTTGTATTCATAAATATGCTATAAATAATAGTAAATGAAGAAATTATGTCTACACAATAATTAAAGAATTCTTATTTGAACTTTCATGCGTCTCAGAGATCAGTTGTGTTCCCTTTTTACAACACTTGTCTAACGACATTTTGGGAACGAAGTTCTTTTACGCGGCTTACAGTAGAGTGAACTGGCAGAAATTGTCACGTAACGAAAAACCGTTATGCCCTCTCCAGGCGACCTTTCCCTCTCTTTCTCGATTTTAGTAGTTTTTGCATAATCGGGATGCAGTGTTGCTATCGGCTTGGGCTGGAGTGTGACAGTTCCCGAGTTCGGGCCTCGGCGATGCTCTCAGGTTTATTGGGTGATTGCCTGGTGTTCTTGTGTTTGGGCACTAGTTATTTTGACAAGATTAATATGTTTGTATTGAGCCTTGTTTGTTTGTTATTGTTTTAATTCACGCGGGATTTATATTGTGTCATTATTTTATTTTTGTTGGTGATTAAAAAATAAATTTAATCCGATTAAAATTTATGCTAGGTAACATCTAAATAAAAATAATTAATTTATATATTGAAATTTTTAAATTTAATTTTAAAAAATTTAGATTTTTTTCTTTTGACTTGCTTGGTATTGTCCGAACAGCCTTAATAACAATAAAAAATTATAATTATTTTAATAATTTTTTAGAAAAAAATGCTGAACGTGCTAAAAGATATAGAGAAAAATTGAAATTAAAAATACTGAGGGAGGTTCTAAATTACTTAACCAAAATTTTCATAAACTTCCACTCATATTGGCTGGAGACTTAACGTTAACTTCAGTGATAAAGAAAAATTTGAAAAGCTCACATATTTTTCATCAGGTACATTTGATTTAAGTACTAATAATGACCCAGCGCAGTTCACAACGAAATACTGTACAAACGTTGAGGCTGTTTTCTCGAGATACTTGGATAAAATTGAATCTCAAACATATGCATCTTATTATACGTAGTTACCGTAAGCCAATAATTACCATGATACAATATAATGATAAAATTTAAAAGGAATTTTTTTCTTATTTAGAATTTTTTATATATAATTTATAATTAACTATTTTATATTTAATTTTTAATAAATGACTGTTTTTTCTAAAATATAAAATAGAATTTAGTATTTATTTAAATCCTTACTTTACATTTTTGCTTTGAAAAAATTATAAAAAATAAAAATAAATTATACAAATTAGAGAGAGAGAGAGAAAGAGAGTTGGTTGAATAAAAGAGGGCTGCTCTTTTTTGCGTGACAAAAAAACACTAATATAATCAATAGAAATCTACATATTAAATCACGTTTAGAGTTGAAAAAATAACGTAAGGAACTTCATTTCTGACGGGGGTCCCCTGACCGCCCATTTTTTTTCTAATGCGGAAGCACTTTGATGAGGCATTCGCCTTTTATTACTCACCGCGATTTGGTGGCTACGTTATTATGGAGGCATTGCTCCCTATGACGACACGGAAACGACCAAGCCTTATTGAGGATTTGAACCTTAGCCCACTACATGACAGCTCAGAACGCTGACCACTACGCCTAGGGGACGGCCTAACGATAATTATTAAACTTTAAAAAATGCACACTGTACTTTTTTTCCCCATTAAATAATTATTGTAAGATATTGTGTAATTAATAAGCATTTAGCGAATGTTGCGAGATCTTTCTTTCATCATAAGAAAATAAATGACAAATCTGAATACGATCGGGTGAATTTTAATGTTGCCATTTTACCATTCTGTTAATTACAGATTTTTTTTAAGCTCTCAAACCACTTTTAGACAAGTTTTACATTTTGTAATTAATTATCTGGTTGGAAATATTTTTTTCTGTCTGAATATTAAGATTAAATTCATTTGAAAGAGCATCTGATTTAATCAGATTTCACTCATATGTAAAATTAACTTGAAAAGAATGTATATGAGAATGGTTTAAAACTATAAGAAATGTTCGCTATCAGTCCATAATAAATATTTTTTCCAAACATTAAAGTTGTTTGTAAGCAAAATACAAACAAATATTTGAATATCTAGAAATTAATGAAAGAACTGATAAATGATTATTTCTGTGACCCAATATTTTATATTTTATATCTAATGAAATTTTGGATACTTTGTTATCTGCTAACTATTGATAAAGAGCTTTATTACATAACGCTTTAGTGCGTTTGAAAGTATCAGCAAAATGAATTATGCAAATAATTGAGTTAAGGCATGACAGTTTCTAATAAAATATTATATATATTGCATTCTTTATGTTTTGGAGTATAATCACATTCAAAGTAAATATATGGTAAAATAATAAAACTTTGTCAAAATGCCCTTTTATTTTACCACTTCGGTTACACTAAAATATTTCATTTTGATTAACAATACAAAGTATGTGAGCTGATGTTATATATATATATATATATATATATATATATATATATATATATATATATATATATATATATATATATATATATATATATATATATACAGTGGAAGCTCGTTAATTCGAACTCGGTTAATTCGAACTTTCGGTTAATTCGAACTAATCCAAAAGTCCCAAAAAACTTGTATTGGAGTTAATGTTAAAAAAATCTCATTAATTCGAACTAAATTTTTATCACTTCGGTTAATTCGAACTAAAAATTTGACAAAAAAAATTCTTTTTCCTCGTTTAATGGAAAAAATACACACTGTATTTATTATTTTGTGTGTCAAAATTTCTTTTCTGTGTAAAGAGGCACATGCCTGCTTTCCTAGACTATTGCATGTCCGCTAAAAGTTAGTAGCTATTGTCCTTATTAGTGCTAAACGGAAAAGGCAATTTTCCTTTATTTGGATCGATTTTCTTAGAATTTCAGTAAAACTAGTCTTACTACAGATTCTAGGGAGCTGCGTAAGTTATAACTGCAGTGCAGACATGTTAATGTGGTCTAGTTTTTCTTCCTCATTGTGTGGTGTGAACGTGTAAAAGTTGAGGATGTCTATACGTGGAAAGTACAAAACCCTAACTTTGGAGACAAAGGTAGAAATTTTAAAGAAAGTAGAGAATGGCGAATGTAAAACGAAGTTAGCAGCTGACTATGGAATTAAAAAAAATGCCTTGTCAACTAATTTTAAAACAAGGAGTTAATTTTAGATTCATCGGAAAAATCAAAATTTTCTAGAGGAAGGAAACGCATGGGAAATGCGTCCCAAGAAGTTCTAGAAAAAGCTCTACTGCTATGGTTCCAGGATGTTAGATCTCGAAATTTTCCGATAAATGGACCCCTAGTGCTGACGAAGGCTGATGAATTGGCAAGTCGAATGGGTATTGATGATTTTAAATACAGTGATGGATGGCTTTCTCGATTTAAGTCAAGGCACAATATTTCTTATCAAACTGTATGTGGCCAAAGCTCTGATGTAAACGAAGACGTATGCACTAATTTCGGTAGGAAACTGCCAGGGCTTTTCTCTACTTACCTGTCGAAAGATATTTTTAATGCGGCTATAATGGACAAAGCTATAATGGACTCTATTAAAACTCTGAAAGCATTTATTCAGATGGAACCTTCCTCTGAAAATGAATTGAAATGTTTACTTGAAATCGAGAAGCTGGCTGAACAATGTAGGCATCATAAACAAAAGAAAACATCCATTTTACAGTTTTTCCCCAAAGTGTAATTCATATTTTTAATAAAAGTTTACTTTATACTGCAAATCTTCTGCTTCATTTTATGATTAAAGTAAGTCTGTATTGCTATTTAATATGTTTAACTTTAGATAACATAGTATAATATATTTTCTGGGGTTATACATACTAGGAGATTTTCTTCTTCAGTGATACACATTTAAAGTTATATATTTTCTCTTAACATCGGATAAGTCGAACTTCGGATAATTCGAACTTTTTTCTGTGAACCTTTGAGTTCGAATTAACGAGCGTCCACTGTATATATATATATATATATATATATATATATATATATATATATATATATATATATGACCGTCTCGCTCTTAACTAGACCAAACCTGTACCTAACAGTATCTGAGCCATTTGATTTTCTTTTATGTTACCTTCTGGTTGTGGAAAATCACACTGGTGTAAAACTTATACAGAGCAACCTTAGAATGGAAACAATTTAGTTCAGATTTCCATTTTATCGAGAGAGGATATTGAAATTAAAACCTCATATACTTTTGTATATGATTATGTATCCTCATACGTATATCTTTGCGTATTTGCTTTTGAATTTAGGTGTATACTCCCGAAAGAGGATTGTTCTTCTTATTTTTCACTTATCTATCGTAATACTTTTCTTTTCTATACAAGAGTACTGTCACTCTAAATATTCATGTTTCAGTTTCGAACAATATATTAGCACTTTTACTGACAATCAAGTTTGTATTGTTCCCTACACTTATACAAACCTCATCACTTATCCATATCACTCTCTATATCATAAATCCCCAAAACCATTTTCAAACGGCCAAAAATCCACCATAGTACTTAGACCTAAATTTGGTAATTGAGTATGCTTTCTCTTTAGTGCCTATCTGCATACCAATCCAGAGAGGTAATTATACACGAACATGACATGCCTTCTGTTGAAGAGTGTAAAGAGATATATAGTTCATGTGTTTAGGCCGGTATGTTGGAGTACAAATTAATGGTTACGAACTAATTAGCTCTGAATAACCAGACAATATTAGTTTTAACCATCATTTTAATAATTCATTAATATAAGCATTAAGAGTGATATTGGTAGTCACATAAGTAACAAGTCAACCGGAAGCAAAAACAATATATATATATATATATATATATATATATATATATATATATATATATATATATATATATATATATATATATATATATACATATATATATATATATATATATATATATATATATATATATATATATATATATATATATATATATATATATATATATATATATATATATATATATATATATATATATATACACACACTGGCGTAAGACATTAAGAGAATTTGCAGACTTGGTCGATTATCTCTAAAACTACTGTACCGATTTTAATGAAATTTGATATATACATACATTGATACAATACAAAACGAATAACCATTCAATAATTGTAATACACACGCATGATCATTAGTAATACTCGTTGGAGTCGGAAGGTATGAAACAGCGGTTGCAGAATAAACAAAAAAGTTGGTTAATAGATGAGTTAATAGAGGATATGGTCCCCTCTTACAGATCTACAGGTCTCGCAGCGTGATTTCATACTTGAAATAAGGCAGTTTATCATTTCCTGTGGCAATTGGTCCCACTCGTTTATCAACACTGTTTTCATTCCCTGGATGGTTCTCGGAGGAGGGGTTGCGAGTTGCAATTGCCCTTCCCAGAGCGTCCCAGAAATGCTCTATGGGGTTAAGGTCTGGAGATCTGGCTGGCCAATCCATCCGACGAATATCCTCACTCTCTAGAAATACGTCGACCAGAAAAGCTCTATTTGGCCTCGCGTTATCGTCCATTAAAATGAACTTGGGGCCAACTGCACCCCTGAAAAGGCGAACATAGGGCTCCAACACCTCATCCCTATTCCTCACACCAGTCACAGTGCCTCTTTCAAAGACATGGAGAGGTGTGCGGCCATCCAACATGATGCCTGCCCAGACCATTAAATCTCCTCCGCCATAATGGTCGATTTCGTGAACATTGGAGGGTAGGTAGCAGATCCCTGGTTCTCTCCATATGAACGTATGGCGAGAATCGGTGTTTAGGCTGAACCGGGACTCATCAGTGACGAGAACGGTCACCCATTGATCCATACACCAATCTCTCTGCTCTCTGCACCATGATAAACGGATTCTCCTGTTCGTAGAAGTGAGCGGGACGCAAACAGCAGGTCTCCTTGCAAACAATCCTCTCTCGTGAAGTGTTTGGGAAACAGTCACCCTTGATACATGGGTTCCTGTGGCTGCATACAAGTCACGAGAGAGCTGAAAAGCTGTAGCACTCCTGTTACGCGTCGCTATAATCGACAAATGGCGATCTTCTCTGACCGTCGTGGCTCTTGGATGACCTTGCCCAGGCTTTCTCTCGATAGATCCGGTATCCTGGAACTGTTTCCATAAGTTGCACACGACGCTGGGCGTTAAATTGAACTCTCTAGAAATTTGGACTTGAGATTGGCTGCTTCTAGCCTCCCCGCAATTCTCCACCTCATTCCATCATCTAAACGTTGGTGGCTACTCATTTTTACTGTTACAATTTGAAATTAACCGATTGCTGCAAAATAACTCCAAGAAATTTGCCGAGGTGTGCTAGCGAACGAAATGCGTCTTAACTTACGCGCGCTTATAAAGCCTGTGTCTGTACTGGCTCCATCTACACACACGTGTACGCTTACGTATTTGACGTACAAGATTTGCATTTTCTAGAAATGGTGGTTTTACATTCAGTTCAGTTCTTTTCATAAAATTCGATAAAATATGCAAGTTCTCTTAATTTATTTCACCTGTGTATATATATATATATATATATATATATATATATATATATATATATATATATATATATATATATATATATATATGCAGTGGAATCGCGATCTATCGTTTTTCAAGGGACCGACTGAACTGAACGATAAATGCGGGAAAACGATAGATCCGGGACCATAACAAAACAATATGATCGTTGGGACTGAGTGAAATAAACGACGCATACGGGAAAACGATGATTCCGAAAACGATCGATCGAGATTCCACTCTGTGTATATATATACATATATATATATATGTATATATATATATATATATATATATATATATATATATATATATATATATATATATATATATATATATATATATATATATATATATATATACAGTGGATTCTCGATCTATCGTTTTTCAAGGGACCGATTGAAATGAACGATAAATGCGGGAAAACGATAGATGCGGAAACATAACAAAGCAATATGATGGTTGGGAATAGTATAAATGAACGACACATACGGAAAAACGATGGATCCGTAAACGATCGATCGAGATTCCACTGTATATATATATATATATATATATATATATATATATATATATATATATATATATATATATATATATATATATATATATATATATATATATATATATATATATAAACGGTTAAACTATCGGTTATCTAGACGGCCAACCCTTTAAATGGTCATATTTTGTACCGACCGAATAAAGGTTCAATGTTATGGAACCAACCTCTTTTCGACAGACACCCCTCTAAGACGTCACTTTTTTACGAAACCATTACTGGCCACCACAGAGAATTTTCCTTGTATATATATTTAACTGATCCAAGATTTTAAAGATTTAAAAGATACTGTCATTTTTTAAACAATGATATTTAAGATAAAAACCGAGCAAAATTATAAAAGGAATTAACAAGGTTGAATTCGCTTCAATTATAAAGAAATTTGAAAACTAGAAACAAATTTAATTAGCTCACAAAATGTTAAAATATTGATATAAAAAGCACACATATAAATAAAATATTATTGATCGTTGCCTCGAGACGCGCAGCTTAAACAAAAGAAGAGAATAAGCGAAAGTGAACATGGAAATGTATGAAATCTTTTAAAATGAAAGTCCAGAGGGAGAAAATTAAATCAGGAAACCTTAAAAAGGGCCCCCTCTAGATTTAAAACTAAAAACAGGCACAATTCCAAAGAACATCCGTAAGGAACAAAACAGAACATTCAGACGCATTTTACGGATAAGCCGTAGATTTCGCGATAAAGTTTCTAAAATTAAGGAAAATTATGTGCTAAATTCAGCATAAATTCTTTTCAAACTCTTAAGAACTTTTGAAATTAGTGAAAATTTATTGAGGGTTGCTTCAAGACCTCCTAAATTAATAAAATTTGGGAGTTAAACATTGTTTGTTGGCATATTAACTACTTTATAATATGCGTAGAAGATATATTTTTGTTTAGAATTTTATTTTAAGACTTCAACATAGCTAGACTTACTTGAATTATAAATTGAAGAGAAAAGAATAATTCGACAAATAATTGCAATATGACTGTAGTTAGAACAAAAATCTAAAAAATGAAGTTTCTTAACTGTTTCTTTTTTATGGTACTTGCTATTAACTTTTAATGCATTTGTTTTCAAGTTTAACTTTCTTTGTGTTCATTCTGCAAGCATAAAAATTTTAACTACGATGTTTTTTGTCAATGAAACTTTTGAGTTTAATTGTTTATTCCATTGTATGGATATTTCACTCCATGTTGGTGTCAATAATCACTTTAAATCAAACATCACATAAAAAGAAAAAATGGGTTGGCATTACCTATAGTGAAAATGTCGTTGTAAGAGATTTGTTAGAATAAGAGAACATTAATGTTAGTACGAGTACAAGCGCAGTCCTTATCTGCTAATGTAATTGAATTACTAGAAATACAAACTGGTCCTAATTGAATGATGTCAAATGATGTCATGATGAAGAAGGTGGCACGTAACTTGCGTAAGTTGGGAGTTTCGGTCTTATCCTCCAGGATTCTGAATCTACGAGTGTTGACTGCAGCCTTGCCGCTGGTTAGTCTGTGCTATCCATTGGGAGTCACGATTAAATTTTCCTTTTCTTCTCTTAACGCAGGATTACCTTCCTCCATAACGGTCCTGCGGACAGGAAAATTTCAGACGCTAAAGCAGTCCGTCCATCCGTCCTCGCGAGATATAATTTTGGCAGCGCGCCAAACCCAGTCTATCGCTTGGACAAGTTAAACAGAAAAGTAATTTTGAAATACATACATACATACATATATATATATATATATATATAGATATAGATAGATTGATACATATACACATACAACAAAGGTAAGCAGCGATAAGTAAGCCTACGTTAATAACCCGCGGTAGTTTCATTAGAAGAGACAACCGGATTTTTGTTTTTATTAAACTCTTTGAAGCCCCACCCTACCTAAGTATTTTCAAAAAATTTTCCTTCAGAGTAGCATTCATGAGATATCTTTTTCGGCAGGCCACTACACGGAGAATGGGTTGCACCTCGTGATGCTGATCTGTTTTGGTCACTGGAAACGGACTCAGGATTTGACGTTTCCCCATGAAAATTGACCACATACCAGTTTAGACTTGGTTGGTTTCTACGTACTCGTTGTAACAATACGCAAAATTCTCATATTTTCGTTTTGTCTTCTCTCGCCTAGTTTCGCGTTTTCGAGCTACACTCACAAACTGTGAGTCGTTGGTCATCGGTCATCAGGAATGTTTTGTAGCAACCATTTTTCAGCAAATCAGTCCAAATTCTCCAACTATTCTAAATTCCTGCTCAGCGTTGCTATTCCATATGACCCCCTAGCCATCTGGCTTGAACGATTCTTACTCATTTCTGTGTTTTTCCTATTGGGCTGGGGTGGGGGCGCGAAGGTGCATGGACTAGTCCGTGTGCTGTTGTTGTTTGATGTAGTCTATACTAACCGGTGAACTTAGCAGGTATGTCGGCCCCCAACTGGTGCAATACAGATTCAGTGGAATTATGTCAATTAAAATTTCTGGGCATATTGGACGATTACGAATAAAATTTGGCTTTATTTAAAATTAGTTTAAAATGTAATCATTACCAACAACCTATGACCAAAGGAGTCTAAGCATGTTAAGGTTTGTAATCGAAGATTGATAACCCGAACATATATATATATATATATATATATCACTGTGAACACTGTGAACACTGTCAGTTTAATTATGGCCACCCGGTATATATACCGGGTGGCCATAATTAAACTGACAGTGCTCACAGTGTTCTGTAGCGCGATCTATTTGCGAGAATGACGCCACATTTCGTAGGAAGATTAAACAAGACGGGGGACGAAGGATTCCGCGAAAAAATAAATTACTTCCAAAAGTCACCACTAGGGGAATATTTGGCGCTGTGTAATAGAAAATAGAGTGTTAACAAATGCAAATTAATACGGAATAAAATTACCTTTTATTATGGACATTTTCTTATTTAGTTCAAGTGCAATATGGCAACACTTTTAAAAAACCGTAAAATCTACATAAACACCGATAAAGTCTCGTGATCTGCAATATCACGTACGCTGAGCAGAAGAAGTTCTTTATTCAAATTTCACGTTACATCCATTGGCACAGTGCCAGCTGCTTGGGTTTTAAAAGGCAATGTGTTACGTTTCGAATCAATCGGATTGAAAGTTTGTGTAATGTCTTCTTCTTTAGTCGAGCGTGCGTTACTGGTCAAATTATTTTACCTCAACCAGTGCAACACGTCAGCCGCTCTTCGTGCTTTTAGAACGCACAAAAAATGCGTAAAGGTAACGGTCCTGTGTCAGTTAATGGGCTAAAAGCAATGGTTGCGATGTTTGAGAAAACAGGTTCTCTGAAGGTTCAGTCAGGCAGAGGACGAAAACCTGTACCACAGGATACAATCGAAGCAGTTGCCACGGCGATTGTCGACAGAGGACTAGACAATATTGCTGCCACCTCTAGCGCTCGTGGATTAGCTCGGAATATGGATATGCTTTACGGTACGGTATGGAAAATCTTACGAAATATTATCAACTTCTAACCGTACAAGATCAGCCGTGTACAGGAGTACCTGTACTCCGACCATGATAAGCGATTGACTTTTGCTCTCACCTTTCTTGCCAGAATGGAGGTGGATGATGCTTGGCCGCGGAAAATCTTATGGGGAGACGAGGCCCACTTTTACCTGCATGGAACTGTGAATACCCAGAACTGCCGAATTTGGGATGACAAATCACCACATGCAGTCACAGAAATTCCCTTACATTCACCAAAGGTAATTGTTTGGTGTGGGTTCACAGCGGAATTTATCGTAGGCCCATTCTTCTATGAGAACATTACCCCGACAGGACCGGAAACCTGTTCTGTTACCGGAGAGAAATATCGCCACATGTAATACAGCTTTGTCATTCCGGCACTTCAGCACGGACAATGCCTGGGGGAAATGATTTTCATGCAAGATGGAGCCCCTCCACACGTTGCTGTATGGGTGCAACAGCTGCTATGACAAAAAATTCACAACAGAAAGAGTCATTAGCCGCTACTTTCAAACTACATGGCCACCTCGGTCGCCTGATCTTACCCCATGCGACTTCTGGCTATGGGGTTACCTTAGGTCCAAGGTCTACCAAGGAGTGGTCCAGGACCCGGCTACGTTGAAGGATAACATATCACGGACTGTACGGGAGATTCCTCCAGACATGCTTCTTTCTGCAGTTGTGCACACTGTGCACAGAATGCAATATGTGGTCCACAACAACGGCAGCCACATTGAACCTCATTTGAATGCCACATAAAAGGTAATTTCCGTATTGATTTGCATTTGTTAACACTCTATTTTCTATTACACAGCGCCAAATTTTTCCCTAGTGGTGACTTTTGGAACAAATTTATATTTTCGCGGAATCCTTCGTCCCCCGTCTTGTTTAATCTTCCTACAATATGTGGCGTCATTCTCGCAAATAGATCGCGCTACAGAACACTGTGTGAACTGTCAGTTTAATTATGGCCACCCGGTATATATATATATATATATATATATATATATATATATATATATATATATATATATATATATATATATATACATCGAATATTAGCATAGGACATAAAAGCTTTTATTTCCATTGTCTTAAGTTCTTAGTAGGGCATATTATTTAGAAAATGGAAATAATAATAATGCAAAATTAATTTTTAAAATGATAGTAACTACTTTAAATGGAATGAGTTAAAAGATTATTCAGCCACCTCGAGTGAGATATTTTTGTAGGATGCATGAAAGTGTCAAGCAAACTTTATATTGTAATTTACCAGACAGTTTTATCTTCCCTAAGGATATAACAAAAGTATGAACACAAGATCTATCAAAATGTTCATGAAATTAAATATTTAACTTTTATATCAAGTATAACCTTCTTCTGTTTTTGGCTCGTCTGAGTTTGTATGTATTCCCAAATGACTCTTTAATACTTGTTTATCTTGGCAACCGCTACATATAGATTTCAATTTTATGAATAAATTGTCTATATGCATTTAAAAGGAGATTAAATGTAATATTTTGCAGAACATTTACAAGCAAGCAAATACATTACATTTTTCTAAACAGAAAATTTAAATTAAATTATTTATCGAAATTCTCTGTGTTTACTGCAACAAACCGTACTACAACGCAGTCCCCCCGGAAAGCGGATTCCATATTACGTCGATCAATAATTGCGACGGCCCTCCTGTAACGTATTATCCTTAAAACACGGGATCCGTATAGCGCGGTATGAATTAATCGTACATAGAATGAATCAGCCTGATTCATATATACATATGTACTTACATCCGAGTTTCACTTAACACGGTTTCCATATAATACGGTACGAATTTGTCTATTTTTATGCTGACTTTATTATAACACGATTTCCATATAACAGGATATGCGGTATCCATTATAATGCGGTACGAATTAATGGTACATAGAGCGATTCAGCCTGATTCATAGGTTACATATGAGTTTCAATTAACACGGTTTCTATATAACGTGGTACGAATTTGTCTCTTTTGAGCTAATTCAGAGTTTCTTATAACATCGTTTCTATACTATAACACAATATGCGGTTTCCATATAACGCGGTACGAATTAATCGCACATAGAACGATTCAGCCTGATTCACATATACATATGTACTTACATTTGAGATTCACTTAACACGGTTACCATATAACGCAGTACGAATTTGTCTCGTTTGTGCTAATTCAGACTTTCTTATAACACGGTTTCCATATAACACGATATGTGGTTTCCATATAACGCGGTAAGAATTAATCGTACATAGAACGAATCAGCTTGATTCATATGTACATATGTACTTACATATGAGTTTCACCTAAACACGGTTCCCATATAACGCGGTACGAATTTGTCTCTTTTGTGTTAATTCTGAGTTTCTTATAACATGGTTTCTATGTAACACGATATGCGGTTTCCATATAACACGATACGAATTTGTGTCGTTTGTGCTAATTCTGAGTTTCTTATATCTCGGATTCCACTTAACACGATATTCAGTTTCCATGTAAAGCGGTACGAATTCATTTGATTTACACTAATTTTGAAATTTTTATGACGCGGTAGGAATGAAGCGCGCGGTAGGTAGGTTGACTGTACTATTTTATTCCAATGCACTTAGATTAAAACTATTACTAAATTTTTCATGGATAACAGATTGTTGTTTCATAATATGCAATTTATTTTTTTTCACAAAAAATCACAATTTAATTGCTTTATACTAGACATTATATTCCTGGACGAAGTGCATTAGAAAGAAGTGATCCTGAAAGAAATACAAACTTATAAAGGGTTAAGTTATGTAGCTAAATTGGATGTGAACACGATATTCGGTTTCCATATAAAGCGGTACGAATTAATTTGATTTACACTAATTTTGAAATTTTTATGACGTTTCTAATTCTCTAAAGAATCAGAATCCAGTGAATGACCAGGTAGGTGCATCAAATTTATAATTTTGCTTAGACCAATTGAAAGTACACTAAACAGAGACTTTGCTAGCAATGCCTTTTAACAGGGGCTCCTAATTTCGCCTGGTAGATGGTAAGAGGAACAGAGGTAAGCAATATTAGGAGCCGCTCTGGAGTTCACTGGAAATTTAAATTTTTCCAATTTAGCTACATAACTTAACCCTTTATAAGTTTGTATTTCTTTCAGGATCACTTCTTTCTAATGCACTTCGTCCAGGAATATAATGTCTAGTATAAAGCAATTAAATTGTGATTTTTTGTGAAAAAAAATAAATTGCATATTATGAAACAACAATCTGTTATCCATGAAAATAATAAATTACTACCTCCCTCTCTATATACAAAGAATGCATTATCGTAAATTGCTTTCAATTTCCTATTGTGCCGGTAATTTTTTATTTCTCCCTTTTGTCAATAAAGTCACGGTGTGCATTTATTCCATGAGTAATGATGGATCTAATCCTTGGCTTTGTATCTGAAGAATAATGTTTTTTTAAGAAAGCCTCTTATTTTGTATATACGTGAAAAGACAGATTTTTAAACAGCGTTTTCGCACTAAAGTAAACTGAAAATTTTATTTTAAAACGATTAATAAACTTGAAGTTCAATTATGTAATTATGCATTTTTTTAATTCAATATTGATTTTATTTTCATAAACAAACATTTATTGTAAGTTTGTAATAGGGTATTTCGGGTAAGAAATATAGATATAGGGTGGATGTCCCAAGTATCGCCCCCTGTGCCTAATATCGCCTACTCGTGTTTCTAAAGTATGATTCGCTCTGTGTATGAGAAAATGCAGTAACTTCTTAGTTCTGGGTTTGTATTAACAGTGGCGATACCGACAACGCTCTTATCACTGACAACATAAACTATATGGCGTCTGAAGTTGTTTTGGCTATTGTCTTCGTAAACTTTGACTCCAAAGAATCAGAATCCAGTGAATGACCAGGTAGGTGCATCCAAATTATAATTTTGCTTAGACCAATTGAAAGTACACTAAACAGAGACTTTGCTAGCAATGCATTTTAACAGGGGCTCCTACTTTCGCCTGGTAGGTGGTAAGAGGAACAGAGGTAAGCAATATTAGGAACCGCTCTGGAGTTCACTGGAAATTTAAATTTTTCCAATTTAGCTACATAACTTAACCCTTTAGTGCGCAGTTTTGCACATTTGCAAAGCGATATATTCGTGCTAAATCTCCCCTTCCTGTTAAACTTCGAAAGCACCGATTGCAAAGCACCGATTTTAACTGTATAGCATGAGTTCGCGAATAGATGGCACCACTGTCACGTTATAAAAATATTGTTAAGACTGATTGTTAGAATAGGCCATTCGCGAGTTTGTGCTGATTTGATTTGATTTAAAAGTTAGTAAAAGTATACATATCGATGTTTATTTTTTCAATATTGTAATTTGGACGTCTCTCATCATATATCTGGATTTAAAACAGCAGAGTGTGTATTAAATTATCTACGGCAATTTAGATTCATCTTGCATATCTGCAAAGGTGCGTATTTATGTTGCTTTTCACATTTCACTATTATATTTTTGTTTCAATGTTTCTATGGTTCTTTATTTATTTCAAGGACATATTTAGCCGGTTTATAGATTGTATTATTAGAAATAAATATAGATTATGTTATGGGGGGATGTCATCGGTAATACTTTAATAAAAGAAACAATGCCTCAAAAGTGTTTTGAAAAAATTCGGAGCTCTTTGCATTTGAATGACATTTCAAAACAGCCAGATTCTGATGATCCAAATTACGGCAAACTGTACAAATTGAGTCCAGTTTTACATTATTTGAATCAGAAGTTTTTATCTATTCCAATGAACGAGAGCTTGTCAATTGATGAACAAATGTGTTCGACCAAAACCAGACATCATATGAAGAAATATATGAAAGACAAGCCCCATAAATGGGTGTACAAACTTTTTGTTTTATGTGGTGAAATGGGATTTGCACACAAAATTGAAATATACAGAGGGCAAGAAAATGATCCCAAATTTCGCTTGACTGACGAACCAGATATTGGTGCGAGTGGTAATATCGTCGTTAGATTGGCAAGGGAAGTAACAAGACACCAAAATTTCAAATTATATTTTGATCGATTTTACAGTTCTATAGCTTCCGCTGTATGTCTTGCAAAAAAAGGAATTCAGTGTGTTGGTACAATACAGAGAAATAGGATACCTAATTGCTAGTTCCCCCAGGAAGAAGATTTGAAGAAAGTGCCTCGTGGTTTTTCTAAGGAATATAGCGCAAATGTTGATTCTGTTGAACTTTGTAAAGTAATTTTCAAGGATAATAAAAATGTTTCCTTGTTATCCACGTTTGTAGGTGAAGAGCCAAAAGTGGAAGAAAAAAGATATGATAGAAAACAAAAGAAACATAAACAAGTGCCATGTCCAGCAATAGTATCTGCCTACAATAGCCATATGGGAAATGTTGATTTGTTGGACAGTAACATTGGAAGACTGAGAATAAGAATGAAGTCTAGGAGATGGTATTTTCGCTTATTTTACCATTTATTAGATGTTGCAGTGATCAATGCTTGGATTTTGTATCGCAAAGTTCACTATGAAAGGACTACATATAATTTATCTGAGAAGAAATTTCGGATAGACTTGGTGCAAAGTCTTTGCAAAATTGGCCCTAACTGCCAAAAAAAGAGGTAGACCTCGAAGCACAGACATTGTAGAACAGAGGAGAGTGAACTACAAGGGCTCTTCCCTCCCTCCTAGAGATGTAAGGTTGGATTCACAGCATCACTGGCCTGTATGAAGAGAGAAAAGGACCACATGGAAATTTCCCAACTGTCGAGGCTACACCTACGTGTCATGTGAAGAATGCAACGTGAAATTGTGTCTAAATAAAGATAAAAATTGCTTCAAATCTTTTCGTGGGGTGTAATGAAAATTTTTTAATTTTGTTTCTGAGTAGAAAATTATTTGATATATACTTATCTAAATTGCATGGCATGTGTTCAGATATGATGTAAATGCGCAGCTTTGCAGATGTGCAATCACTAAATATTTGTCAATAGAAGATCAAATATATGGAAAATAATGTTTTTTGTATTTTTTCTTGAGTCTTAGGCTTATAAGTAATTAATAAAAAATGCTGGCATTAGATGAAAAATGTGCGCACTTAAGGGTTAAACTGGCACTAGTTTTGGAGCTGGTTGATCTCAGGATACCAAAGAAAACAGTTCTTAAGTATGTTCTTTGAGTTTCCAGCCTAATCAAAAATTTAAAAGATGAATTGTCGAAAAAAAGTTAGAGTAGGCGATATTTGGGACACCTACCCTATTATTTAATCACATAAAGGGGAATTCGTTTTTAAAATGCCGTTAAAGCTTTAATTTTACCAATTCTGATCTGTCATGTTCTTATTTATGTAGTTGCATTGTTTATTTGGATATTTGACTTGTTATTATAACAGTTAAAGTTTAAACAACATTATAAGTCAAGCATAACTCTTTTCAATTTTTGGCTCTTCTGCGTGTGTAGACATTCTTATATGGCTCTTAATACTAATTAACTTGGCCAGCCCTGGTAAATACATTTGAATTAAAAATTGTCATATGCACATAAGAGAAAATATAATACAGGGTGTTTCAAAAGGAATCACCCGATTTGAAATGAGCAAATTATGAAAAATATTGAACATAGAAACTTAAAATTAATTTTATATTTCATGGCCAATCGTAAAAATTTTTTATAAACCAAATTAAATGTGCTCAATATGCACACCTTTGGATGCACGACATACCTCTATAAGGTAGGCAAATTCGTTCGGAACTTTTGCGAGCACGTCTGCCTACACTGCTTCCGGGACTGTTATGTATACACAGATCATCCGTGCGCTGGAATTGTTTATACCATCGCTTACCCATTGTTTATACCCTGATAGATTAAAGGTAAGAACTTTAATCTATCAGGGTTTGTCACGCTGAAAAATCACGCTGAACAGTTGTTACGGATTCACACTTCGCAAAGCGTAGAACACAAAATGATTTCTGTTGTGCAGTCGCCATCTTTACGAAACTGAAGTTGTGGGTGAAGGAAGGGCGTTAGCGCTACTTGTCAGCAACTGCGTGAAACTCGAGATTTCCTTCTTTCTGTCTATATATTATTCGATCAAAACGGATTACAAGATGAATAGTTATGATTTTTTTTAATCGGACGAATCTTTTGAAAAAACCCTGCATTTTACAGCACATTTACATGTAAAAAATGCATTTGCGTTTACAAAACAGAATAATTTAGCAAAATATTTAAAAATATAATTACAGCACATTTACATGTAAAAATTACATTTTCGCTTACAAAACAGAATAATTTATCAAAATATTTAGAAATATAATTACAGCACATTTACTACATGTAAAAAATACATTTTCGTTAACAAAACAGAATAAGTTAGCAAAATATTTAGAAATATAATTACAGAACTTTTACATGTAAAAAATACATTTTCATTTACAAGACAGAATAGTTTAGCAAAACAATTAAAAAATAATTATAAAAGACTAAAGCCATTTAAAATTATAAAAATATTATTTATTCTATGCCTTGGAGAATTATATATTTAATAAAAACATTGGAGAAAACGCCAATTAAAATTTCTTTCATATCAACATAATATTTTTAAGTTTTTGACTCTTGTGATTATGTAGACATTCACAATTTACGCTTAACATTGCTTATTTTGATGACTTTTTATCTTGGCATATACATTTGAATAACAGTTTAAATTGTCATATGCATGTAAAAGGAAATTAAATATTATATTTTGCAGCACATATACATGTAAAAAATGCATTTCGGTTAGCTAAATAGAATATAGCAAAACAATTTAGAAAAATAATTACAACACATTTATATGTAAGAAAATCATATACGTTTACAAAACAGAATAATCTAGCAAAACAATTAGAAAAATAATTACAGCACATTTACATGTAAAAAATGCATTTACGTTTACAAAACAGAATAATTTGGCAAGACAATTAGAAAAGTAATTATAAAAGACTAATACTATTTAAAATTTTAGAAAAATTATTATATTTTTATATATTGGAGAATGATATATTTAATAAAAACTTTGGAGAAAACGCCAATTAAAATTTATTTCATATCAACATACCATTTTTCAGTTTTTGGCTCTCGTGAGTTTGTAAACATTCCCAATTGACGCTTAACACTGTTTATTTTGACGACTGTTTATCTTGGCATACATTTGAATAACATGATTAAACTATCATATGCACGTTAAAGGAAATTAAATATAACATTTTTCAGTGCATTTTCATGTAAAAAAATGCATTTCTGTTTGCTATATATAATAGCAAAATAATTAGAAAAATAATTATTGCACATTTATATGTAAGAAATGTATTTACGTTTACAAAACAGAATAATTTTGCAAAACAATTAGAAAAATAATTGCAGCACATTTTCAAGTAAAAAATTAATTTACGTTTACATAACAGAATAATGTAGCAAAACAATTAGATAAATAATTAGAGTATATTTACATGTAAAAAATGCATTTACGTTTATAAAACAGAATAATTCAGCAAACAATTAGAAAAATAATTATAAAACACTAAAACCATTTAAACTTTAGAAATATTATTTATTCTATGTATTGGAAAATGATATATTTAATAAAAACATTGAAGAAAACGCCAATTTAAATTTATTTCATATCAATAAAACATTTTCAGCGTTTGACACTTTTGAGTTTGTAGACATTTCCAATTGGCGCTTAACACTGTTTATTTTTACCGTTTACCTGTTTATTTATACTGTTTATACTGGCTTATGCATTTTAATAACATGATTAAATTGTCATTTGCATGTGAAAGGAAATATATAATATTTGACAGCACATTTACATATAATAAAAATGCATTTCTGTTTGCTAAACAGAATAATTTCGTAAAACCATAAGAAAAATAATTATTACAGATTAAAACCTTTTAATAATTTAGAAATGTTAATTATTTTAACTTTAGATAATAATATACATTGAATAAAAACATTTGAGAAAACGCGAATTGAAATTTATTTTATATTAAATATAACTTCTTTTTATTAGACTCTTAAAATTTGAAGACATTCATAAATAGTTCTTAACACTGTTTATCTTCAACACTGTTTATCTTTCCATACACATTTGAATCATTTGAATGAATCGTCATATGCATATAAAAGGAAATTACATGTAATATTTTGCAGCCTCTTTTCAAGCAAACAAATGTATTAATTTTCCTAAACAGAAAATATAAATTACATTATTTTTGAAAATCTTTTATGCTCACTATTATTTATTGTAACGCACTTGTTTCATCCGGAAACAGAATTTACAGTATAAAGGAATTAAATTGTGATTTCTGTAAAAAAAAAAAAAAAATGAAATTGCATATTATTAAATAACATTCTCTTGTCTATGAAAACAATCAACTTCTCCCTTCCGCTCTCTCTACAAAGTATGTATTTTCGTAATGTATTTTCGTTTATGTATTTTTGTAAATTGCTTTCAGTATCCTATTGTGTTTGTAATTTTTCATTTTACCATTTTATAAATAAAGTCATGGTGTATATTTATTCCATGAGTAACGATGGATCTAATTCTTGGGTTTGTATCTGAAGAATATGGTTTTTGATGAAAGTTCCTTAAATGGTATATATCAGAAAAGGCAGATTTTTAAACAACGGTTTCAAACTAAAATAAAATTAAAAATATTTAATTTAAAATGATTAATAAACTTGTGATTCAATCATGTTTTAATGATTTTATTTAAATCCAATATTGATTTTTTACCGAACATCATTTTTATTGAGTTTGTAATCCGATATTTTAATTCACGTTATTGCATGGAAAGTTCCGATGTCTTATATAGACATATAGCACAAAATACGTCTTAAAAAGTCTTCTTAAAAAGTCTTCAAAAGTTGGAATTTTACCATTCCTGATCTGGGTAGGTTTTATTCGTCTAATTCATTTCTCTATATAGGTATTTTACTAGTTATAATATAAGAATTAATCTATGTAACAATATATGACAAATATAAACTTTTTATGATTTTCAGATTAACAAATGGCTCTTAATACAGTTCATCTGGCAATCGCTGACATATAAATTTTAATAATATGAAAAAATTGTCCTATGCATACAATTGCATAGAAATGAAAAAATATATTTTAGAGAACATTTACAAGCATAAAAATGCATTACTTTTTACTAAAAAGAATATTACAGGGTTCCCGCCTATATCCGGTACACCCCCCTTAACTACTAAAAGGTGACAGCTTAGGCCCTAAAGTTGGTGTCTAGGTATAGTAAAAAGGCTGTGCGCTACTCGAGGGGACACCTTACAACGCCATCTATCGGCAATCTTTGAAATTGACGTTTTCATCTCTAAAACGGTACGAGATACGGAAAAAAGTCAATCACAAAGTTGTTCATCATCATCTATTTAGTAAGAAAAGACATCTTGCGCACATTAATACTTAAAACAGAATGTAGATAATGAACATTTGTTTGGTCACGATTTCGAAAGTTGTCATGTCATAAAGAGTGGAAGAAAGAAACTGAGACACTTCCCTGTCTTCAGGATCATTTATTTATGTTGCTGAAATTATATTGCTAGTATTTAGTCCCTGAGGTGGTCTTTTCGAGCTTCGCTCGCGTTTTACGACGTCATAGTGTTAAGAATCATGACCAAACAAATGTTCATTTTTTGCATTCTGTTTTGAGTATCAATGTGCGCAAAGTGTCTTTTCTTACTAAATTGATCATGTTGAACAACTTTGTAATTGGCTTTTTCCTCGTATCTCGTACTGTTTTTGAGATAAAAAATGCCAATTCATGAATTGGCGGATAGATGGCGTTGTATGCTGTCTCATCGAGTAGCGCATTGCCTTTTTACTATACCTAGGCACCAAATTTATGGCCTAAGCTGTCATTGTTTAGAAGTTAAGGGGGTGTAACGGATATAGGTGGGAACCCTATATAGTAAAACAATTAGATAAAAAGATACTTAAGACTAAAACCATTTACTAATTTTAATAGAAATATAAATTATTCTCACTATTCCAGAGTGATATATTTAATTAAAACATCTGAGAAAACGCTAATAAAAAATTTCTTTATGTCAAATGTAGATTTTTTTTTTCTTTTTTGGGATCTTCTGAGTTTGTAGACCTTCCCAATGGCGCCTAACACTGTTTATCTTGTCATACGCATTTGAATTATATTAACCTTTTTCTTACGGGGTGTGATAGCCTGTATCCCAAGAATACGGGTTCAATACATATATATATATATATATATATATATATATATATATATATATATATATATATATATATATATATATATATATCTATATATATAAAACAGTTCCGTAACTGACTCATTCGTTCATTCATTCATTCATTCATTCACTGACTGACTGACATACAACGCACAGACCAAACCGCTGGACCTAAAGGGCTGAAATTTTGCATGGCGACTCTTCTTATAGTGTAGGGGTGCACTAAGAGAGATTTTTGAAAAATTCTTCTTAGATTTTTTTAAATTAAATTTTTAAGCTGTTTTTTTTACTTTTTTTAAGTTTGCATTTAAAATAATAATTTGAGGGTTATAAATTTATATCACGAGAAAGATCATAAAAATTCCTTTAAAATGAAATCTTTTTCGAATCTTTACCTTCATTTCCTGATTTTTGGTGAATTTTTAAAGATTAATTTTTAGAATTTAATTTATTAAATGCTGATCACGTGACTTCTTTTTCTGGTACTTTAAATAAATTTATCGTCACGTGCATAAAAACTAAATAGACAAAAAATAATTTTTTTTTCTTGCTAATGCGGCAGACGATTGGACATTATCCAAAAAAATATTAAAATACAGTAAAAGAAATGTTCTAGAAACTGTACTATATTAACTGTACTATATTCTTTAGTATTCTTTATATTAGATTTAATTTGAATATCTTCTTCTACATTATTTTGTCTATAAAAATATCCCTTACGATTTTTTTATAAATATATATATATATTTTACATCAATTATATACATTGATCGTCGTATTTATTATATATATATTGGCATTAATTGCATACATTCTCCGATGTTTTTACTTTGAATGTACTCCGTAGCGAAGTGCGGGTTTTCAGCTAGTATATATATATACACAACCCTCTTAATGGCCGTTCTTACAAAGGGTTGGGAAATTTTCCGTTTTAAGGAGGAAATCAGAAAAATGGACCCCGTAGCCAAAAGGTTAATAAATTATCAAATGTATGTAAAAGGAAATTAAGTATAATATTTTGCAGCACATTTGCAAGCAGTATTTTTTTCTTACTCAAAAGAAAATATTAATTTCCTTAATACCTAAAATTATTCATGTATTACTATTTGTCGATCGCAAAGTATATCTTTCTGGCAGAAATAGACTATTACATAATTTATAGACATTTAACAATTTCTATTAAAATTATTAAATGGTTTTAGACTTTCTGGCAGAAATAGAATTTTAGGTATCAAGTGATTAAATTGTGATTTTCTGGAAAAATAAATAAATTGCATATTATGAAACAACAATATCTTGTCCATGAAAATAAAAAACTACTCCATCCCTCTTTCTTTACAAAGAATACATTTTCGTAAATTGCTTTCAATATCCTATTGTGTTCGTAATTTTTTATTTTACTCTTTTGTCAATAAAGCCACGGTGTGCATTTATTCAATGAGTAATGATGGATCTAATCCTTGGCTTTGTATCTGAAGAATAAGGTTTTTGATGAAAGCCCCTTACTTTTTATATACGTGAAAAGACAGATTTTGAAACATTGTTTTCATACTAAAGTAAACTGAAAATCTTTAATTTAAAATGATTAATAAACTTGAGGTTAAATCTTGTAATTGTAATTTTATTTTAATTCAATATTGATTTTTTTATATAAAAGTCATTTATTTTAATTTCGTAATAGGGTATTATTTTTCACGTTAATGTATGGGAAATGTAGATGTCTTATTTTATCGCACAGCATAAAATAGTTTTAAAACATGCTTTTAAAGTTAAAACTTTACCATTCCTGATGTGAATGGTTTTTTATTTATCTTAATGGATTGGTTATTTAGATATTTTAGTCGTTATTATATAAGTAATAATATAGGTAATAGTATAAATCAAATATGAGCTTATTTTTTTTGGCTCTTCTCAGTTTTTAAACCTTGTCAAATGGCACGTAGCACTGTTTCCTGTTATAATTAAACTTAAACCTTGTCAAATGGCACGTAGCACTGTTTCCTGTTATAATTAAACTTCCCCTGTAAACAGCATCCTACACTTCAAACGGGTGAACGGAATGTAAACACGCTAGGTAAATACATTACACACGAGATGCGTTTTGGATTTTCGAGAAAAAAGAATAGTTCAAAAATGTCCACCAGATGGCACTTTTCATGGATAAACAATAAATTTAACAAAATAAACGACCAAAATGGAATACATAAACTATTTTAACATTTATTGACTATTTTTTATCACCTTGTCATCGAACCACATTAAATAAAGGTAAGAAGATAAATAACAGTACGCCTTTAGTGTTTGAGGGGGTGGGAGAAGTTGAGTTTTGCAGAAACAGGTACAGATTATGACGAAATGCAACAAGAGGAGATAGTTGTTAATTGTGTATAGGACAATGTAAAGAAAGGTTAATATTTTCCTTACATCACGCTTCATGTGCCATTACGCTTCATGTGCGAAGCATCGCGAATGGTCCGTTACGATCAGCTGTTGAACACATTGTCCTTCGCCTTGAAACTTTGTAGGGGACTGATGGTGGTCACATTGAGCACCTTTCCTTACATCGCCCTGAACACAATTAACAACTGCTCCTCTTGTGGCATTTCGTCATAATCCGTACCTGTTTCTGCAAATTCAACTGTTTTTTTTTCTTCTCAAACAGCAAAGGCATACTGTCATTACCTTTATTTAATGTGGTTCAATGACAAGGTAATCAAGAACCTGTCAATAAATTTTCCTATTCTTTATATATTCCATTTTGGTCATTCATTTTGTTAAATTTAATGTTTTTTTTTCATGCAAAGTACCACCTGGTGGGCATTTTTTAACTTAAATATTTTTTTTTCAAAAATACGTAAGCGCATCTCGTGTATAGTCTATATACCCAATGTAGTTACATTGCATTCACCACGAAGTTTAATTATAACCATCCTATACATTTGAACTATATGAATAAATTGCCATTTGCATGTACAAGGAAGTAATATTTTTTTTGCCCATTTACAAGAAAATATAAAAAAAAAACATTTCTTTTTCGAAACAAAAAATATTAACACTAGAACCGCGGGAATTTCAGTATACCTAGAACCGCGGAGCGGGTCATTTTGACACTAGATTGCAAACTTATAAAATATGCACAAGCACTTAATTTGGTTAACTAAAACACATTTTTTTAAATAATTCAATCAATAATCAATATTTCTGATAATTTACATTAAATAATTGATATCAATCAAGAGAAATTAACTTAATTTTTACAAAATCTTATTATTTAAAATTTTATATCCTTGAGCATAATAACATGTCTCTTTAACAAAATATGACATAAATTTCCTAATTTCAATGGAAAAACAGAGCATCTCTTTTCAATAAGTTTAGACATAATTTCAAAAAATTAAAAATTAAAAATTTTATTAGTTACTTACTAGTTTTACAGCATATAAAATCCAATTTACTGTATGCATTGTGCACAAAACTGAGTAAAAAGCTTTGTACATTTTCCACAAATGGGTGCTTTACATTTTGAACAGATATCTATAGTTTTATTTTTACATTTCCAACTGTGGTCTCGGACTCGTTTCCGCTTAATTTGTTGTTGTCCGTTGTTTCCATTGGTTTCTTCATATACTCTCTTTTTGCCACCATTTTTGTCGGGAGAGAACAAACTTTTCTAGTAATTCTTCAATTAAGTCTTGAATGCATTGCCATCTACTAATAGATTTTCTAGTTACAGCTTTATATAAAAACCAAGGTATTGATTGTAGAAGGTCCAAAATATTACAAAAAAACTGCACCGGCCTCCTACGGGAAGCAGACTTGACTGTATATTTCCTTACCATTTGGTCAAGCACGTCCACATCGTATTTAGTTGCGTTGTAGAAAACGTTTGTATCATGTAGTTATTTGGGGGTTATCTGCAATTTCTACGGTTGGATGGAGACTACTTAGCAACAAAACGTTTTTATCTTTTTTACCTTGATAAACAGTTACCCTCTGCAAGCTTCAGTGTTCAGAAAAAGTTGTCCGTGGTGACATTTCTACCTTTGTTCTCATATGGACTAATTACTCGTAGCACTACATGTTCAGAAAGAGAAACGTTGGATGGACATTGGCTATGTTTTCCAAGATACGGGAATCCATTTATCATATATTTTGAGTCAACATCTGCAGCCGACCAGAACTTGATTCCAAAATTATCTGGTTTGTTTGGCATGTATTGGATAAACCTACACCTAGCTTTTCTAGGAAATAACTATTCATCTACAGTTATATTAGGACTTGGTGTATAGTTAGTCTTGCAATTTTCAATGAAATGATTCCAGATATCCGAAATAAGGGCAAATTTGTCTGTCTCTAGACGCTTTGATTTTGTTTATTTTATGTCGAAGCGTACAAATATCATTATTTCCCGAAATTGGTCTCTTGACATTGTATTTTGGAAAAATAGTGGTCCCCAGTCCTTTCACCACAAGCTATGCCGTTCAAGTCCTTTTGCACAATATATACCACGTGCATATAAAATTGATATAAAAGCATCTATTTCTTCTAATGCTATATTCCATTCTCTTTCATGAATCTGCCGGTGAATTTCATCTTCAGTACATTTCTTTGTGTTTCAACATCCATTCATCTATAAAAAGTCTCCGAGCACTTGAAGGACTGTTGTCGATAACATTGCGATTAGCATGTGGTGTTGGGCCCCCAGCTTCTTTCAAAATATTACGCTTTGATTTTCTTCGTCTATCGGTTGTTCCTAATTGAGCGACATTCCAAACTGTCCCATCTTTGCCAATTTCATTATTTCCAACTTTGAATGTTATTGTCGATTTCTTTTTCAAATTTCTTTGCGTGCGTGTATCTTTTCTTGGAATGTTCAATTTTTCTTTTTTATAAGATAAATTATTATCATTATTTCGATGAAAAGGACCAACGATTGTTAGAGCATTGCCAGAGTCATCTTCACTTTCATTTTCTTCATCCGAATCCAAATTTTCTTCATTAGCAGGCAGATATTCATCCTCACTACTTAAAATCGAAACTTTCATCATTATCTTCACCTCCTGAATCCTTTTTCAGATAATTGTTTTATATATTCTAAAGCTTCCTGAACAAGATTACGGCGTCGTGTCATTTTTTTAATACATATACTAATTACAGTATAAAAGCAAGTTCAAAAGGTCTTCTAAATATTCGCTATAATTTTTCACTGTATTCGAACGTACTTCGCGCTTCAAACCTAATATAATGACCTTGACTGAAAACCTTCACTATTACCCCTTCTGGTACAGTTCATTTCAGGAATTCCAGGGACGGGTAGAAGTACTACATCCGAGAAAATACGTCTGTTTTTCGTCATTTGTGCATTAACATTTCTTATGGGTCAAATTGACCCGCTCCGCGGTTCTAGGTATAAGTGTTAATAATCGGAAAATTATTTATGTTACGAATTTTTAAATTTGGTAAATTGTTGTTCACCCTAAATTATTAAAAGTCATAAAAGGAATTTTTTTTCAATCAATATTTTTCACGTGGTGATAAATTGAACTTCGTTTTGGGTCAAATTAACCCGCTCCGCGGTCCTAGTGTTAATTACATTATTTCTTTAAGTTCTTCATGTATTACTAATATTATTTAATAGTAAAGCACTTGTTTCATCAAGAAGTAGAATTTTTAGTATAACGGTGTCCAGGACACAAAATTGTTAAAATTTTTGAAAAAAAAAGGATTGCATTAAAAATTTCTGAGTACTTTTACGTTTAAAATGAAGTTTAAATGATGTTTCTATCTTAACTAGAACAGGAGAAATTTTTATTATTTTTTGCAACATTCTAATAGTAGCCAATCGTTCTTTAAACCTATAATTGCGTTTTACTGCATGATGTCTTTTTTCCCCCATTTCTCGTCTTTAAATTGTTTTAAGTCAAGAACCATTAATGATAAATGGTTGAAACTTGGAACATGTCTTTTTCAAATATTTTACTTTAATTTTGTTTCACCAAATTTGAAAAAAATATTTTCTTTTGAAAATATGATTTTTTAAAAAATAAGTTACATTTTTTTATGTAATTTTTAATCTAAATATTTTTATTTTTTTAAATAGTATTTAATTTTTAATTAATATTTTATATAAATGCTGATTCGAAATTAAAACTTATATATTTATGTTTAATTAAATGAAAAAATTTTGAAGTTTGACAAATAATATTTCGAGTTATATCGATTTTAGATTACCTCACTTTTTTAAAAAAAAATTATTTAAAAAATTTTTTTTAAATTTTTGAGTAGTTTTATGATGTGATTTTGTTTAAAAATTAGATGGTTAACCATCACAAAAAAATTCAAAAGTTTAACTCAATAAATATTTTTTTAAATGTGTCCCAGACCCCCAAAAAGCAATTAAATTGAGATTTTCTGGAGAAAAGGAATTAAATTGCGTATTACTAAATAATAATCTATTGTCCTTAAAAATAATAATTTACTCCATCTCTCTATCTTTACAAAGAATGTATTTTCGTAAACTGCTTTCAATATCCTATTGTGTTCGTACATTTTTATTTTACCCATTGTCAATAAAGTCACGGTGTACATTTATTCAATGAGTAATGATGGATCTAATCCTGGGCATTGTATTTGAAGAATAAGGTTTTTGATGAAAGCCACTTATTTTTTATGTTCGTGAAAAGGCAGATTTTTAAACAATGTTTTCGGACTAAGATAAACTGAAAATTTTTAATTTAAAATTATTAATAAAGTTGAGGTTCAATCATGTGATTATAATTTTGTTTTAATTTATTGCTGATTGTTGACCAAACATCGTTTATATATTCAAGTTGCTAAGCCGACGTTTTTGGCAGTCCGTGAGAGAAAACTACTGCCTCAGTTTACTTCATTTTAGTCTTAAACGAAAGAGGGCAATCTGTAGATTTGTCAAATTTGGTTTTTGTAACCACAATTTCATTTAATTTGCGATAATTTTCAATTAAACATTGATTTCTGCGCATGATCAGTGGCATAATTAACTCTGTCTTTAGAAACTCACTGTTTCTCCGTATGCTTAGTGACATGTTTTACTGATAATCACGTTTATTCCGAGGAGTCTCGCTAGACCTCTATCTCTGCCATTTTTATTTTTATGATAATTATGTTTGTGAAATATACGATTAAACCTGATGGATATTGTTTATTTCGCGCTGATTAATTAGCGATAATTTACAATTAAAAAATTGCTTTCTGCGCATGCTCAGTGACATTTTTAAATCTGGCTTTAGATAATCACTAAGCACGAGGCCACTTAAACATTAATTATTTCTGCGCATTATTAGGATTTTCAACATTTTGCAATGATGTATTGAGTATAATTTGTGTATTAGTGCACTTATTTACTATCTAGCTGTCATGTTTTTTGACGGGTATCAACTAGTTTCTCTTAAGTATGTAAGCATGTATTTTTTAGCATTCATGCAAGGGAACTGTCGATGTCTAATTTAACCGTATAGCACGAAATACATTTTAAAATACTTTTTAAGCAAGAAATAACTGTTTCTGCACTGAGTAGTTTTTGTTCGTCTAACTAGATTATTTATTTATGTATTTTTGTTAGTTATGTTTATGTTAAATGGTTTTGTTTCTCAATTGATAGAAATATTTGTAGGGAAAGGAAGTAGGCATAATTATAAGAGAAAAGGTTATCGTAGGAAATTACCATACTTATTTTCTTTCCGTCTAGGCGTGAGTTAGCGTGACTATGTTAGTGAATGGTACATAACATGAAAACACTAGACTCAATCTGAAAGTTCTCCACTCATCCTTTCAGAAAGTCTTCTTTAGTTCCAGATTCTTTATATTTTTTATTCATACATATGCTTTCATATTGGGATTAGAAGATAATTAATATATATATATATATATATATATATATATATATATATATATATATATATATTAATTATCATATATATAATATCATATATATCATATATATATATATCATATATATATCATATATATATATATATATATATATATATATATATATATAATGAATTTAACGAATTATGATCATCTCAATAATTCACACACATCCATTTATTAGTATTTATCGACCACGAAAATATAGTGTTCAAAGTCTCATTTCAATTTTTATCATCTAGGAAAAATGCACATTTCTCCGTCCCAACATTACAAAATATAAATTTCTCTTAAGGGACTGAGCAATAATTTTACAAGTGAGATTGTGTGTCATTTTCCCTGAAAAAAGTCAAAACGCTCGGACCCCTGAGGCATTCTGATATATTAACCCATCTGATGCAGGGCTACCGCTTGATCCATTAAATTGTAATTCCCTCTCGCTGCGTTGTCAAACGCAAGACGGAAAACTAGAAATAAATGATGCAGATTTTCTTGGGGACCAGACGAAATGGAAGTGAAATTCCGGGATGATGAATTTCTCTCATCTGAGCCCTATTGAAAGCGAAATGGTGTGCACTTCATTCGCCGGTATTATACTTATTATTTATTCTACTTTTACGGTGGTTTTATTAAAATATGCGGACGTATATGTTCGGATGATAATGCGGGAGTAATAATCTGCGTGTCATTTATTTAAAATCCTGTCGTAAAGTTTGGAACAGAGATCATATTTACGTTTGTTTAGATGTGAATAGATTTAGTTTTTCTGAGAAAATTGATGGTAATTTTGAACGTTAATTATTGTATGGGAATTAACACATCCTGAGATGCATGTTTCTGTTCAGCGTGATATAGTAACTTGAGTTTGCACGAATGCACTTGATTTTGCAATGAATGAAGGAATAAACAATGAATATCTCTCTCTCTATATATATATATATATAACATTTAAAGCTAAAGAAAACCTAAATTAAAACTCTTAATTAACCTAATTTCTAATTTCTAAAATCCCTTGGGCGAAAACTTTTAAATGGCGGCTCAATTGCTTAAAAATCAAACTCACGTAGCGTGGGTACCTAAATTAACTACTTTCGCCTTTATATCACGTCACTTCTAAATTTTAACCAATTAACCTCTCCTATCAATATCACGTGACAAGATAGTTTCAAAAGTGTGTTTAAGGCCCTGCGTCATGTACAGGTGGGCTCTCACCGATTCTCTTTTGCCCCTAGAGGTTCTGTTAATGTGCTCCTAAATAAATAATTGTTTTGGTGTGTTGATCGTAGTCTGGCTCCCGATCATTTGGATCCTGTGATTCTTCTAGTGTTTTAAATCTTCGTTGTCACATGGTGGGTCCTTATTAGCATCGGTATTCTCTTATTTGGGGGGCCCATCATGCTGCTTGCACACACACACACACACACACACACACATATATATATATATATATATATATATATATATATATATATACAGTGCTTTTTTTCTAAAAAAATAGGTGGGTATACTGTGCTCAAATGCAGATGTCTACTTTTAGTACCATGTTCGCAACTTCAAAATAAATTTATGGTATAGGAAGATGTTAAATGTCATTTTGTTTGATTTTGGAACTTATTGGAGAATTTTGATGAAAGAAAATAATAAATATGGAAATTATAATTACATTATTGATTCGGAAAACTAAACAAAATTTTAAAATAATCAGTTTTGTGAATATTAAAAAAAATTGTAAAAATTTTATAATATACATCAAATATGACTGCCTTCAGGAGGTTCAATGTCTGTATTTCTTTCTTTGCTATTTGCGTTTATTGCTGAATGATGCCCAAAAAGCAACAAACATTCAAGACATCTTGTTGTTAGAACAGACCTAGAAGAGGCCCATCAATTCTGTTGAACATCACTTCTGTTTTAGTCAACAATGAAGTTATTAACACTACAACTACGGCCTTTCGGATATACCTACGGAGAGAAGACATATTGACCCCTCTGAAGAGAGGCCTTTATAATCGTATTATTTCAAAAAATATGTAAAATTATAACAAAATAAGCTTCTTTTACTACACGTACTTCATTTTAAAATAATTTTCTTAAGAATATAGCATGCAAGACATGAATTTTGAAACGATATTTTTTAATGTGCATAAAGTTTATTAAGACATTTTTATGCATATACATTTAGAAAAGTATTTTTTTTAATGAAAGACGTGTAAAAATAAAGTATAACATCATAGAAAGTAAGTTAATTAATTTAATTAAAAGTATTTTTTTTAATTGAAGATGCGTAAAATTAAAATATGACAGCATAAAAAGTTAATTTATTAATTATGTTAGTACTTACAGTTTCATTCCTTCTTACAGCAATTTATGCTGTAGTTAAAGAATTGCTTTTCTCTAGTACAGTACCCACATACAGCTAAGTTACATTTAAAACAGTTCACAGCAGTTTTGTTTCCTTTACATAATTTGATAGATATTTTTTTACGTTTGAGAGATGGTTGAGAGTCAGTAATCATTCCTGGTGTTCGTACTCTACACGCTTCGGGGTTCTTCAAAATACGATTTTCTCTTAGCTCATTAGCAAGTACGAATATAAAATCTCGGCAACTAACTGTTTTTCCCGTTACCTCCTTGAAAAGTACTCATGCATTTCTCGCTGCTAAGTCAAGAATATTTTTAAAAAAAAAGTATACTGGCCAATAGCGTGAGGGCGATTTCACCGAATACTTCCGCGCGATTCGATCTACGATATCCATTCCTTAATTATTCGAGTTATAAAATTCGATCCCTTCTGGTGTGTTTTTCGTCTTTTGTGATATTTTGTTTGAATTCTGTGGGGTGTTTAGACGAAGCACATTTTTACTCTTTTTGCATTGCTACGATGTAAGAAGTACACCACACTGTTTCCTTTGTAGTTGAATACAGTGTAAATCGCGTCTTCTTCAGAGATACAGGGATTTTCTTTTTAGCTCTATTTATAGTCCCAACAAAACTCAGACCCTCATCTCGAAGTTTCTTGTCAAGTTTCGTTGACGAAAAATCTTTCTGTTCTTACATTTCTTCCAGAGTTTTTGTATATCTGATGTAGACGGATAACAGCATTTTCTCCAATGATTTATTCTCCTGGTCTGTTAGCCTCTTTGCCCAAGTAAGGTATTCCATTTATGAAGTATCAGGACTTAACATCAACAGCCAGCCAGAATTTTATTCCAAATTTGACCAGTGTATTAAGCATGCACTGTATAAACTTGCATCTTATCTTGGTTGGAAAAAGTTGTTTGCCTATCGTTACATTCTCAAACAGTTTGTAGCAAAAATAACATTTATCGATTAAAATAACCCAGATTTCAGATATAAAAACAGATCTGTCCTTTTGCAAAAGCTGGGATCTCGAGAACTGCATATCAAATCGTATGTATTTCAAGATTTCTATAAACCTGTCTTGACTCATATTTTCTTGAAAAAAAAATGTGGCCCGAAGATTTTGACTACAAGCTCCAATCCTTCCCTAACATTTCCATCACTCCCTCCCCCCCCCCCACACACACACAAGCTAGTACCGAATTCCAGTAAACCACAAACAGGTGCTATTCTAAAGACTTCATTATCTACAGAATAATAAACACATAAAACGGAAATGAAGGCGAGTTCTAGGCATTATCTAGTGTTAGGGGTCAAATTGACCTCTAGCCGTAGTTCTAGGTATAAGCAGTTACTGCAAATGAAATAATTGATAAAACTGCAGCAACTCGTCAACAGGCAGATTTCTCGGGGATCGTGACAGCCGACGAACAGGTTTTTCCGGCCCTGAGGCAGCGTTTCTCGCCAAAGTGGAAACCCCACTCGCTGTTCTCTAAAGGACCTTTACTCCCTCGCATTCCAGAGATCGGCGTTAGATTTCTGACGACTCGCCGAGACTTCTGTGCACTCACGTTCCATGCTACGGCTAAGTTATGTGTATGTTATAAATAAATATTAAAAGGAAACGAAGTGTCTCATTTCACCACATAAACAAGCCGCAATACTCAAACTTTTCGCAAGCATAAAATTTGTTGTTGTTGTTGTTGTTGTGGCTTACGCCCCTTGACCGACAGTATATCAGATCAAGTCCCGAAGGCTATGGGCGATGAAGGTGCGGCTCCTGTTTTGAATTAGCACCACAATGGTCGGAGTCCGACTTGGCTAAATACCGGTCCCGTAATTTTGAACCGAGTCAAGTGACGAGACCGGAACACTTGACTCCGCACCTCCAGAAATAAATTTGACAACTTGGAGGACATTGTAGCAACGCCCTATTTTACGAGCCCCGGCAACCATTAGTGAACACGGCGGAAGATTTGCAGCGACGAGCATCGAACCAGGGACGTTTAAATCACTGGCCCGCTGCACTTTCCAACTGGGCTACCACGCCCCGCATAATATTTATAATACTTCATAAAAATCGTAAAATTACAACCGTGTGTGATAGAAAATAAAACGTATACAAGAGAAAGAATTTCATTTTGGGGTCAAAATGATCCCTTCTGTACGGGTTACAATAAGGTTCATGTGTGAGAAACTCTTTTCAGATTCACTTGAAGATATCGGAATCATATCGAGATGGAGTATTAATTGAAATAATTATTCTGGAATTATTTCTTTCCTCTATGTATTCTCGGAAACTTTGTATCTTGCCCCTTTCATTCAAACGAAATCTTCTTGATAAATTCCTTATTTCTCTCTCCTAAAACGACAAGTGATTTTGAACTCCTTCTAGTCACTGTTTTGGATCTAGCACCATAGCCCATTTAAGTACATTAGCTTCTTCATCAGCTAGTAAATAGCTGATGAAGAAGCTATCTTTAGAAAACTCTTTTCTATAGATATTTTTATATTTTCATAAAATGAAATACTACACATTGGTGGGTCCTACTTTTCATCATTTTTGCATAGGGGAACCTCCTGCAAGATGAGATACTCTCTTGTCCATTGCATGCTGCTAACTGTTTCTGCTACCCTGTTACCCAGCACGCCCCTTTGCTAGGAAACCGAAGGATCAATGCCCTGACAAACTTACTATCATCCAGGAGTTTTCTTGTTTCTTTTCGTGGAAAATATTTATCTGTTCATGAAACAGAGATTTAAGCAGAAAAATAAATATTTTTTTACGAACATACGTCATGTCACAGGGGAACTAAAAAATCGCAATTAAAAAATACTTTTTGTTATATGTTAACAATTGATTCGTAAGTTCCTTAAAATTTCTGTTAAAAGCAAAAATAATACTTTAAAAAAAAGTACACACACACACATATATATATATATATATATAAAGTAAAAGTTAATTATATTTTAAAAACATCCGTAATGTAAAGATCATATGTTCCTAAAATTTTAGACATTGGAATGAGTATTTTGTATGCTTAAGCACGGCATATCCGAAAAATTATAACTATTATATTGGTTTCACCGGTGTCTATATTGGCTATAATTTAATTTAGAAACAAAATTAACATAAAATTTTAAGATATTTCGTTAAAATTAATTTCCCGAATTTGAGACATTTCTTTTTCCATAAAATGGCTGATTAAATTAAGGTCTACCTTAACTAAATTTCTGTCTTTACGTAACAAGGCAGTAAAAAATTACTAATATCATACCTTTTTTTGAATGAAATGTAAGAGAAACATAACAATAACCTTGTAAAGAAAAAGAAATATTTAGAGTTAAAAAATTTTAAAAATATCACTGAAATGTAACTTTATGTCAACGAAACCATCATTAACTTTTTCTACATTTTTTCATATGTTCATTTAAATGTAACTGCAATTTTGTTTTTAAACCTTTCATGGGTTTCGTTGTTTCATTCTGTTTGGTTTTAATATTTCAGCTAATGAAAGCATTGGAATTTTTTAGGTCGGTAGAAAAAATGTAAAAAGATTTACCTCATGGAATATTTGAGTATTCAGGCATGAAACAGACGGTCTCCTGGATGTGTACATAATTTTTTTTCATTATTTGTACAGGGAGTAATTTATTTTTTGTTAATCCAAGGAATGAAGGAAAATGTTGATTCAGCTTTTTTAAATATATTTTATGATATAACGATGTTTTTCATGTTTTAATATTACCCTGTTGTAATACCTTTTGTACTGTATAAAAACTAAATTATTAAAAATTTAAATTTCAAGATACTCTTATATATCGTATGGATTGATTAACGACATATTTTTTTTCATCTAAATAATAAAATAAAATTTTACTCTAAAATAATTTTTTGCATACTTATCTAACTCATGGAATTGCATTACATTTCAAGCAAGATAGAAATGATTAAAATGAAACATTTTTTTCATTTCATAATTATCTTTTTACACTCGTATAATATCTTATTAACGTATATCTTATCTCGTATAATATATTATTAAATATATGTGAAGTGAATCTTCACCAGTCGACCATACACACACACACACACACACACACACACACACATATATATATATATATATATATATATATATATATATATGTATATGTGTGTATATATGTATATAGATATATATGTATATATGTATATATGTGTATATATATGTATGTATATATATATATATATATATATATATATATATATATATATATATATATATATATATATATATATATATATATATATATATATATATATATCCGCACAAAAAGTCCTAGACGGCTACACTAAATTCCCTACTTCGAAGGGGTGGATTGCCTGTTTTTAATTAATGGCAAAATCCCAGACACGCTGCCACCATTTATAGTAGACTGTGATAACTTCAGACTCCGGGTAGCTAAAAATGTTCACAGTCAGTCTACTACATTAAATTACAGTTTTATTAAATTTTAGTCCCAAACTTTTTACACTATTTTCAATGTTGATCTACCTCTAGACATAGAGGGAACTGGCCTTCGTAATAACCAAATAATTTCGATGATAAGATGCACGTACATTCACAGCGGAACTGGAAGGTCGGTACACAGCCTCTAGAGCATACAGCTCTGAAAATAGAATAACTTCGTAAGGAAAGTTCTAAATCACGAGAAGCTTATAGAGCGGGCCGCTCTGAAATATGAAGATAACTTCTTGATGAAGTAACGAGCTAACAGAAGCCTGTAGAGAAGGATGCTCTCAGATAGCTATACTATAGGGTGAAGCATTCGTTGACCAGAAGCTTCGAGCGAGCTGCTCTGAAAAAATAAAGTCAGGATGAAGTCGGTCGCTCCAGGACAACGTAGACGAAAGCTGCTCTCTAGATGAGAGTCTCGACCAAGTCTGTCCAAAAACTGGATTTCTTCTCCCGGCGTTGGCAAACGTGCTTCCGGTCACGTGACTGCAAAAGTTTAGGTTGGCTGGCACAATTTGTGACGTCATGTCCGTTGTCTGTGATTCGCTTGACAACGAAGCCCTGTGGTCGGTTCTTATAAATCAGCTGATCTGAAAATCATTAGTTCACGTAGAAATAGTCATTAGTTTACATCTCACCAGGGGCAGCGGCTAGGACCAACACTATTCTCTGCTTCCAGACACCTTGACGCTGATCGATAGAACTGTTCGCTGGTCACCTGCTGTGGGAGGTCCGGCTGCCTGGGTGATTTATTCGGAAAGGTCGTAACGGATTCTTCCAATATATATATATATATATATATATATATATATATATATATATATAATACAGGAGGTTACTGTATGCAAAAATTTAGTCTAATCATTTTAATTTCATGTTATCTATTTCATTCGACAAAATTTAAACGAAATTATTCTAATCTTGAACGATCTTACGATCTTACAATGAAAAAGAAAGACGAAATGTAAACTTAAGTTACAAACTACTAACTATTATAAACTAATATTTACCCAATTATGCCATGAGCAATTGGAATGCTATGACTTTCATTGCATGCACCATTAACCCTTTCAGGGGCAACAACCTCCCCCGTTTGCACGTTGCAAATTTTTCCCCGATTTTTTTTAACCAAAAGAATCTTGAAAAATTTTCCAATTAAAGGTAGCAAAATGCTTTTACTTCTTTAAACTGATAACAGATGACAGTACTAACCATTTTTCTACTCATTTAACTGGAATACATTGAATGCAAGTGAAAAAAAAGACTAGATTTAATCGTTTGCGCTGTGCAAACGACGTCCCTCAAAGGGTTAAGCGATGAATCTATCTTCGCGCCTGCCTGATGAACTTAAGAATATACACCGGATATGAACCATTAATCTATCAAGCATTTAAGTCCATTCCCACTGTCCTCGGAAGGTGAATACAAAATATTTAACTAGCCTAACAAATTATTGAGTTAAAAATTGTATAAATTAAACTGTATTCAAATAATTCCCATAAAAGTTTTTTTTTCTTTCTATAGGAAAGGGCTTTCGAAATAAAATCGGATGATGATATATCCAAAGAATAGTTTATTGGATCGTAAATTCAATACATAGAAGAATGATAAAATTGTAAAGGTTGGGCTTCGAGCTTGGAACCATTCCTAGAAATAAAAAGCTTTAACAATAATGTCTTTTATTTAGTGCAGTATTTCTAAACCTGGCGCTGCGAAATAATTACAACTCAATTTGAATAAAAAGAATATATTTGCTCGTGCAGTTTATTATATTTACTGATATTGATTCTTGGTCTGGGGTAACGCGTAGTGTTCATTTAATTTTCGTACATTTGGGTATGGTATGGAGCTTAAATTTTTAAAAATCCCTGACTTTGAGTATGAGTGTTTAACTTTTGAGAACCTAGGGCCACATCAAAATATTTGCACACTTACACGGATTGCACGCCATTCTAACAATTTCCGAAAGCATTTTCAGCAGCAATATCCTTTGTACTTTCCGTACCAGGGAAAAAACAGTTTATGTATTTTGTATGTATTAGTCTGTAAGCTATTTTTACGCGGAAATTTAACTACAATAGAAAAGATATTTATTGACAGATTAAAATTCTTAGTACTTAAGTGCGAATACTTATTTTTGTGATCAATTAACAAGAATCAGCTAAAGAATTTATCTCACTAATTAAGTTTTAACTATGCCAACAAAAAAAGAGAAAAAATTAAGACCTTATCAGAACCTCCGATTATTAGAGCAAATTTTAATAAGGATAACTGAATTTGACCTCCTCCTAGGACCTCTTCTTCCCTAAGTAAAAAAAGTTTTATTGAGTAAGGTTTTTCATAAATTTTCATGTAACCATAACCACTGTCTTTAAATATGGAAAAAGATAGAGCTTTATATTCCCAAAACTTATATATATATCTTATATATATATTTCTTCTGTCCGTGTGTATGTAACTGAACTCCTCCTAAACGACTGGACTGATTTTTATGAAATTTTGTGTGTGCAATTTAGTTGATTAGAGAATGGTTTAGATTCACAATTTGATCCGATAGAATATGTTTTTATATTTTTAATTAATTAATAAAAAACCAACAATTTATAAGGGGGTGCGTCCGGTAAATGGAAGCTTTTACAGTTTGTGAAATCACCCCTCTAGATAATGGCGTCCACGTTAGGTTTAGTTAGCAAACAGCGAGCGAAAAAATAAAAATAAATAAAATCAAAAAGTTTAAAGTCATGTATTGTACTAGAATAATAAATAAAAATAATAATCTTTCAAGTCAGATTTTATACTCTAAAATGGATCAGATCCAACGGCATATTGATACTCTCGACACGCGATGGAAAATTCGAATCAACCACGTTAAGTGACACGAGATCTTTTTTAATCGCTACTGCAATCCTCCTCACCTATATCTTTGTGTCTATTGAAGAGCTAAAGACTAAGCTTCTATCCTGCTAACTTATTTCTGACTAAAAACTCCTCTAACATGTATAATCACCAGCCCACAACAACTTTCCAATAGCGAATATGTTTCACTTTACCCACTAGAACACCGTGTTATCGTGGCGCATTCGGAAGGTCGCCAATTTGGAAAGTACCATGCTCACGACCCGGGTTCGAATCCAGAGTTGTGTAAATTTTGCTAGACCTGTTATTTCGGCTTTTTTTAAGGCTTTTTTATTTCAGCTTTTATTTTATTATTTTTTAAATTACTTAATTATTATTTTATTTTCTTTTATAATTTTTTATTTTAATTTTTTTAAATTACTATTTTTTTAAATTATTCTTTTTATTTATTTTTATTTTTTTCAGCTTTTTTATGATGAAATACCGAATATAGCTGAAATCTGAGGAAGTTTATTATACATTTATACATTTTTAATTGGGTTTTCATATTATTAATATGTATAACATTTCGTATGCTTTTTTTTCTATGTTATTTATACTGTGTTAATTTTTAAATTGATTTTGGTTAACAAACATTCTTAAAATCCCGGGCATCGCCGGGTACTTCAGCTAGAATTACAACGTTTGAACAGGACAACGTCTGTCGGGTCCGCTAGTATATATATATATTTATAATAAATACGACGATCAATATATAAAATATATATATTTAAAAAATATATATTTATAAAAAAATCGTAAGGGATATTTTTATAGACAAAATAATGTCCAATCGTCTGCCGCATTAGCAAGAAAAATTTTTTTTTTCTATTTAGTTGTTATGCACGTGACGATAAATTTATTTAAAGTACCAGAAAAAGAAATCACGTGATCAGCATTTAATAAATTAAGTTCTAAAAATTAATCTTTAAAAGTTCACCAAAAATCAGAAAATAGAGGTAAAGATTCGAAAAAGATTTCATTTTAAAGGAATTTTTATGATCTTTCTTGTGATATAAATTTTATAACCCTCAAATTATTGTTTTAAATGCAAAATTAAAAAAAGTTACTAAAACAGCTTAAAAATTTAATTTAAAAAATCTAAGAAAATTTTTTCAAAAATCTTTCTTAGTGCACCCCTACACTATAAGAAGAATCGCCATGCAAAATTTCAGCCCTTTAGGTCTAGCGGTTTGGTCTGTGCGTTGTATGTCAGTCAGTCAGTGAGTGAGTCAGTTACGGAAATTTTTTATATATATAGACTAGCTGAAAACCCGCGCTTCGCTACGGAGTACATTCAAATTAAATACAACGGTAAATGTATGCAATTAATGCCAAAAAAAATAAATATATATATTTATAATATATAAGACGATTAATATATACAAGTGATGTAAAAAAATATTTATATATATATATATATTTATAAAAAAATCATAAGGAATATTTATTTATTTTGGATAATATCCAATCGTCTGCTGCATTAGAAAGAAAGAATGTTTTTTTTTTTGTCTATTTAGTTGTTACGCACGTGACGATAAATTTATTGAAAGTACCAGAAAAAGAAATCACGTGATCAGTATTTAATAAATTAAATTCTAAAAATTAATCTTTAAAAATTTACCAAAAATCAGGAAATGGAGGTAAAAATTCGAAAAAAATTTCATTTTGAAGGAATTTTTATGATCTTTCTCGTGACATAAATTTTATAACCCTCAATGTATTATTTTAAATGCAAACGTAAAAAAAGTTTCAAAAACAGCTTAAAAATTTAATTTTAAAAAATCTAAGAAGAATTTTTGAAAAATCTTTCCTAATGCACCCCTACACTATTAGAAGAATCACCATGCAAAATTTCAGGCCTTTAGGTCCAGCGGTTTGGTCTGTGCGTTGTATGTCAGTCAGTCAGTGAATGAATGAATGAGTCAGTTACGGTTCAGTTTTATATATATAGATAATAAATGCGACGATCAATGTATACAATTGATGTAAAAAAATATATATATATTTAGAAAAAAATCGTAAGGGATAATTTTTTGGATAATATCCAATCGTCTGCTGTATTAGAAAAAAAGCTTTTTTTGTCTATCTAGTTGTTATGCACGTGACGATAAATTTATTTAAAGTATTAGAAGAATCGCCATACAAAATTTTAGCCCTTTAGGACCAGCGGTTTGGTCTGTGCGGTGTATGTCAGTCAGTCAGTCAGTGAATGAATGAGTCAGTTACGGAACTGTTATATATATATAGACTAGCTGAAAACCCGCACTTCGCTACGGAGTACATTCAAAGTAAAAACATCGGTGAATGTATGCAATTAATGCCAATATATATATAATAAATACGACGATCAATGTATATAATTGATGTAAAATATATATATATTTATAAAAAAATCGTAAGGGATATTTTTATAGACAAAATAATGTAGAAGAAGATATTCAAATTAAATCTAATATAAAGAATACTAAAGAATATAGTACAGTTTCTAGAACATTTCTTTTACTGTATTTTAATATTTTTTTGGATAATGTCCAATCGTCTGCCGCATTAGCAAGAAAAATAAATTATTTTTTGTCTATTTAGTTTTTATGCACGTGACGATAAATTTATTTAAAGTACCAGAAAAAGAAGTCACGTGATCAGCATTTAATAAATTAAATTCTAAAAATTAATCTTTAAAAATTCACCAAAAATCAGGAAATGAAGGTAAAGATTCGAAAAAGGTTTCATTTTAAAGGAATTTTTATGATCTTTCTCGTGATATAAATTTTATAACCCTCAAATTATTATTTTAAATGCAAACTTAAAAAAAGTAAAAAAAACAACTTAAAAATTTAATTGAAAAAAATCTAAGAAGAATTTTTCAAAAATCTCTCTTAGTGCACCACTACACTATAAGAAAAATCGCCATGCAAAATTTCAGCCCTTTAGGTCCAGCGGTTTGGTCTGTGCGTTGTATGTCAGTCAGTCAGTGAATGAATGAATGAATGAGTCAGTTACGGAACTGTTTTATATATATAGATTACTAGCTGAAAACCCGCGCTTCGCTACGGCGTACATTCAAATTAAATACAACGGTCAATGTATGCAATTAATGCCAATATATATATATATATTTATAATAAATGCGACGATCAATGTATACAATTGATGTAATATATATATATATATATATTTATAAAAAAATCGTAAGGGATATTTTTTTTTTCGATAATATCCAATCGTCTGCTGCATTAGAAAGAAAATTTTTTTTTTATGTCAATTTAGTTGTTGTGCACGTGACGATAAATTTATTGAAAGTACCAGAAAAAGATATCACGTGATCGGCATTTAATAAATTAAATTATAAAAATGAATCTTTAAAAATTCACAAAAAATCAGAAAATCAAGGTAAAGGTTCGAAAAAGATTTCATTTTCAAGGAATTTTTATGACATTTCTCGTGATATAAATTTTATAACCCTCAATGTATTATTTTAAATGCAAACGTAAAAAAAGTTTAAAAAACAGCTTAAAAATTTAATTTTAAAAAATCTAAGAAGAATTTTTGAAAAATCTTTCTTAGTGCACCCCTACACTATTAGAAGAATCGCCATGCAAAATTTCAGCCCTTTAGGTCCAGCGGTTTGGTCTGTGCGTTGTATGTCAGTCAGTCAGTCAGTGAATGAATGAATGAGTCAGTTACGGAACTGTTTTATATATATAGACTAGCTGAAAACCCGCACTTCGCTACGGAGTACATTCAAAGTAAAAACATCGGTCAATGTATGCAATTAATGCCAATATATATATAATAAATACGACGATCAATGTATATAATTGATGTAAAATATATATATATATTTATAAAAAAATTGTAAGGGATATTTTTATAGACAAAATAATGTAGAAGAAGATATTCAAATTAAATCTAATATAAAGAATACTACAGAATATAGTACAGTTTCTAGAACATTTCTTTTACTGTATCTTAATATTTTTTTGGATAATGTCCAATCGTCTGCCGCATTAGCAAGAAAAAAAAATTATTTTTTGTCCATTTAGTTTTTATGCACGTGACGATAAATTTATTTAAAGTACCAGAAAAGGAAGTCACGTGATCAGCATTTAATAAATTAAATTCTAAAAATTAATCTTTAAAAATTCACCAAAAATCAGGAACTGGAGGTAAAGATTCGAAAAAAATTTCATTTTAAAGGAATTTTTATGATCTTTCTTGTGATATAAATTTTATAACCCTCAAATTATTATTTTAAATGCAAACGTAAAAAAAGTTTAAAAAACAGCTTAAAAATTTAATTTAAAAAAATCTAAGAAGAATTTTTGAAAAATCTTTCTTAGTGCACCCCTACACTATAAGAAGAATCGCCATGCAAAATTTCAGCCCTTTAGGTCCAGCGGTTTGGTCTGTGCGTTGTATGACAGTCAGTCAGTGAATGAATGAATGAATGAATGAATGAGTCAGTTACGGAACTATTTTATATATATAGATAAGTCTCTGAATGATGTCAAGTTTCCACAGGTAATCCGATATTTTTTTAGATTAGAATTCCGTTTACGGAACTTTTTTTTTTATCAAATATTGTTTCGCTAGTTTAACAAAGTTTTAATGCACATTTCTAAACTAATTAATTATAATATTATCTTAAATTTATCCTTCTATTTATGTCCCACATTAAAATTTTGTTCTAGATTTATTTTTAAATAATATGTTTTGCTAATAAATTTCGGCTATTTATAAAAGAAAATTGTTGGTTTCATTAATTCTGCTATTCAAATATATATGTAAAAAACTAAATATATGAAAGAAACATCTGTTTTCATGAAAAAAGTCAGCTATTTAGAAATGGAAACTGTTGGTTCCATTTCCTTATATTTTTAGCCCTCATATAGCAAAAAATGACCGTAGTGCGTCAAACCAAACCAAACCAAATCTTCTATTCAATTACAGATAAAAAAAAACTATTGAAAAAAATGTCTTTTTTGCATAAATTTTGAATATTTGGAAAGGGCAATTTTTGGTTTAATTTTTTTCTACTATTCAGTTCTATAATATATATATATATATATATATATATATATATATATATATATATATATATATATATATATATATATATATATATATATATATATATATATTTATATATATATATATATATATATATATATATATATATATATATATATATATATATATATATATATATATATATATATATATATTAAAAAACAGCTGTTCTCCTGTCAAATTTGGGCTATTTAAAAACGTAAATTATCGGTTCCATTTTTTATCATTAAATTAAAATTGGTAAATTCCCCTTATGAGAATTTCTATATTGGTAACAGGTTAGATTTTATTTTAAAGATTACTGACAGAGTGTAAAACGACCGGTAAAATAATATGATTCTGCAACCAATAGCTTTTTTCACATATATACTTTCAATTATGTAATGAAATTGATTATACACTGCTGGCCACCCAAATTGCAACACCAAGAAAGACAAGAGATATCACAACAAAATTTATTTTGTAGATAACATGTTGACCAAGCATCAAATGATTAAATTTATAGATTTCTGGGAAGTGTGGTTCCTGCCAAAATCAGTAGCCAGAGTAGCCGCCATTGTTCGAGATCACCGCTGCCACACGCCTCGGCATTGATTCAAAGAGACTTTGGATGAGTTCTTGGGGTACAGCAGACCAAGCAGCTTCCACACGTTGCCAAAGTTAATCTGCTGTGGCAGCTGGGGATGGAATCTGGGTCAATCGTAGAGCAACCATGGACCACATGTTTTCTATCGGCGAAAGATCCGGAGAGCGAGGCGGCCAGGGAAGCAATTCAATCTGGCGATTGACGAAGAACCGTTAGACAATGCAAGCCACGTGTGGTCGTGCATTATCCTGTTGAAATATGGCTGTGGACAAGCCCTGAAGGTAAGGAAGGACAACTGGCTCCAACACCTCGTAGATGTAGCGCTGGCTGTTTAAAGTACCGGCAATGCGTACTAGAGGTGTGCGAGAGTGATATCCAATACCGCTCCATACCATAATACCCGGTGCAGGATCAGTGTGGCGGTACATAACGCAGCTGTTCAGCATCCTCTCTTCACGGTGTCTCCAGACTCGAATGCGACCATCGTGGTGTTGCAGACAGAAGCGTGACTCGTCAGTAAAGACAATTTCATTCCATTCTGCCGTCCACATCCTTCTGTCATCGCACCATTGGCGGCGGAGACGTCTGTGGTTCTGCGTCAAGGGTAGACCAAGCAATGGACGTCTTGCGGACAGACCACTCTGCTGTAAACGGCGTCGAATGGTACGCGCAGACACTGGATGATGCGTTACAGACTGCATGTGCTGTGCTATGGTTCGTGATGTCACTGAGCGATCCGTCACTGCCATGCGCACAATTTGCCTGTCATCACGTGAAGTGGTGCGCTGAGGTGGATGCGACCGAACACGCCGGTCCGTCGTGCCCTCCTGCATCCAACGATCACATATCCGCATTACAGTTGTTTGGTTTCGTCCAACACGACTACCGATTTCCCTGAAAGATAATCCACAATCTCGGTAGGCCACTATCCTTCCTCTGTCGAACTCGGATACTTGATCAAAAGATGATCGCTGTTTTCGACGAGGCATAATTGATCATTTTTTTAAAAAAAACCACAAGAAAAACACAATTGCCGAACTTGAAATCGCCGAAATCTAAAAGCCTTAATTAGCGCTTTGAATTGGCGCCACATTCGTGCGTGATGTGCGTCTGCGCTGAAATTCTAATCATTTGCATATCTCACCTCCGCTAATGCATGTTGTAAATTTCATGTTATTTGCATGTTTCCTTCAGGGTGTTGCATTTACAGTGGCCAGCAGTGTATTTAAATCTTTTTTAAAAAAAATATAATGGAATTTGAATATAAAATCCGTTTCTTTTCAAAGAATCCTTATGCACAAAATCTTCTTAAATCGATCTTTAATAAATTTGTTCTGTCAAGCGACAGAATGAAGAACTCCTAAGAAAGGAACTAATTGTTTAATGTCGTGAAATTGCAAAAGTCGTCACTATTGTTTGAATGATATACCTATTGTAGTCAGAGTCTGTTAAATATGTGTTTGGTTTGGTAAACTGGCCTTTAAAACTTCATTAAGCATTAATTTGAATTATTTCCTTAAATCTCAAAGGACTGCTCTTTTTAATGACGATGAAGAATTTCTTATGTTATAATATATATTTTTTCACTAATAGCCTTTTAGCATTTCGTAATGCATATGTCATTTTGTAATTCAAAAGACGCTCCGTCATCGAGTTTTACATTTAATGTGATTACTAGTATATTAAAAAGTTATCATCGTTTACAATTCCTTTTCATGTTTCCTTTAAATTGTTGCGGTATTAGGTTCGTAGTTGTTATCTGGAGATTCAGAATATCTCATATGATTTTGGTTTGTTTGTAAATAAACTGTTGATACCAAAAAATAGGTCATATATATATATATATATATATATATATGTATGTATGTATGTATGTATGTATGTATGAATGTATGTATATATATATATATATATGTATATGTATGTATGTATGTATGTATGTATGTATGTATGTATGAATGTATGTATATATATATATATATATGTAATAAATTAAATATTAGACCTTCCATTCTATCATTTAAATTCCCTTTCCTAAATCCAATCCCCAGTAACATTACTTTATCGCTTTAAAAACCCATAGCAACAGAACTTTCCATAAAATAGCCAACGTTGCATTACTACAAGTGTATACGTCTCGAGAAAGGCCTGGGTTCGCATCGCCAGCCCCAAATTCCGCTGACACTTCAAAACAACAGGCACATGTACCTCGCTTCTAGCGCGTAAGGTTGAAAGGTGATATTGCACTTCGCTCCGCGCATCTGAAATGAACGGACGTATTTTTCTGTCGCTTAAATAAAACGATTCGACCCGACTGCTTCAAAGTTTTAATTCCTTTCAGGCTGAGTCTAGCTCCAGCCATGTAAATTTCAGCTAATTTTCTTTTTAAGAACGAGATGTAATGGATATATTACATATATATATATATATATATATATATATATATGAAGACGTATCATACGAAGGCGTTAGTAAAGGTATCATACGCATCACTAACACATAAAGTAACAATTTATTGACAACTTCAGCATATCCGATTATAATACGATTACAGCTAGCTTGACAATGCGTTGCGTTAACGAATAAAAGCGAAGTGAATAGTAACGAATGAAATGGAAACTTCGGTCAAGGTTCATCATCTGACATTCGACTGAGTTCATGATCAGACAGCGGTGCCGGGCAAGGGGCGTGAGAGTTCGGCCGCCCCAGTACCCCCCTCCTAGTGAAACGTTTTCAGTGTTTGTGGGAAGTTGCTGAATTGAAGTATCAATGTCTTTTAGTAAAAATGCAGGTTTTAGTCTGTCTACTGAAATCACCATCTCTTTTCCCCGGACAAGAACTTTGAAGTATTTATCAGTCCTTTCAATGCCGGAAAAGGGTCGTCCATAAGGAGGTTTCAGAGGGGGCTTCACCATGCCTTGTCTATAAATACATGGGAAGCTTCATTCAGTGCGGAAGGAACGAAGGATTTTTGTTTGGAATGGCAACTCGTCTGAGTTGGAGATATTTGCTTAAATTTCTCTTGCAACTGGATAACAAAGTCTGACCAACCAAGACATTGACATTGGTTGGACTTTCAGGGAAAAATTCACCAGGTAAACGTAACTCAAAACCACATACCAGTTGCGAGGTTGTGGACTTTAACTCTTCACTGTAAGTTGAGCGTAAACCCAATAGTACAGATGGTAAGACATCAACCCATCGTTCAGCCAAACAAGCTTTAATATACGACTTTAGTCTACGATGGCAATTCTCAATTAAGCAATTCGCTTTAGGATGGAATGAAGTAGTATGAATATGCTTTATTCCAAATAGATTCAAAATAGAGTGAAATAATCGTGACTCAAATTGCCTACCTTGATCGGTAGTTATGGTTCGTGGTACTCCAAAACGAGCAATCCAATGTGCATAGAATGCTTTAGCGACTTCGTCCGCCGTTATTCTAGTTAGCGGGATTGCTTCGACCCAACACGTAAACTTATCGATCATAGTCAAACAGTATTCATAACAATGGTTTGGTGGTAAGGGACCTATTAATTCGAGATGTACATGCTCGAAACGAGCATTTGGAACAAGGATATTTTGAGTTGGACTTGACGTATGTTTATGCACTTTTGCTCATTGACAAGGAATGCAACATCGCGCCCATAATTTTGAATCCTTATTGATTGATGGCCATACAAATCTAGTTGTTAAAAGATTACTTGTTGCTCTAATGCCTGGATGAGAAAGTTTATGAAGTGTATCGAAAACAAGTTTGCGAAATTTTGCAGGAATATAAGGCCTAACATTAGGGGTAGAAATGTCACAATACAATTTAACGTTTGAATCAGGCAGGTGAATGTGTTTAAATTGTAACCCAGTATCTGAATTTAGTAATTGTTTGAGTTCTTTGCCAGTTTCTGGAGCTACGGCGATTTGTTTATAATCTAAAACAGTTGGTAGGCTGATGGTTTCAATACGCGAAAATGCATCAGCTGTGATATTATCGATCCCTTTGACGTATCTTATATCGGTGCTAAATTGACCTATAAAATCTAGATGGCGCATTTGGCGGGGGGAACTTTTATCCAAATTTTGTAAAAATGCTTAAGTTAAGGGTTTGTGATCTGTAAATATCACAAAATTTCTCCCCTCTAGCATGTGTTTGAAGTGTTTAATTGATGCGTAAATTGCAAATAGTTTGCGGTCAAAAGTCGACCATTTTTGTTGCGCCGATGATAATTTAGAAGAGAAAAATGTGAGTGGTTGTAATATTTGGGAACCGTTTTCGACAATTGTTTGATTAAGTGAGCTACCAATGGAATTCGTGCTTGCGTCTGTAAATAAAGATAACTTAGCAGATGGTTCGGGGTGTGATAGGAGTACTGCGTTAGCTAAGTTTTCTTTACTATCGTTGAACGCTGCTTCCGTTTCTACCGTCCAAGTTATTCGAGTACCGCTTTTTATTTTATTTCCTTTGAGGAAATCATTCAAAGGTGCTTGTAAAAAGGCTGCTTTTGGAATGTTTCAACGGTAATAGTTTAAAAGGCCTAAAAAACGGAGTAATTGTTTTATATTTTGCGGTAGAGGATATTCCAAGATAGGTTTAACTTTTTCAGGCAGCGGTCCTTTTGAATTAATGAGAAAACCTAGAAAGGATAGTTCTGACAAGCCAAAAATACATTTGGACAAATTGATTCCAATTCCGTATTCGGAGAGTCTTTGAAAAAGAATTTCCATATGTTTTAAATGGTCATCTTCCGAACTGCTAGCAATCAAAATATCATCCAAGTAGACAAAAAGGAATTCTAAACTATTCAACACTTCGTTTATGAACCGCTTAAAGGTTTGGGCTGCATTTGATAATCCAAAAGGAAGGTATACGAATTCGAATAATCCGAACGGCGTCGTGATGACAGTTTTTGGCACATTGTCAGGATGAACGGGTATTTGGTGATATGCCCGTATAAGGTCAACCTTAGAGAAAATTGTTTTTCAAAAAAGTTGGCTGGAAAAATCTTGAAAATGGGGCAAAGGATATCTGTCAGGTACTGTGATTCGATTTAATGAGCGATAATCCCCAGTGGGTCTGAAATCTGTGCTATTTGGTTTACTTGGGCATTTAAGTGTAAGGGATTTGACCAATTGGATTTATTGGGACGACAGATTGCATTATCTACTATGTATTGAAATTCCTTTTTGGCTGCAATCAGTTTAGCTGGATGTAAACGTCGTGGTTTAGCAAAAACTGGTTGTCCTTTTGTTTCTATCCTGTGCACCGTATTATGTTTTACCGTAATACCAGCTGGATAGGGACGTGTTATTTCGGAATATTTGTCTAATAATGTTTTATATTTGACATCACTGGAAATAAGTGCAATTGGAGTTGCGGGTCCTGTGGGACAAGAACGATTTGTGGTTAGTGATGTCAATGTGTCACGAACACAGGAATTTTTTAAATCAATTAAAAGACCAAAATGTTTGATAAAATCAGCGCCAATAATGGGTTTGTTAACGTTGGCTAAAATAAAAAGCCATTGAAAATTTCGGCGTAAATTTAAATTTACAGTAACCAATTTCGTACCGTAAGTTTAAATAGGGGACCCATTTGCTGAGTACAGTAATATATTTTGTGGGCCATGAGTTTTCCTGCCTCCTTTGTATGGTAACACACAAACATCACTTCCACTATCAATCAAATATGGAATACCATTACTCGAATCTCTTGTAAAACGGCGACTTTTAGCATTGTATTTAAAATCACATTGAGCCGTATTATGTGATTTTTCCCTCTAGTTTCCCGAATTTTTTTAATCGCAAGGAGAACGGCAACGCTTTGCATTTTCACCAAAATTTACATGATACCAGCATTTACCTCCATTGTCTGAATTTGTGGATCGTTGGCGATTTCTACTGAAAAGTTTAGAACGTTTGCTCTTGTGGCGATTAAAGCTAGGAGATCTGAATCGGGATCTTAAAAGTCTTTACATTTGCTTAGTTAAATCTGCAATTTGCTTCTGAATTTCAATTAGGGGATCGTGTTTACAATTTACGGCATGAATTTCATTAGGAATCTCATTGGTAGTAACATCTAGAATTTTATCAGCCACTAAAGTGAGCTTATCGAGGCTGTCTTCCGAAACCATAAATATGAATTACACATTTTTAGACAATCTCTGAAGCCATAAAGTACGCAAAAAATTAACATCTAATGTATTTCCGGATAACTGTCTCATTTTACGCAATAGATGAGATGGTTTGTCATCTCCTAAAACTAATTCGGAGAGTAAAGTTTTTATTCGTTTCTTCTCAGAATCCGAACATTCTGCAATGATCCTTTCTTTTAATGTTTTGTATGGTTCCCGCGTAGGAGGACTTAAAACAATATCGCTGACGTAATTAAGTGTTTCAGAACTTAAATAGCAGAATAAAATTCGTAGTATCCTGCGTTATACCACACACATTGAATTGGGCTTCGATGCTCACAAACCATAACTCCGGAGATTTATCCTAAAAAGAAGGTAATTTTAATGCTACTCTATTAACGTCTGAAGTAGCGGTGACATTAGTTCCGGAAGTTTCAGGCGTAGACATTTTATTAATTACTACTATTGTTCATACAAAATAAAAATATTGTTTACACAATTAAATTATATACAAAATATACAAATGAGCCTGCTTGACAAAACAATGAATAAAAATCCTACCTTGCAAACTTGTATGTTACGCCAACAGCGCGTAGTGGTGAAGAAATGCAGTGTTCAGCAAGAAAAGTAATCCAGTTTGAAGAAGTACGTATGACGTTTTTAAATCGAAACGGTCATGTTTCATGTCGCGAAAATATTATGGAAGGAATGCGTTTAATTCTTCACACCGGTCACCACTGAAGACGTATAAAGGTATCATACGCCTCACTGACACATAAAATAATAATTTATTGACAACTTCAACATATCCGATAAAAATACGATTACAGCTAGCATGACAATGCGTTGCGTTGACGAACAAAAGCGAAGTGAATAGTAACGAAGGAAATGGAAACTTCGGTCAAGGTTCATCATCTGATATTCGACCGAGTTCATGATCAGACAGAGCAGGGCAAAGTGTCGTGAGAGTTCGGCCGCCTCATATATATATATATATATATATATATATATATATATATATATATATATATATATATATATATATATATATATATATATATGTATATATATATATATATATATATATATATATATATATATATATATATATATATATATATATGTATGTACATATATATATATATATATTTGTATATATATGTGTGTGTGTAAACTTAACTTGTATATAACTTTTAATGAAAAATTTACACATTTTCGTAGAAATGCACTTTGTAAAATCTCCATTAAAAGTAACCTAACAGAAACAACTCAAACAATAAATGTTTATTATATTTTTCAACAGTTTAAATGAAAATGTGTTGAAATCAATTCCCTAATCTATCGCTTTGTATGGTTTACAGGATGCATAATTCATATTAATAAATTGATTTTTAGTCTTTTTAAATGTAGAAATGTGTTTAACACAAAGAACTAGATAAATGATTAATGAAATGGTTAAAACATAAAAGTAATGTATTGGCACTTTACACGATATGCAAGACAACTATAAGTTCAAAATGACAACTCTTAAAAAAGTAAAGTTGTCGATTTGAACTTATAGTTGCCGATTTGAACTTATAGTTGCCTTTCATATTGAAGTCATCATATATTTCGTCTAAGTAAAAGTGTATAACAGTCACAATAGAACCGTTAAATTACTTAAGAGTGATTGTTCTGGTGCTTTATTTAAATTGAAATGATATCGGAGTATCAAATGAAATCCACTTTATAAAATCCCAGTTTCATCAATTCTAATAAAAGCCATTCAAATAATTATAGTTTTTTTATATATTTTCCTCTACTTTAATCAAACACATATCTTATGTTTAAATTAGTTTCCTAGGAAATAAGTTTAGTTTAACGCAGTGTATAACATCGATAATAGCTCCACATTACTTAAGATAGATTGTTCTGGTACTCCATTTACATTTAACTGATAACGGAATATCACATGAAAGCCACTTTACAAAAGCTCAGTTTCATCACGTCTAATGAAAACCATGGAAATAATTATAGTTGTTTATAATTTTCTCTAATTTATGCACATATATATATCCAAATGAAATTAATGTTCTAGGTTGTCAGTTTAGTGGGACACAGTGTATATCAGTGATAATAGCTCATTACTTAGAAGCGATTGTTTATTGCTTCATTTATATTGAACTGATAACGCAGTATCGCATAAAATCCACTTCATAAGGCCTGCCGCTCACTGAGAAAGCGCTAGTGCGAAACACGAATGTATGACACAAGCTGCGTTCATTAAATGCCAGAGAGGAGCGTACAATGAAAGGATAAGTTTCTTTAATTTGCTTGCGACGCAACGCGACACGCGAGAAAACTGCTGCCTGCCTTACTTCAGCCTCACCGAAAAGACAGAGTCAAACGGCTCTATCATGTCGCATGTCTGTATTGATGTAAGTACACGGCGCAGACATAACTGGTTTATCAACGCATCTGGTCTCAGACATGCATGTTACAATGGCTTTCTGAATTTCCGGCAGGCCTAAAAGCTTAGTTTCATTATGTCTAATGAAAAACATTCAAATAATTATTTTTGTACATAATTTTCTCTAATTTAATCAAATCTAAATCTTCAAATGTAATTAATTTCCGAGGGTATCGTTTTGTAAGCTCTGATCTATAAAGGGTTGAATTTTTTAAAGATATTCTTTGAGTTTAGATTTACGGATATGCGTCTGATTATATCATTCAAAGAGCTGAAGAGTTAATCATGAATGTGATTCGAACAGAAAAAAAATTGCTCACAGTTTGACCACAGTTGTCTCTGTGAGTTTCAGGCTGTGCAGATAATTTTGTACTATAATTGTTAGTGTACTAGCTGAATACCAGTGCTTCGCTACGGAGTACATTCAAATTTAATACAATGGTCAATGAATGCAATTAATACAAAAAAAAATTATAAAAAAATCGTATTGGATACTTTTAGAGACAAAATAATGTAGAAGAATATATTAAAATTAAATACAACGGTCAATGTTTGCAATTAATGTCAATATATATATATATATATATATATATATATATATATATATATAATAAATACAACGGTCAATGTATGCAATTAATTTGTATGTTTAATATCCATAAAACATACTATTTTGATTTAAATTCTTAAAAAAACTTCCATCTCAATTTGTGTAGCAGATAAATTTAATCTTTTGCCGTATTTCAGTATTTGTTTGTCAATTGCTTTCGTTGATACGCCCTGACACAAAATTAATTTAAAATATAACAAAAAGAAAAGAAACCACGTGATCAGCATTTAATAAATTAAATTCTAAAAATTAAGCTTTAAAAATTCACCAGAAATCAGACAATGGAAGTAAAGATTGGAAAATGTTTTCATTTTAAAGGAAGTTTTATGATCTTTCTCATGATATAAATTTTATCACCCTCCAATAATTATTTTAAATGAAAACTTTAAAAAATGTTTCAAAAACAGCTTAAAAATTCAATTTAAAAAATCTAAGAATTGTTTTTGAAAAATCTTCCTTAGTGCACCCTACACTGTAAGAAAAATCGCCATGCAAAATTTCAGCCCTTTAGGTCCAGCGGTTTGGTCTGTGCGTTATCTGTCAGTCAGTTACGGAACTCTTATATATATATATATATATATATAGATTGGTAAATTTTTAAATTATTCGTGTATGAAAGATTGCATGCTGTTATGCCTCCCGCGCAGTATATAACAATAGTGACAATTAATGCATTAAGGTGCTTCACAATGATTCTTCTGTTTCATTTGCATTTGCAGTGGATGCTATCTTCAGACGAAAAAGCAGTCAATTTACGAATAAATAAAACTCTTCTATTTTCTCCTATAAAACCAAAAAATAAATTTTCTCCATTATTCCTACAAAATGATAGGCTATATTGGAAAAAACCGATTTTCTCAGCATATTATTTTAGATAATAAGGAACCAGATGATAATTTTGGTTCTTTGAAACTCTGGATTATCCTTAATATATAGATAATCTATAACAAATATGGATTGATACTCCCATATGGTTAAAGCATTGTGCAGAGCTAAAGTGGACGATTAGTTCTGCAGTTTAACATAAAGAAAAATTAAGTAAAAAATATGAAGCAATAAATGTGCTCGTCATGAGTTATTTGCTTAAAATAAGATATTTATCAGTCTACAAAATAATAGTTTAAAAGATTACATTTTATAGAAAATTTGTAAAGAAAAGTACATACTGAATCGAAAATATTTATCGATATCCAAAAGGTAACAAATTTCACTATGAAATTATTTCAGAATTTTTTTATGAGTTTAAGTATCATTAGATTTTCAAACGTAAGAATTGGAATTTTATTTGATGTGGACGAATTGAATTGAGAGTTTATGGTACATGTAATTAACATGTCACATTATAAAGTTGTATAGCAAGAATTATGTAGTTAAACAGAAATTATCATTTCTTTAAAATGTCTAGTTCTTACATGTAAAATATTTCTTAATTTTATTTATCTCAATTTTAATAACAATAACAAATCGAAACAATTTCCATAGAAAATTTGAAATACAAGAATTATAGAAAATTTGAAAATTAAAAGGCATAATGAAATGGAAGTAATTAGCGACAGAAGTGTTATTATACAAATTGTTACGAATTTTAATATGAAATTATATCTAAAATTGTTTTGTGTGTTTAAGAAGCATTAGATTTTTTATAATCAAGAATTGAGTTGCTGTTTAAAGAGAACTAGTTTAAGTGAGATACTAGTGTTTTGGTTTTAGGTATTCCATTGCATTCATCAATTAAATTTTATTTTATTTTTGTCTTTTTATCATATTCATCAAAGATAAATAATTGATTTTTCAGAATAAACATTAATCTTCATAAAATATTTGTCATAATTTATTTGAAATTATTCTGTTCAAGTGCCTTCAAAACTATTCTCAATGTAATCTATTGGTAATGTTCAGTATATATGTAACTAAGATTTTATAATATAAAATTTTATAGTAAAAATTATAAGGTTAAATATTAATTATTATTTTTTAAAATGTTTTGATCTCAATTCTAAAAGATTTCTTAAGGGGATAGGTTCATGATCCAGATTCCCAATATCAGTAATGTTAAAAATACTCATTTTTAAGGAACATTTAAAAAAAAATCGTATTGAATATATGTATCTAATTTTTTTACTGTATATTGCCTGACATATATTAAATACTTTAACTAGAGCTTTTATAATTTAAATAACTTGTTATTTTTAAAAATATATATAACTTCTATATGTATCTATTTTCAAAATCACGATAATTACATCAAGTTTAATATTACAAAATTACTCTAAATTAATTTTTCTAAAAATCCCTTCGTTAAAATATGTAATATTATGCATTTATTAAATATACAAAGTTTGAAAATAATCACAGCAATAGTTTTTGAAAAAAATGTTTCTTAACTGGCAAAAAAACTGTTTTGAGAACATCAACATTTAGTGAAACATTCACTTGGGCTTAGTGCATGCCAGCTCCCATAGCTTGGCATGGGTCTTCAGCAAGACTGTTTTCAAATTTCATTTTTTTCTGTCTTCTATTTATTCTGGCTTCCTGGGCTTGCTGTGGAACATCATATTGAGCTTTTATTAATCTCGTCCGATCAGTTATTTGCATTACTCTAGAAGTATAAAAACCTGGACATATACCTAACGAATAAACAGGAAAACCAACGTAAATGAAGCACAAATAGCAATAAGATGCAATTATTTTGCATACGGCCGTTTCGAAGCTACAAAGGAGCTTCTTCATCAGTGCAACGAACTTAGTGGCAGCTCAAAAATCCGAAGACTAAGCGACCAGACCAATGCACGTGCACTTAAATAACCCGCACGTGCCGAGCACCCAAAGACACGAAGCAGCGGAGAGACCGAAATAGGGCAAGCAGCGCCATCTAGTGGCAAAAAGAGGGGGAAATTGAAAAAAATGAAGAAATAGGCCAACACAGTTAAATAAACCCTTTCCACAATTGAGGAAAAACAGGGGTGCTTGACAAATCATTAATCAAAGAACCCGAATTTTTAAAAATGTGATAAGCCTAACGTTGGAAGAACTTTGCATTTCGTAATATTTCCGTCATTATAGGATGCAATTATTTCAAATACAACTGATTTTAAAGTTTCTAACTGCACAAAAACATTCTTTAGGATCCGAGACCAGTTTATACTATTTACACTCTGATTGTGGTTTTGCGTTTTCCCATGCAGACATTTGGCAAGTAGATCAGGATCTGCTAAATCTCTATAAATGTTTTTAATGTAATCCAGTACTACTATTGGTAAAATGGTCTTGGTTGGAGCACGGGAAATTAAAAGAATGCAGCTATGAATGCAGCGAGTGGTTTGTTTCAGATCGTAAGGATCTGACGCCAGGCACAGACATTTGACAGATGGTAATAGTTGACAGATAGCAATTTGAGATATGGTAATAGTTGACAGATAGCATTTTGACAGATGGTAATAGATCTTTAAAAACATATTAAAAATACTTCTAGAGCAGCTGCTAACAAATATGTAAATATCATCAGAAGCACAAGATTAGATACTTTTCAAAAATGCAAAAATTGGAAAATGCATTTTTTTGTTGAAAATCGTGACCCTACTGTTTCATTTCTAGTTAAGTAACGATAATAAATTGAATTCATGTATACATATAGAAGTTCTGAAATTAAGGAATTGTGCTAAAAGATTTGAAAAAAATGGACATACTCAAATTGAAGTATTGAAGGATGCAAGTATAAATGCACAAAATTTTTCATAAAATTATTTCCAATTATTTTTTTTTGTTTTTAAGTTGAATTAGATTTTTTATATGCAAGAATTAACTTTTTATATTCTGTGCATGAATTTAAGTCAGAAATTAGAATCTTGGTTGTAGCTATTCCTTTGCTTTAATCCACAATTATGATTAATTCAAGTCTTTCATCATTATGACTTTCATTTACTATTATCTTTACAGGGTATTTCTCAAATATAAAAACAATTATTTTCTGTATAGACATTAACCTCTTTTAAATGTTGTCATATTACTTGCAATTGTGTTTAGTTGCATTGAAAGCCGATTCAGAATGTACACTATTGCTGATTTTTAGTGTACAGAATAAGTAATTAAATTGTTATAATAAAATTTTGCATAAAAATTTTACAGTGAAATATTAATTATCATTGATTTAAATTGCATTGTCTTCAATCCTAAACATTCTCTGAAACTGCTTCAGTTTCAATATTATAAGGATTATAAAATGAATCCATAAATACTTAAATGTATGAATAGAAAGATATTTGAACACACGTCTGTATGTTTGTAAGAAATTTCAAACAGTTTTTGGAGATTTCTGATTTCTTTATCTTCACGCAAAGTAATTCCTTTAGTGTTTCTTTTGACACAGCTTAACAAAATGAAAGAATAGGGAGGCCTGAATAACTTTATTGTGATTCTAAATTTCTCTGTCCCACTTAAAAACATTTAGTTTTTCCAAATTGAGAAACTGGGCAGTGTTCCAGATCCACTGCTGTTCTGTCTGATCCGTACCATAGAAAGGGTATTTGTAAATCAGTAATTCCTGACATGAAACATATTTTCTTTAATGTTGCTGTTGTTGTTTAAAATGTCAGCAATTGATTTAATGCTCTTAACACTGAGAAAAGGAGGAACATCTAAAAATATTATTTTCAGATGTATGACATAAATGAATAAAGCTATTTTCCTATGTCACTACAAGCATTTTATACCCCTATCGTTCTTTGATGTTATAACTTGGTAGAAAAATGGGACATCCATAATTTATAACACTAGACTGGGAAATAAACCTTATTTGTTGTATGAAAATTAAATAATGAAAATATATAAGCACTTTTTACATAGAGATAGACATGAATTTAGTAATGTGTTTACACACGGTTACACTGAAATAAATATTTTATTAGACTCCACTTATTACATGTTGAACTGTTGTGTAGAAAAATGGGAAAAAATATATTTAACAACAATTTCAGTAAAAAAAATAGGTTCCTCTATATTGTTACGAATTTTAATTGTCTATGGTAACTAGCCAAATATGAGTGTTATCGCCAAATTGGCGATGAATTTGGTGACTTACTTTGGTCGCCAAATTTGGCAATGTTTCGCCAAATTTGGCGATATGGTGCCAAATGGTCGCCAACTTGTCGTCTAGGCCTTTCAAGAATCTTCGGGAAATATCTAGGTGACTGGCCGATAGGGGGCGCTTTGGAAGTCTATAAATATACATGACATTGGCATTGGAACTAAGTGTTCATTTCTGCTGAGAATTGAATTATTGAAAGTGCGTTAGGCGTGTATTGTATTGAAGACTCTGTTATCCTGACTTGTGTTTTTAGAGTTTTCTGCTGTATAGAAGACAGTTGTTACGTGTTTCCTGTTTGAATTTGTGTTTGTGCCCGAAGAATTTACAGAATAATGAACTTTATCTTGTGCACACTTTCTGAAGAGATTTTATTCAATCCTATCGAACCCAAGAAAACGGAACAATATTTTACTTCAATGATTTCGAAAAAACGATTAATTTTGAGTGTTTATTTTGCATTGTGATAAAAAAAACTTTATAGATTAATCCAACGAGAACGTAATTTTATTTTTTCCAGAATTTATTACCTTTGTTTAATAAGTATCGACTGAAGTTGAAAATTATATCCCAAGAAAAGAACAATGAAAAACGAATATTCATTATTTCACTATATGTTTCCCATAAATCAAAATACACGCGTGCTATACAAAATGACACTCAGACTCGGCATGTTATACGTGATAAACTACAATAATTTTCGCTCTAAGTTGATATTTAGTGTACGTAATGACAAAAAATGTATAAAACTACACAAACTAAGTTCAATTATTTTTATTTCTTTGCAAAATTTCATGCAGTTTTTCAATACATACAATTTACACTCAAACAGGACATCACATATTGAATAACAAAATGCAAAATGAATATATACTTTTTAAAAGTACACAATGTTTAGGAGAATAGGAAAAAAACGCATTAAAGACAATAAGAAAAAATTATCATAATTACTAATTTTGATAAAGCATGTGAAAGAAATTATCTTATTTTCACGCTTAATGAAACATTAAGATATGTCCCTTTTTTATACATAAATCTAATTATTTTATCTCCTTTCTCTATTTCTTTTGTATAAAATATTAAGCTCTTCATATGTGCTGTTGAATACAATTATCCTCTCAAAATGTTCAAATAGTATTTTTCTTTACTTCCACAGCTTTTTATTATAAAACTTTATTTTTAACGTGTTCCACGCAATGGGAAAAAATTATTCACCACGTCATACAAATATGATAAAATATTTCTTTCTTTTAGTTTTGCAAAAAAAGCTTTTGAGACAAGTCATCGAACAATACAGAGAAAAAAAGAGACCTGTAACGTCAAAATTTAGTGAATTAGGGATTCATTAGAATTTTTTTTTCTAGAATAATAATAGTTTCTTATGAGAATGCACGATTTTTTTTTATATTTAAAATAGAACATTTCGTTTCTAAGAAGATAAAAAGGCTTTTTCAACATTAAACAAAAAGTGATCGACCAACTAGAATTTAACAGGTAAATTTTTATACCAAAATTTAATCAAAGGTTTATTTAATAAGAAAATATCTGTAAGTCTATTGTTAAAAGTTAATATAGCACGGACACAAATTCAAAAGAGAGAATTACTTTTTTTTAAGGAAAATAAGCAGTTCTTTTTCAACTTATTAAAAAAGGAGTGATCGACCAATTAAAATTTTACAGGGAAAATTTTAAACCATAATATAATGATAGGCTTTTAATAAAAATATCTAAACAGCAATAGTTTAAAATTAATATAACATTGAAATATATTTAAAAGAGAACATTACGTTCTTAAGGAATATCAAAATGTTTTATTTCAACTTTTTAAAGTAAAATGATCGACCAATCAGAATTTAACAGGGAAATTTTCGTTCCTTAATTAAATCAAATATTTTGATAAAAAATATAAAGCTATGGTTTAAAATTATTATACCATTGACAAAAATTTAAAATAAAACAATGCGTTTTTAAAGTGAAAGAAAACAGTTCCTTTTTGAAATTTTTAAAATAAAATTATCAACCAATCATAATTTAACATGGAAAGTCTTATGCTTATTTTAATCAAAGGTTTTTACTAAAAAATATTTATAAAAACTACTGTTATAAATTTATATAGTACTAACAAAAAATATAAAAGATAACTATGTTTTTACCGAGAAGAAATAGGTTTTTATTACATTTTTATAAATAATTGTTCGGTCAATTAGAAATTAACAGGAAAATTATATACCATAATTAAATCAATGATATTTAATAAAAAATATTTGTAAAGCTATTGTTTGAAATTAATACAGAATTCAGAAAAAAAATTAAAAGATCATTACATTTTTAAGGAAAATAAAACATTTTTATCCAATATTTTACAATGAAATGCTCAACTATTTATAACTTAATAGGGAAATTGTCATACCATAAATTAATCAAAGGTTTTTAATGGGAAACTATTCATAAAGCTATCGTTTAAAATTAATGTAGCACTGACACAAATTTAAAACAGAATTTGAAATTTTCAAATTGAAGAAAAAGGGTTTTTTTAAACTCTTTTCTTGAAAAATGATAGTCCAATTAAAATTTAACAGGAAAATTTTTACACCATAATTTAATGAAAGGTTTTTAATAAAAATGATAAACCTATTTTTTTAAAATAATTATAGTATTAACACAAAAAAAGAAAATTATGCTAATCATATGATTTTTTAACTTTTTTAGCCATTAAATGATTCGTTATATAATTCCAATCTACAAAGTTAATTAGAAAGGAATTTCATTAATGTTGCTCATAATTTTATTATATTCTACCTTTATGCATTCTTTCTTCCAGACATAAAGTATGTTTTGTGGAATTATATATTGGACAAATATACACTAAACATTTTTCATGTACTAATTTAATAAGTAAACATATTCAAAATTAGAAGAGGGAAATTAAGGAGTTTTAAATTCATCGTATAATTTACTGTCTTTTCTTGTTTACTGGTGAAATTATTTTGAAAGAAACGCACCATTTGCTATTCTTTTTGATAAAGAATTTTCATCGCATGGAAACAAATTAAATTATCTTATAAACTTATGGAAAAGGAAATAAAAAGCTTTAATTTAATTTTCATTATGATTATTTTAGTGCTGTAATATATTTAAAAATTATGAATTAAATTTTTTAAAAAAACCATGTACACCGATTTCAGAAAGAAAGAAGGATTAGAACATTTATTCTCTTGAATCATTTAACGGAATGAAATATTGTAAAAAATTAAAATGCGATCTCAGTTGAATAACTTCGAATTTATCAGAAAAATGCCAAAAGCTACAATAGAACCTTTTAAAAGCGATAAAAGAAAAACAGATTTTTCCGTTTCCCACTTTTTTTCTTCATTTCTGCTAATTAAATCGATGAAACATTTGACAATCAAAAAACTTTTGAATTATTTTCTTCTTTTCAATTGAATTATGTAAATGTCATATTCATTTTTTTTTCTTTTGGGAATTTTAAAAACGATGTGAACATTTTTAATTACGGATGATAGTACTGGTTAAATCTTTTGTAATTTGTACTTATTGAAACAATAATGAATGTATATGTAATGCGAAATATTTGTTGAAACCCATGTCTGTAGGGAAAAAGAAACAAATCTCTATTAAATTAAAACCTAGTTATTACTTTCAGTCTTTCACGATCATACATCTACATTAACATTACATGTTAGCTCATAAATAATAGTGAAAATACAGAATTAAAGTGCCGCATATACTTTTGGTTTTTTTTCTTTTCTCATTTTTAATAAACATAATGTGTTCACATTTCAAAAAATCCAGTTAACATTTCACATAAAAATTTGAATGATATCAAAACAAACACGCAGGTTCCGTGCATTTCCTGACGTTATAAACGAGCAGCCCCGAGTGGTGAAACAGCATTAGACTATTAGGATCGCTGCCTGCAGTCGAGGCTTATCCTCCTGCTGCTTCAATAAAGGACGGATTCTGGACGAAAGCTGGCTCTTGAGCTCGCCTGGGGCATCAGCGCGAATCGGCATGCCCGATCACCGACAATAACCAGCGGTCATCCACCTGTTGATGGGGAGTTGTAGGCAGTTCAGCGAAAGACGGAAGTCTGCATCCTATACGGTCGTTTCTCCGCGGGATTTCTTGAGCTGACTGACAAAAAGGGAATAGGTGAAGGACTGATCTCATATGGCACAGAATAAAATACAAAACACACACAGAAAACAAACCACGAAACATATATTTCAGCATTCATAAAAGCAGACTAATTTTCCTAACTACGTGGTTCAAACCATTAAGGGGGTCCGAGACACATTTAAAAAAAAAATTATTTATTGAGTTAAAATTTTGAATTTTCTTGTGATAGTTAACCATATAATTTGTAAACAAAATCACATCATAAAATTTCTCTAAAAAGTTTTAAAAGAATTTAAAATTTAAAATTTTTAATAAATGGGGGGTTGTTTAAAATCCTTATAACTCGAAATATTATTTATCGAATTTCAATTTTTTTTCATTTAATTAAACGGAAATATATAAGTTTTAATTTCGATTCAGCATTTTTTTAAATAATAATTTTTAAAAAAATTAAAAAATATTTAGATTAAAAATTACAAAAAAAAATGTAACTTATTTTTTTTAAATCGTATTTTCAAAAGTAAATATTTTTTTTCAAATTTTCTGATTCAAAATTAAAGTAAAATAGTTTAAAAAGTCATGTTTTAAGTTTCAACCATTTATATTTAACGGTTCTTGACTTATAACTATTTAAACCCGAAAAATGGGGAAAAAAAACCATCATGCAGAAAAACGCACCTACATGTTTAAACAACGACTGGCTAATATTAGAATGTTGCAAATAAAAAAAAATAATTTATCCTGTTTTAATTAAGATAGAAACATGATTTAATTTCCATTTTAAGCGTAAAAGAACACAGAAATTTTTAATGCAATGAATTTTTTTCGAAAATTTAAACAATTTTGTGTCCTGGAATCCCTTAAAGTTCAGTGTGCATCGCATTCCCATCAAACTATTTTGATCTTGCTATCGCATATGATCTAACCACATATGGTTTCAATACTAAAATCTGTGTGAAAATTATCACTGAGTGAGACATCTAAGGTAAAGTTTCTAAACGTAGTTTGGCGTATAATTTGTGAAAACATAAGAAGATATATAGTTCCCATTATGCAGATGAGGCCTACCAAGGCAATCGAAACTTTAATGAAATCTTGAAGAGCAACATGTAATATTTATTTCTCACATCAACGAATTCATTCGTTCTCAAATTCACATCATTCGTTCTCAAAGATACTATCGTCTCGTTGTAGCTCTAAAGCAGTGGCTATTTTCTGATAATATTATAAGGAACCTTAAAACTCTAGCAGTTTGTGCACAATGGATGAAAATAATATACAATGTGTACATAAATGAATATCCCAACTTTGCAGGGCAATTGAAAGAAAACTCAACAAAGTACAAACTTGTTGGTCATCAGAAATCAAAAATAACAAATGAAATTTCATGAAGATTAGATTTTTAAATGACAAATTGCCACACAGGTGGATTGGTCACAGAGCACCCCAGGAACTTACTTTTCATCAATGGCCCCCTCGCAGCCCTGACATTACTCGTGCGATTTCTTTTTCTGGGGCTACATCAAACATCAGGTGTTTATTCCACCGCTACCAAATGACGCTGACGAACTTGAAACACGCATATCTGCAGCCTTTCAAACCGTCACACTAGATATGCTTAAAAGAGTGTGGGATGAGTTATCGTACTGCCCCGATATACTTTGTGTTACTAAAGGGGTTCACATTATACACTTATAACTGTGTAGAATTTAAACTTTTAACTGTTATTTTTGATTTCCGATGAACAAGTTGTTTGTATTTTGTTCAGTTTTTCTTTCAATAACCCTGCAAAGTTGGGATATTCATTTATATACACACTGTATATTTCATTACTACTGTTCTTAATCCTGAAACATACGGAGAATGAATACAGACTTGAGTCTTAAATTACGAAATATACTGTGGTAAGCCATGTTACAGAACCATGATGCATTCCTCTCTTAGTCTACTGCATTCGTAACTTTTTGCCTGATAATTTCGTTTTCCCCTACAGCTCTACATGCTATGCCAAAGCATCCTCGAGTATGAGCCTAATACTAGCATCGTATCTGCGTATAAAACCCCTTCTATCCCTATCTAGGTATAATCATTGATTCTAATTAATTTAAATGATTGGCATGCAGATGTGGCTTCATAACAACAAGTATATAATGATATTTCGATCTCAATATAATCTATGACGATTCCGGAAAGTAAAAAGTGAAGTTCGTATACTTCTAAATTATAAAACATCCAAAACAAACAGAAAGCAACACAGTAAGTATGAATTAACTCAGCCACGTACTCACACAGAGATCTCCTGATTGGGCGGAGGCCAGAGATGACTCATCACACGTACCTCGCTCTGATTCTGAGGAAGTAGCGGTTGTGCCTCCGGGGTGCCTTGCGGATCACCTTTAGTGTTGACTGTGGCCTGGCCCATTATTGACACTCCCTTCGGTGGCAGGGAATTCAAGTAGTGGGCGGGGTACGTGAAATCTTGAACTTGCAGATACTGTCCAACAGGCGACGGAGGTGGTGCTCTGACTGGATGCTGCTTTGTATTTGCGCTCTGGGCAACTGTGCTTGCATCTAACGTGGTGCCTGATGCGTCTATACGGTTGCCCATTTGCTGTTGCTGCTGCTGCTGAAAAGATTGTACATTTTGTGTCATTTTTAAGTTATTAAATACAAACAAACGAATGTATTGCTCTAAAATTTACGAATTAACATTAATATGATTGCTACTTTGTGTTTGCGCTCTGGGCAACTGTGTTTGCCTCTAACGTTGTGTCTGATGAGTCTATACGGTTGCCCATTTGCTGTTGCTGCTATACAATTTGTACAGTTTGTGTCATTTTTAAGTTATTAAATACAAACAAACGAATGTATTGCTCAGAAATTCACATGTTAAGATGAACCTTGATGCTGGCTTGTGTTTGCGCTCTGTGCAACTGTGCTCACATCTAACATATATATATATATACAGTCGAACCTCCATATATCGAACTTCCCTATATCGAAATTTTCTATATATCGAACTCTTAGCAAATCTCCATGTTCATTACATAGAAAAACTGTTTCTATAAATCGAAAAAATCTCTATATATCGAAATTTTTTTCACGACATATTGGGAGATTTTATTCCACTTTAGAATAAAATCTCCCAATTTTTGGCGTTTGAAACAATACTTCGTGGACCCCTGATGAAGTTTTTAATGGACTGAATAAATGCGAGCATTTCTTTGATGAACTTTCCGCAAAACTGGCTGTTCAGCAAGATATTCGTAGTTTTTTTTTTAAAAGAATGTAACTGTGATCACTGTAACAACTGTCTGGATTATTGTTTTTTTAAGGTATATAGTACTCAATAAATCTTTCACAATAATTCATTTTTTTTAGTTATTAACTTTCATTTATTGTTATTCGCATATAATTTGGAAATGGAGTTTCGTATACGAAAATTAGCTTTAATTTTAATATTTTTGGAGAATTATGATAAAACTAAGATCAATTCTATATATCGAAATTTCTATATATCGAATTTTTTTCCGGCATTTTGCTACTTCGATATTTGGAGGTTCGACTGTATATATATATATATATATATATTGTATGGCTCAGTTCAAAACTAACTGAACCACACAGAAACTAACTGAACCACACAGCAATTATGGGATAAAAGATTCTAAGACAGCTCGTAAGGTCGCTGGGTTTTTCCTATGACTGCATTCTGGATACTAAGAATTCAATGTTAAACAGTTTGAAAACCTTCAATGATGACAACTTGACAATGCTCAAACTTGTTAATGATGACAAGCATGTTGAAACAAACTGACTTTATTGAAAGGCGAAAACTCAGCTAGTACAAGGCAATGTTTAGATACTCACGCACAAGAATGTCGGCATTTCTAAACTTGAAAACTTTAAGCAGCATTCCAACAGAAGTTGGCATGAAAGGTGCTCTCGCAGTACATCATTACAATCCATAGAACGGCGAGCAAAAAACACGACACTCTTCCCTACAAGGCTGTATGCAAACTGATTAGATCGCGGGAAGGAAGGTTAGCGATAGCAAAAACTACAGCAATATCGCCATCTAGTGACAATTAAACGAGTTATTTAAACTTCTACACAAAAAAATGCAAAAATAGAAAATCAAAATCCAACATTCTCCCGCCCTTGAAACCCTTTAGGGGTTTCAAAACACTGAATTACACATAATCTAAACAAACAATATTAACAATAATTGAAAAAGTTACAAGACATAACAAAAGAAACATTGGTCAATTATACAAAGTAAACTAAATGGCTACATGGAGAACTAGTCTAAAGGTAATCTACAAAGTGTGGTGATGGGACGAGTAAGTTGACCTGAATCAGTTTTTAAAGTAACAACTCGAACCTTCTCATCTTTACCGGGATGTAACTTTAACACACGTGCAAGTTTCCATTTTAATGGAGGTGCCAACTCATTCTTGATAAGGACAAGATCATCAACTGAGATATTTTTTTGTGACACACACCACTTAGGACGTTGTTGTAGTCTGGCAAGATATTCCTTGTTCCACCGGTTCCAGAAACTCTGAAGCAGACTCTGGACAAGTTGCCAACGTCCAAGATGTGAAAATGGAATTGCAGTCAAATCTGGTTCAGGGATAGCTGTCAAAGCTGAACCAATGAGAAAATGGCCTGGTGTTAATGGCGATAAATCATTTGGATCTGGAGAGAGAGAACAAAGTGGTCTTGAGTTAAGACACGATTCTATTTAAGCAGCAAGGGTGAATAATTCCTCCAAAGAAAGCAGAGAGTTTCCCATGGTTCTTCTAAGGTGGTACTTCATAGATTTCACACCGGCCTCCCAAATACCCCCATGATGAGGAGCAGCTGGTGGATTGAATTTCCAGGTGATTCCCTCAGATGAAGAAAAATTTAACACATTTGAATTTTCATTCTGAGAAAGAAAAGATCTAAGTTAGCCCTTCAGCTCTCTATCAGCTCCGACAAAATTAGTTGCGCAATCACTGACGATTTCCAAAGGCCTACCTCTTCTAGAAATAAAGCGTTTCAAAGCACCAATGAAGACTTGAGTAGTGAGGTCCGTCACTACCTCAAGATGCATTGCTCGCGTGGCAAACACACAAAAATCGCAATGTAAACCTTGAAGGATTTTTTCCCCCGGCCATTTCTCTCCCTGGCAAGAAACGGTCCTGCAAAGTCAACACCTGACGTTGAGAAGGCCCTGGAAGGTGCGACTCTTGAAGCTGGTAAATCTCCCATAAGCTGACTCATAGCAGAAGCAGAAAGACGAAAGCACGTTTTACAGCTTTTTACAAATCTACGGACCACATCTCTTCCACAAGGGATCCAAAATTCTTGCCTTATAACTGAGAGCAAGAGTTGAGGCGATGCATGCAAATGTGTTACATGAAAGTGCTGAACGATAAGAGTTGTCAAATGATGTTTCTTGGGAATGATAGCTGGATGTTTCGAATCATTAGAGAGACTGGAATTTCTAAGTCTCCCACCAACTCTTAACACATCCTCATTGTCCAAGAATGGGCATAGCGCAAGAATCTTGCTGGAAGTCTTCAATGCTCTTCATGTTTTTAAGCAATGTAACTCTTCTCCAAATTCTGCTTGCTGGACTAGTTTGACTATAGTTAATGTTGCTCTTGAAAGTTCAGCTGATGTTAAATAACTTATATTTCTTTCAGCTGAAGATTTTCTAGTATTGTTTAGGAAACGTAGAACCCAAGCAAAAACTCTACAAAGTTTGGTGAATGAAGAAAACTTGAAGATAACTGATGGTGGCTGAAATTGAGTAGATGCTGAAATTAAGCTTTTCCTTTGCTCAATGAGTTGTGATTCTTGGAATGGAAAACTTGTACATGATTGCTCATTAAATAATTGCTCTGAAGGCTGACTGAGAAAACTGGGACCCTGAGTCCAGAGGTCACAAGACAAGAAGTCTGAAGGTAGAAGACCTCTGGTGCCACAGTCGGCAGGGTTATCCACACCTGGAACATGGTTCCAGTGTACGTCTGGTGCAGCTTCCTGTATCTTGGCTACTCGATTCGCTACGAAAGGGAGCCAGCGGCGAGGTTCTGAGGCAATCCACGAGAGTGCCACTTGAGAGTCAGTCCACGCAAAAGTTTTGCTGAAAGGAATTTCCAATGTTGGTAGAATAGATTCCAACAATGTTGCTAAAAGTAATGCTGAACATAACTCAAGTCTTGGAAGGGACTGAGTTTTGACTGGAGCAACTCTAGTTTTTGACGTTAAAAGTGATACTGTTATGTTATGATCTTGAGTGACTGAGAGAATATACACAACAGCACAGTATGCTTTTTCTGATGCATCACAAAACGCATGAATCTGGATATCAATAGGCTGTGTACACATGACAAATCTAGGCACTTTAAAGTTGACCAGCAAAGGCAGCTGTGAGTGGAATATTCTCCAACGTGAAGAAAGTGGTTCACTGAGAACATCATCCCAACCTAGATTTTGACTCCAGAGTTCTTGTATGAAGACTTTAGCACTTATGACAACTGGTGCTAACCAACCCATCGGGTCAAATAATCTGGCAATGTCTGAAAGAATTTTACGTTTGGTCAGGTCTTGATGATTACAAATTGTGATGGACACACGAAAGGAATCTATACCTGGATGCCAAACGATACCAAGAACCTTGATAGTTTCACTGTCTTCAATAGATAATGATTGGTTTATGGCTTTAGAATGGGCAGGAATACTCTTCAAAACTGCTGGAACATTGGAACTCCACTTGTGAAGTCTGAAGCCTCCCCGAAGCATCATCTCTGATAGTTGACTGGTTAGTTGTTCAGCCTTTAACTCAGAGCTCTCTCCAGTCATGATATCGTCTACGTAAAAGTCTCTGAGGCAGACCTTAGAAGCTAAGGGATAGTTGATCCTCTCATCAAGTGCAAGCTGCTTCATTACCCTAGTGGATAAGTATGGAGGGCTGGCTGTGCCGTACGAGACAGTGACAAGACGATAAGTTTCTATGGGTTCACTGGGCTTGTTTCGCCAGAGTATCCTCTGCAAATCAGCATCCTCTGGGTGAACTCTGATCTGTCGAAACATCTTCTCCACGTCAGCACAAATTGCAACAGGAAAGGTTCTGAAGCGGAGGAGAATGTGATAAAACTCTTGCTGCACTCTTGGTCCTGTATAAAGTAGATCATTTAGAGAGAGTCCTGACGATGATTTGGAGGAACCGTCAAAGACGACTCGCAACTTTGTCGTAGAGCTGCTCTCCTTAAATACAGCATGATGAGGTAGGTAGAACTGGGGATTTTCACTCCTCTCTGAGTCTGAAACTTTCTCCATGTGCTGAAGCTCTATGTATTCTTTAATGAAACCTCTGTAACGTTCATAAACCTCTGGTCTGGCAACAAGATTTTTCTCTAGTGACTGGAATCGACGCATTGCAGTCCGGAATGAGTCACCTAAGAGAGTTGGAGAGGTATGAAAAGGTAGTTTCACCGTGTACCTTCCATCATCGTTTCTTGAATATGTAGCTGCAAAGTAATCTTCGCAGGCCTGTGCCTCTTTAGTGAGCAAGTTGGCTTTCGGAACTTCATCCAACTTCCAAAACTTGCTAAGCAACTCTTCCGTTTCCAGTTGGATGTGGTTGACATGGATAAGTGGTGGATCTGGAGTTTCCGTGTTTACATTTCCGGAAATGATCCATCCCAGTTCTGATCTGACCGCAAAAGGACAATCCTCAGTTGTTTTAATAATTTCTCCTTTTAGCATTGGCAAGGCAATACTAACACCGAGTAGAATGTCAATAGGACCTGAATGAAAGAAATTTGGATCTGCTAGCTTGATATCACAGAAGGGAATTGCTGTCCCAGATGGTAAGGAGAAATGAGGTATATCATCAATGATTTTATTAATGATAAAAGCTGATGTCACAAATTTAGGAGAGTCCTTGAAATAAGGAGTAAACTTAAGGGTTGTGACCCCATTAGTATGTGTGTTGGATGAACCAAGGCACGATATCTGCACTTTTGCCTTGTTTCTGGCAAGACCTAAACGATTGAAACATGTCTCTGTTATAAAAGAAGCTTGGGAACCTGGGTCAAGAAGAACTCTACAGTGTTGATACTCATTTGTAGAGTCAAGTACCTTCACTATAGCAGTGCATAAAAGCACTTGATTCGGAGCAGCTTGAGATGATACACAAGACGATACATTAGTAATGGATTGCTGCGGTACACCTGTTGATTCAGTTGCTGCATCAGAAGCGGGCAAAAATTCCGTGGCATGTGGAGATAACACTGTAGAATGGTTCGATTTGGTTGGCTCCAAATGAAGCAAGGTATTGTGTCTTTTGTGACACACTCTACAAGTGTAACTGCTAGAACAATTGGCTAATTTGTGAGCCCAAAGACAATTGAAGCACAAACGTTTATCCTTTATGAATTGAAAACGTTGTGGGGTGACCATTTTTTTTGAAGTTGTTGCACTGGTGAATCCTGTGCTCATTACTTTTACAATAACTGCAACAGATCTTGACTTGGGATGTAAAAGTAGACACTCGTTGGGGTTTCCCTGAACCTGAGACATTTGGTTGTTGTGGCTTGAATACTGGTTTATGTGGTGGTCGTTGCTGCAGTGTACGTGCATGGTGGATGATGAATTTTTGCAATTCCTCAAGTGTAGGAATGCTGTCATCACCAAGCCCTCTCTCCCACCATGCTCTTGTTGTTGGGTCAAGCTTTTGAATAATAAAATATACAATAATGCTATCTGCAAACCCACTTGGCTGCAGATCGAGAATCTGGAGAGAACGAGTAACTTCCTTTGAAGTGTCAACAATGGATAACAATTGTGATGCATCTTCTCTAGTACACTGTGGTAAATTTACAATTCTTTTAATTAGGGTAAAAACTAATTGTCGCCTATTAGAATACCTCTCCCTTAGGAGATCCCATGCAATCTGAAAGTTTGCATCAGTAATTGGGAGTGACTGAATAACCCGAAGTGCATCACCTTTTAATGCACCTACCAAGTATTGAAGTCTCTGCGCATTTGATAATTTACTATTTTGCACAACTGAAGCCTTAAATAGATCGCTAAAGGACAGCCACTCCAAGTTGCTACTGCCAGAAAAACTAGGAATACGTAACTCCGGCAGTTTTAAACTTATGGTTGAAGGTTCCTTAATCTCTTTTGAATCCCCTTGAGAAATCCCCCTGACTAATTCACTGTTTCTAAGTTTTAGTTTATCTTCAGCACGGAGAACAATTAATTTATAACTATCAATTATATCTTGAATCTCTTGTGATTCAGACAAATACATATCAAACTCATCCTCCTTGCATGACTCATAAATTTTGCCGAAAATATCTGAACATTTTCCGTTTAAGTCAGAAATTTTATCTTTAAACAATGTGATTTCTGCATTATCCAAACCAAAAGTGTCTGATTCTAACGTTACTTTCAATTTTGTAACAGAGGATTTTAATACCCTTTTTTCAATTTTCAACCTTTCCATTTTTACAATATAAAAAACAATACTTAACCAAAGCAAGTGTAAAAATTCACTAAAATATGTATATCTAAAACTATGACAATAAAAACAATACTTAAATTAAACTAAAGTAAAAATTCACTAGAATATGTATATCTAAAACCAACATGCGTCACAATGCTATGCTTCAAAACTTACTCCGTTCTTATTTGTATGTGAACACCAAACAACTTAAATTTTCAAAGTCAAAGTGTCAATTCGTCGCTTATTCAAATAAACACTTTCTGCATCTTCTATGGAAGTTGAATCAGTATTCAACGAACTAATTTAACCACAAGCTGTAAATTATTTCAACACCTTTTCAAATATACTCATGAAAATGTCCTTGGATTTACTGATACTAAATTCACTGTACTAAAGTATAGATTACTTCCGCTTTCATTTCACAATAAAAATACTTTCAAAGATAACACTTATACTAAATAGCCAGAAATGAAGAATTCACGAGAATTATTTCCTCTAGAACAATCTTACTTTTGTTGAACTTCTAAATACGCAATCTACCAGAACACAGTCTCCAGCACGACGGACCAAAACAGAATGTATGGCTCAGTTCACTTAACGTTAAACATAACTCTTACTAGTAGAAACTAACTGAACCACACAGCAATTATGGGATAAAAGATTCTAAGACAGCTCGTAAGGTCGCTGGGTTTTTCCTATGACTGCATTCTGGATACTAAGAATTCAATGTTAAACAGTTTGAAAACCTTCAATGATGACAACTTGACAATGCTCAAACTTGTTAATGATGACAAGCATGTTGAAACAAACTGACTTTATTGAAAGGCGAAAACTCAGCTAGTACAAGGCAATGTTTAGATACTCACGCACAAGAATGTCGGCATTTCTAAACTTGAAAACTTTAAGCAGCATTCCAACAGAAGTTGGCATGAAAGGTGCTCTCGCAGTACATCATTACAATCCATAGAACGGCGAGCAAAAAACACGACACTCTTCCCTACAAGGCTGTATGCAAACTGATTAGATCGCGGGAAGGAAGGTTAGCGATAGCAAAAACTACAGCAATATCGCCATCTAGTGACAATTAAACGAGTTATTTAAACTTCTACACAAAAAAATGCAAAAATAGAAAATCAAAATCCAACATATATATATATATATATATACATACACACACACACGCACACACACACACACATATATATATATATATATATATATATATATATATATATATATATAGTAACCACTCCCGCAGCGAATTTTTTGCGCGGGGAAATTCCGGGAAAAACAACCAACATGCAATCTGTGCACATATTTCATTTGGACGGCTGCAGACAGACAGTCTTGGCGACATAGAGACCGGAAGTGCTACTGACAACTCGCGGAGCAGATAGTCGGCTACAAAAGGGAAGTTTCCAACCGGAGGCGCCTAGTCGTCTGGGAACAATAACTGAATAAAGATAGGCGGCGTTTTCCAGACCTTTCGATAACGTTCAACGAAGGTGTTTAAGTCGTCGAAAGCAAGTTAAAAAAAGTCAGTGATTCAGAGATAAAGTTATTCAGAGTGACGCTGGAGCCGGAGATACCTTCAGGCCAAGATAGACATGAAAGAGAGCAGCGACAACTCAAGACTGACCTTGTTCTTCGATGCCGTGAAGCCCCGAATTTAATATATATATATATATATATATATATATATATATATATATATATATATATATATATACAGGGTGTCTCAGTTACACATTTCAGAACTTCTACGAGGGGTAAGGTGACCCTGACGACCCGAAATCATGTAGCGATGTGGGGTCGGAAATGCTTTCCTGAAGCGGTGATGTACACAGAAACACCATAAAAAAGAGACCGTAAGTGAGGAATAGTTTTAATAAGAAATGTACAAAAACAAAAAGTACAGGTGTCAAAGTAAGTGTTCGAACTTTTTCCACCGACTGAAATGCTTACCTCACATCTCCGGCGCGTGGAATTCCGAACATTCTAGAATAATCCAGGCTCATCTCGAATTACTCCGGCAGCTACTGCGATTCTTGCAACCAGCTCCTCAGCAATGTCAACGGGGGTGTCATAAACCTCGTGTTTTCATAAGCCCCCAATTAAAAATAAATTAAGACATGATAGGTCTGGTGACCGAGCAGGCCAGCGCACGAAACCACCACGTCCGATCCACTGTTGGACAAATCTGACGTCTAGGTAGTTACGGAGGCTGGCACACTACAATCTGCAGCCCCGCAACCAAATGCATGTCGGCTACCTCTGCGTTTGTATAATTACCCATCCTACTAACTCCGAGTCCTTGTGCGAAATGACGATTCCCTGCACGAACGCTCGGAACTTTCGCGCAACGCCATCTACCGCGTCAGAAAAGCGTTTCGAATCCCACATTGCCATACGATCTCGAGTCCTCAGGTTACACCCTACCCCTCGCAGACGTTCTGAAACGTTTAACTGAGACACCCTGTATATATTGATATATATATATTTAAATAGCATGTATTTAGTCCAGAAATGCAATTATAGCATTAAATACAAAAAGGCTAGCAGTCTTTTATTTAATACAAAATCCTTAGAAATAATATATATATATATATATATATATATATATATATATATATATATATATAATGCGGAGGCGCATGTCGTTATACATTTAACTTTTGTTTATTCACCGCTATTTTACTGCCTACTTTATTATGGAAGAACCATATAATAGCCTTATTCGGGATCTGATCCAAAGCCCACTGCTTGGTAGCTCAGAACGATAACCACTACAGCATGTGGGCGGCACTTGCAACTAACGTGGTCACTGATGCCTCTATATGGTTGTTCATTTGCTGTTGCTACTGTAAAATCTGTACATTTCGTTTCTTTTTAAGTATTTAGATACAAACAAACGAATGTATTGCTCTACAATTAACGTATTAAGATTTATCACTATGATGCTTTGTGTTTGCACTCTGAATAACTGTGCTTGAATCAAACAAGGTGCGAGATGCATCTATGCAGTTGCCAACTTGCTGTTGTTGGTGCTTCTGTAAAAATGCTTACATAGTGCGTCATTTTTAAGGCTTACACAAGCAAACGAACGTATCGCTTTAATGTTTACAAAAGGCAAGAAGAAAGGGGAGGCATGCTTTTAAAAATGCCAATTTCCAATTAAAAGGCGAGACATGAAAGAATGTTGTGTTTTTTCGCTTTGTATGCAGAAAATATCCAAAAATGTTTTATCTGTTACTTGATTACTTCATCACCAATTCCACTATTGACACATCTGTGATGAATGTTATTATGTGATTTCCTTTCATGATTTTAACTTTTTATCACCGTTCAAGAACTGATGATACGGGATTTCCTATGCATCTATACTCTTGCGTGTTTGCCGTTATTGATTTTGCTGTAAAATTATGTATTTTTTATCATTTGGAAAATAATTAATACAATCAGACTTAAGTATTGTGTTAAAAATTACACCTGAGGCGTTCCCGTTGAAAAGAGGGTAAGTGCCAAAATTTCCAAAAGTATTTTTTCACTGATACAAGGGATTTTTCCAAGGTTAATGGCGTGAAAAAAGAGGTGAGTACCTAGCACAGAACTAAACCAAACTAGCTAAGCACTTATCTCATTTTACAACGCAATTACCTTTGAAAAAACCCTTGTATCATTGAAAAAATACTCTTCAGGAATTTTGGCTCTTACCCTCTTTTCAACGGGAAAGCCTCAATTGGTTTGATCGAAAGGAGAGATGCTTCTCAGACATCAAATTGTTTATATTTTTTTAGGGTCATAGTGCCTTGTTTGCTTGAATTGCTCCAATAAATGTTTAATTACCTATTATTTGTACTACTGCAGTCTTTGGAAACTTTTATTCTTAATATGCTGGTTTCGTAAATCTGTAAATAGTCTCCAAAAAGGGCATCGTAATAATTTGCACTACTAGGCTTCGGAAATATTTAATATTAATATAGAGATCTTGCAAGTCTGTTAATTGTCTCCAAATAATGTTTTGCCATCTATTATTTGCACTACTACAGTCTTTGGAAACCTTTATTTTTTCTACATACTGATTTTGCAAATCAGTAAACAATCTCTAGAAAAAGCTTCCTAATCTATTATTTGCACTATTAAAGCCTTTGGAAACTTTAGAATAAAAGTTAGAAAAGTTTAGACAAAGATTTTCCAAATCTTTGAATAGTGTCCATATAAAGCTTCGTTGTCTTCGTTGTACACTCTTTAACAAAATTTTATTCTTATCGTACAAATTTCTCAAACCTGAAAATAGTTTAAAGAAAAGTTTCGCCATCAGTTATTTAAACTACCACAGTCTTTGGAAATCTTTATTTTTTCTAGATACTGATTTTAAAAATCAGTAAACAATCTCTATAAAATGCTACCTAATCTATCATTTGCACTATTACAGCCTTTGGAAATTTTAGAAGAAAAGATCAGAAAAGTTTAGAGAAAAAAATTTTAAATCTATGAAATGTCTCCAAATAATGCTTCGTTGTCTATCATTTGAAAGTCTACAGTCTTTGACAAATTTTAATCTCGACCGGGATTTCGTAAATATATTAATTGGATCTCACCCGAAAAAATTTCACGTTGGGTTTTAATTTTTTATCAATATAAAAAAAACAGCTCAAATGAGCTAACTACATTTCGATTTATATATTCTTTTCAAAATGCATTCCTCCATTTTGAGATCATTTAATCAGTATTTTAGAACGTTAATTATGAAAAGAAAAACTTATCAGATTGAAAGCATGGAATATTCTGTAAACATCTCCCAAAAAAATCTTCCAAGATCTTCGATTCAATACTTGTTAACCTTTCAGCGGGCGCGCCCGTGTACAAAGTGCAACATTTACGTAATTTTGAATAATTTGTTTTTACATGTAAGGTTTGAACGATCTAAGTAGTTTTTATTTATAGCTATACCCTTTCTAATGCTGGTTTGATTTTTTTATCATCATTGTATTATTTTTTATTCATTGTTAGTATTGATTTAACCATGGTAAACCAGCGATTATACTGGATTACAATACTACAAAAGCAGGAGTTGATGTATTCGATCAAATGTGCAGCTAATACACGGTATCCCGCATTTCACGATGATGGACAATCTCGTTGTTTTTTTTAGGTTTTTGGACAGAATAGGAATCAATTCGCAAGTTGTCCTTAGACTCAATAAACCGGAGAGTTTCGAAATAAAGCTATTGTATCTGCATTCTTTGGCCTTTAATATTTATAAATATATCGCAACATTATCAACATTTTATATCTTGTCATAAAAAAGCAGAATTATTATTTTCAATTTGGAAAAGAAAAGTTTATTACAAAAGAAATAATCAAGGTTGAAAGAGACGTTGCACTTTGTTCACTGCGCGTCTGCTGGTGTTCCAAAAATTAGCACACCCACTGAAGGGTTAAACATATCCGCACTCCCGTAGGAATTTCCTTTTTTTCATTATATTTATGTGTAAAAGTAAGATATTACTGTCATTATATTAAGATTCCAGTATTTCCGTGAAAAATTTTCGGAACCCAGGTACTGAAGAAATCAATGATTTTTCCGCACAACCGGGAGAAAAAAAAAACCTCGAATTCTTGATTCCACTCCATGATGGAATACTAATGTTTTATTTGAACTCTTGTTGCTAACAGCCTCTTAAAACAAATGGATCTCCGAGGAGTAAAAACGTCTCAAACTCGTAGATGCGTGGAGTCTCTAGAGTGACAATAGTGTTTAGGAAAAAATGGAAGTGCATTCATCATGCGAATACATGACATGGAAGAAGTCGGGAAGATTTCGAATTCATCACGTGTTAAGGGCCATAGCTTTTCCTGAATAAGTCACTGGGATTATAAATTTGTGAGCAATGACAACATATATATTGTTGACAACATCTACACACACACCCACCCACCCACCCACCCACACACACACACACACACACACACACACACACACACACATATATATATATATATATATATATATATATATATATATATATATATATATATATATATATATATATATATATATATATATATATACATTCGAACCCCATTATTGCGAACCCGATATATAACGAACTCACGGATACAGCGAAATAAAAGTTTGGTCCCGCTATTTTCCTATTGTACGTAATCTAATCAGTATTGTGTGAGTTTAATGTAATCGATTTTAGTAGATTTAATTCATTAATATTCATTTTAGTTGATTTTATCATTTTTTAAAACATCATTATTGAATACACATTTCAACTAATGAGCTATAAATTTTGCGAACTCTAGCATTTTTCTTAACGGTTTGGATATAGCGAACAAAACCTTTGGTGCCTTGAAGTGCATTATAACGGAGTTCGACTGTGTATATATATAAAGTGGGTTATGTGCGTGTGTGTAAGTAAGTAAGTAACATTTCTGACGTCACTCATACATATAGTTTTTTACACTGTTGCTCATGCTCAGATATTCGAAGATCAAAAAGTTAAAAAAAATTTTCTTATACTCTGTAAAGAGTTACAACCGTAATGAGATGCGTTCTTATATTTTCCCCTCTCCTGAATTTGCTTGCACTGAACATAACAACATTTAAGTTTCAGTTATAGAATCCTTAACTTTGATCTCCAATATAAAGATTTCACAAATTACATTACACATGCAAAGTTTTTATTTTAGAATTTTTTTCATTTCATTTCATTAAGCGTGACATTTAATATTTTGCGTAAATTTACTTCTGTTGCCTTAAAATTTTTATTTAGAGTATAATCTTTCAATAAATTGTATCCAAAACGGGACATTATATTTGAAAATATTAATTTTAATAACACATTATTTTAGCTCCATTTCTCATAATGGGGTGCAAATTTATTTTTAACTATCATACAAAACAAACTAATGCCTTATTAGAGATTTTACCTCGTTAACTGAAAAAAAAAATTACAATATGCAGCTGAATGGACTCTCACATTTATGAAGGTCACTGTTAAAGGAGAACTTGAGGGAGATGAGAACAGCTTGAGGAAACGTAGACGGAAGAGTTCGTGAGACACCAAATAGGGTCACAAAGATCCTTTATCCTCGGTATGCACATTAGAGAATATATTACTTTGTTTTGTAAATGAGTCAAGATACGAGAAATAAGAATAACAAGCCCCCGAAAAAGTCTAAAGGACCCCAAAATGAGTTTAAATAATTACACTGCTGGCCACCCAAATTGCAGCACCAAGAAAGACAAGAGATATCACAACATAATTTATTTTGTAGATAACATGTTGACCAGGTATCAAATGATTAAATTTATAGACTTCTGTGAAGTGTGGTTCCTGCCAAAATCAGTAGCCAGAGTAGCCGCCACTGTTGGAGATCACCGCTGCCACACGCCTCGGCATTGATTCAAAGAGACTTTGGATGAGTTCTTGGGGTACAGCAGACCAAGCAGCTTCCACACGTTGCCAAAGTTGATCTGCTGTGGCAGCTGGGGATGGAATCTGGGTCAATCGTAGAGCAACCAAGGACCACATGTTTTCTATCGGCGAAAGATCCGGAGAGCGAGGCGGCCAGGGAAGCAATTCAATCTGGCGATTGACGAAGAACCGTTGGACAATGCGTGCCACGTGTGGTCGCGCATTATCCTGTTGAAATATGGCTGTGGGCAAGCCCTGGAGGTAAGGAAGGACAACTGGCTTCAACACCTCGGAGATGTAGCGCTGGCTGTTTAAAGTACCGGCAATGTGTACTAGAGGTGTGCGAGAGTGATATCCAATACCGCCCCATACCATAATACCCGGTGCAGGACCAGTGTGGCGGTGAATAACACAGCTGTTCAGCATCCTCTCTTCACGGTGTCTCCAGACTCGAATGCGACCATCGTGGTGTTGCAGACAGAAGCGTGACTCGTCAGTAAAGACAATTTCATTCCATTCTGCCGTCCACATCCTTCTGTCATCGCACCATTGGCGGCGGAGACGTCTGTGGTTCTGCGTCAAGGGTAGACAAAGCAATGGACGTCTTGAGGACAGACCACTGTGCTGTAAACGGCGTCGAATGGTACTCGCAGACAATGGATGATGCGTTACAGACTGCATGTGCTGTGCTATGGTTCGTGATGTGACTGAGCGAACCGTCACTGCCATGCGCACAATTTGCCTGTCATCACGTGAAGTGGTGCGCTGAGGTGGATGCGATTGAACACGCCGGTCCGTCGTACCCTCTTGCATCCAACGATCACATATCCGCATTACAGTTCTTTGGTTTCGTCCAACACGACTACCGATTTCCCTGAAAGATAATCCACAATCTCGGTAGGCCACTATCCTTCCTCTGTCGAACTCGGATATTTGATCAAAAGATGATCTCTGTTTTCGACGAGGCATAATTGATCGTTTTTTTGAAAAAACCACAAGAAAACTCAATTGCCGAACTTGAAATCGTCGAAATCTCCAAGCCTTAAATAGCGCTTTGAAGTGGCGCCACAGGCACGCGTGATAAGCGTCCGCGCTGAAATTCTAATCATCTGTATATCTCACCTCCGATAATGGATATTGTAAATTTCATGCAATTTGCATGTTTCCTTCAGGGTGTTGCATTTACAGTGGCCAGCAGTGTATTAAAAATGTAAAAGAAGGTAATTAAGTTTAAAATAATAGGACAGTTATAATTTGGCAGTTATAAGATCAATTTGGCATAATTTGGCAGTTTTGAAAGTTATAAAAATGGAAAATTAAATTGGCAGGTCTGAACACCCGCGAGTACAGAGAACAGAAACGCACCGCTGGGGATCGAACCCGGGCGAAAGGTTGGGAGGCAAAAGCTAACGCCACACACCAGCATTTGCTGAATGTGAAAGAGTTAAACGGGGAACATAAGTGAGAGGAAACTGCTTGGTAGGGAACAGAAAATCAAGTGATAAATGCTACAACGCTAAGATGCAGATTTTGTACTTGACAGTAGACACCATGGGTTGGTCCGGTGAACATTGCGGTTTCGTTACAGAGGTGATCTATAATAACAATGATTCTGTGACCACGATGCAGAGGGCATTTAGGGCTCTATGCAACCGAAGTTGGTTTTGATAGAAAAACCACCCAGCGATTTGTTTCAAACGTGAGAGCAAGTGGGTTTGCATCACAAAAGTAAACCCTGTGGACGTCCTCGGAACATTAGAACACCTGAAAATGTGCATCGAGTTCTCTTTTCGGGAGAAAGTTTCCATCATTCCCCCAGAGATGACCAACAAAGTCATCTGAAAATTTAAAGAATGGCTTAGGCATTGTATCGCCAATAACGGTCGCGACTTGAGTGATGCCATTTTTAAAACCTAATAGTAGAAACTAGATTTTACTTTTCGAAAATATACAACTATTGTATATAAATTGTTTAGTCCTTTTTTTTACTACTCTTTTAAATGTGGGAGTCCATTCTTCGACAGCATGCATTTCCTGAAATTAATCTAGTAATAACATGATTGTTATAATTTTTTTGTGAAAAAATGTAAAATCTTTTAATGATAGGAAATATAATTTTCAAGAAATTGTAACGATATGTATCAGATGGACAAAAACATTAATTTCAACGCTGGGTATAAAACGATATGTTTTTCTGTACGCATAAAATATTAAAAAATATAGGACGTTATCTCTTTGTGAAGCAGAAAAAAATTTCGAAGAAACTGCGGCATCATTTCAAGTAGAAAGAAAATAACGTTGCAGAAACACGCAGTTTTAATGCACTTCATATTTTTTGCCGATTAATTAGCAAACTAAGTAAACATGTAATTAAAGTATATAAAACCAGCAAAGAAAAAATGTTATGAGGGGGATTTTTTAGTTAGCTTTAAAATATCAAATTATTAATAATAAATATTTTAAAGCGTAGGTTCTAAAATGTTTCGTCACTTTTCGATATGCGCAATTTTGTTGCCCGGCAAATATAGCTAAATATTTTTTGTTTATATTTTTCAATTCTAATAATTATCTAAAACAAAAATTGTTTAGTTAATTATTCCATGGAATAAACTGAACTGTTAAAATTTATAATATAATTATGGGCAATATGTATTACTTGTAAATATCTATATTTCTTGTTCGTGTATCTTTGAAAGGAATATTGATAAATTTATCTTTTAGTTCATGAGATTTTTGTTGCCAGTTTTTTACTGTAATAGTAAGCTTATAATTTTATTCTCCACCATAAAAATAAATAGAAATTTAACTTTTTACACTGTATATGATTGCGTTTATTACTGTCTTTAAAAGCTTAGCATTTTATTCTCTACCATAAATATAAATATAACTTTTTACGGTTCATATGATTAGGCTTATTACTCTCTTAAAAAGCTTACCATTTTATTCTCTACAATAAAATTAAATTTAGCTTTTTGCAGTTCCTATGATTATGTTTATTTCTCTCTTAAAAAGCTTATTTTATTCTCTCCGTTAAATATAAATTTAACCTTTGCAGTTCATTTGATTAAGTTTATTACTGTCATAATAAGCTTATCATTTTAATCTCTACCATGGAAATAAAGATAAGTTTAAATTACTGCAGTTCATATCATTACATTTATTATTTTCGTAGTAAGCTTATCATGTTAAGATGCTTATCTCTTTGCTATAAAAATACATCTTTTTGCAGTTGTTGTATTAAGTAGAAACCGTCTAATATTAGGTTAATGAAAGTGACTTTAATTGTCTTGCGTACTGTTTAAAGTTGTATATTTTTAGCTTGTGTATATATTGATTTAAATGTAAATACGATGTACTGTTGGTGTTAATATTTGTATATGTATTTTAGAATTATATATGTTTATTTATGGGTGCAGAGATGCAAACATCCAATACAATATGTTTGAGTGTGTTTGAATAGGTATAGTATAGCTTGGTGCCTTAGCTCCGCGCTTCAGTTCGACGGTTTGGGCCCCTCAAGATGTCAAAAAGTTTAAAATAATAAAATTTAATGAGAAAATTCAGGAGTCAAGATTTGCAGTAAAATTGAAGCTCCATAGTGTTATTAATTATCAATACGAAATTAAATTAATAATTTAAGTTAAATCGGGTATATTATAAATTGGTAAAACATTGGTAAATCTTATGTCATTAATTATATTTATAATACAAGTAGTTAAATTGAATTACTTGTCATTTAATGGAAAGGGGGTTTAAAAAAGGTTACAGTCATTTAAAAAGATGAAGACAATGTTCAATATGTACAGGGTGGTCATAAAAAAACTTTGCCGATTTAGGCTCGATGCAGACGAGCGATCCGGTGTCGTTGCGGCACCGCAGTTGCGATCAGGAGTACAATAGAGTTGAAGTAACCGACGAGTCGGTTACTCGTCCGTTAGTTCAATTCTATTGTACTCCTGATCGCAAATGCGTTGCCGCAGCGACACCGAATCGCTCGTGTGCACCGAGTCATTTGGACCTCTAGCGGCCGTTCCGTTCAACCTATCGAGATGAGATTTCAGATATAGTTACTCAGTGGTATGAGCTGGATTTCTGAAAATGGCAACACAGTGACGCTCACGGTTACGGTTAGAGATATAGAAACTCGAAATTTTCAAATAGCAACGTCCCCTTTTTCCAGTCGCAAAATGTTCAGAGCATGCGAAAACCCTAAAAAGCTTTGGAACGGGACGTATATCACAAAAAACGGACGGGTTATGCACCCACAAAAAAAAAAAAAAAACACTCCGCGAATGGCTAACAAAAACACGATCAGAGAGCTTTTTGCCGGTTTTCTAAGCTGAATATCTGGCAAACGACGTTCTGTGTTAGGTTTCTAGCCTCTGTCTTATGTGAATTTTCTCCGTGTGACCCGATCGTGTATTTGTTGGACGTTCGCAGAGCTGTTTATTGTGCGTGCATAACGCATTCGTTTTTTTTATTCACGTACCGTTCCAACGATCTTTAGGATTTTCGCATGCGCTCATTATTTTGAGACGGTAAAAAGTGGGCGTTGCCATTCGAAAATTTCGAGTTTCTATACCTATAACCGTAACCACGAGTGTCACTGTGTTGCCGTTCTCGGAATCCCGAGCTTATACCTCTGAATAACTATATCTGAAATATCATCTCGATATGTCGAACCGAATGACCACTAGTGGTCCATATATCAGCAAAGATTTTTTTATGACCACCCTGCATTTATTCCTTAGTATGGTTTTAAGTTAGTCAGTTTCAGTTATTGTAGTGAATTATTGGCGTTGTCAACCATATGTAGTTAGAAATAGGTAAATATGATATGAACTGTAGAAATTATTGTTCATATCATATTTACCTATTTGTTATGAGCAGGACTGCTTACATGGCGATCGGCATCAGAATCAACACTGCCGTATAACCTATGCGGACGGCATATTTTATTGAATTATCTTTTTGCAGATCATGTGATTACTTTTATTGTTGTCGTAAGTAGCTTATATTATTATCTATCATAAAAATAAAAATAACGTTTAAAATTTTGCAAGTTCATTGACTGAACGAATGATAAAATTACAACTTACCTGAAGGTTTGCCTTTTGTAGAGCAATTTCCATTCTATTCCTGTCCCTCTGATAGTACACTCCGGCAAAAATCAGAACATTTAAAATCAGCAACGAACAACCAACTGCTATAGTAACACTTAAAGCAGTTGAATAAACTCCCATATCAAACACATTTGACGGAGCAACTGTAGTCCTTTCAGCTTGTGCACCGACCGTAGTCCTGGAGTCTTCACCTAACATAGTTTTATTCTCTAAAGCGTCCGTAGCAGGGTGTCCGGAAGGCAGGTTGTTGAGCTTTACAGCGACTTGGTTATTTCTAGGGGTTGTTCTGGATGTATCGCTGGTAGACTGCGGGACTGGGGCAACCGTTGGCATCGGCAGGGGTGGTGGGAAGAACACGTCCTCGGGGGTTATCCGGCTGAAGTTTGTGGGGACCTCTCTCACTTTGCCGTCGTAGGTGCGCAGGTTATTGTGGTCTTCCAGCATGTGGTGTTCGTAGCTGAGATTGCCTTCGCCTGGTCTGTTGAGGGATGGGATGAGATGCAGCCAGAAGGATAGGCGATGGGAATGATAGTGATCTCTAACTTTTGATTTTAATCCTGAAAAAAAATGCTGAATATTAGCAAAGTATTTCCCTTAATATGATCTTATACTTTAGAACAGTGATCCCTAATCTTTTGGAAGTCGCGACCCTCTTCATTGGTTTCCATGCATACTACGAGCCCGCTCCCCCCGTCCCAACGTTCACATTTTCAATAAAAATGCCATTTAAGACATAAAGGAAAACAATGAAATACATTTTCCAAAATTTAATTCCATTTAAATGATTATTTTAACCATAAAGAAATTAACCCTTCAGCGGGCGTGCCAATTTTTGGAACACCAGTAGGCGCACGTGGCACAAAGTGCAATGTCTCTTTCAACCTTGATTATTCCTTTAGTAACTTTTTTTTTTTGGAAATTGAAAATAATAAATCTGCGTTGTATGACAATATATAAAATGTTTATAATATTGAGATATATTTATAATTAAAGGCCAAAGAATGCAGATACAGTTGCCTTATTTCAAATCTGTTTGGTTTATTGGATCTAAGGATAACTTTCGAATGGATTCCTATTATGTCCAAAAACCTAAAAATAATGAGATTGTCCATCGTGATATGTGGGATACCGTGTAATATCTGCACATTTGATAACTCCTGCTTTTGTCGTATTGTAATCCAGTATAATCTTTGGTTTACCACGGTTAAATCACGACTACCAATGAATGGAAAGGAATACAAGGGTCAGAAAATAAGACCTGCTTTAGTAAGGGTGTATCTATAAATAGAAACTGCTTAGAACATTCAAATATTACATTTAAAAACAAACCATTCAAAATTACAAAAAATATTCCAATTTGTAAATAGCCGCGCCCGCTGAAGGGTTAATAAGGAAGTTTAAGAAACGGAGAAATTTGAGAAACATTCAAATCTCAGTCAAAGGTGTGTAAAAGCAAGAACAGAACAGAACCCCAAGAAAAATGATGCACCTCTCGTATTGGTTTAGAATTATATAACAAAAATACAATAACTCTTACCTAAATAAAATAACTTTATTCCGTTGAGGAAACTATTTAGAATAGTAACACATAAATTGACATCCTAGACTGATGAAAGATAAACTGACGTTTAGAATTTATGTGCTTTATGTACAGTTGTGTAACCTAGATTTTCATTTATCACAAAATAAAGGCGGCATATTTCTTACGAACTAAGTTTGCGCTTTGAATGAGATTTTCCCTTTAAAAATTTCACTGCCTTACAGTTTTATGATCAATATTGAGAAATATTTTTTTATGAAATTCGCTAAAAAGCTATATTAATTGAATAAAACCATGGAGACCCCCTAGAATATAGATGTCCCATTTTCACTTACGTAAATATTACAACATATGAGGTATGACCGATAAGGTGACAGATAACAGAAATATTAAAGTATTATATATTTGCAAATAATAACCTTATTGTCGTTCTAAGTACTCCCCACCGGATATAATGCATATCTGACAAAGTTCCTACAAGTGTCGGAATCTTCTGAAATAGTCCTCCTTCGCTACTGCTTAACCCTCTGAATTCCGAACCGGCCTAGCCGGTCGAACATTCCAAAGTCCAGACGGCCGGCCGAAATTCTCATAGATTGCCTCCCCCCTAATGCCTGGTACGTGGTGTGAAGAATGGGAAATTCTTCAACGAACATTCTCCAACGGACAGTCTTCAAGCACAGAAGTTCGTTACGTTAAACCCCTTCTCTAAGGCAGGTGACAAATTACTGTTCAAGAATAATAAATCTAGCATCTCCAGACTGGAGGGCACCGCACAGGAAGTCTACTTGGGTTTTTTTCACGCGCTGGCGTCTACACAGAGCGAGGGAGAGATAGAGTTGATCTGCTCTCGGAAGGTGACAGACACCTGTTGGCTTAGGCGAGACATCGTTTTATTTGGGAACTTTGAATCCCAGTCTTAGCGCCGTATTACGTAGTCGGCGTGACTCCGACTGTTCAGCGGATAATTCTTAACTCCCCGGTGCCTTCGGGTGGAAATCTATGTTCGTTAATTCGAGATTATATGAAGTGGAAATAAATACAGTTTTGTTTTAAATCCTAAAACTCCGTATTTATGAATTAGTCTATGCTCAACTATCTGGGAGAAATTGTCCATATCGTCACAGTGGTCATTCTACCAACAGTTCAACGACACCGCAGAGTCGTTCTCTTATCTGTTCGAACTTCTTTTATTGCCTAGAACAGATACCGGCGTACTTTATGACTCGATGCTGATAGTGGGGCCGCCCCCCCCACCCCCCACCGTGACAGATTTCAGTACAATCGTCAGGATGTTCTGTGGGGGAAGGGAAAGTCGTTTCTCGTTCTCGTTTCTCGGATCGGTCTTTTGGGCTGCAAAACGGGCCTTCGGTCGTCAGAGGGTTAAGTTCCCTGGTAACAGCAGATTGGATATCTCAAATGTTTGCAAATCTGTGTCCTTTCAGCGCCGATTTCAGTCTTGAAAATCTGAAAAAGTCTGGCCTGAAAGATCAGAGGAGTATGGAGGGTGGGCCAACTCAGTAAACTGATGCTTGGTGATTAATCGTCTCACATGCATAGCAGTGCCAGGCCGTGCATTATCGTATCAAAGGTACCACTTGCATGATCCCGCAGCAGTGAATTTCGGCCGCACACAAGGTATACGCGCAAAGAGGCACTTGAGAACATGGCAATAAAAATCAGCATTAACTATTTCTCCTTCTGGTATGAATTCTTTATTCATTAATAGCTGTGCTTCGAAAAAGGTAATCAGCATTGTGTTAACGTTTGATCTTTCTAAACGGATATTTTCGATTAATTTGAAACGAAATTTCATATTGACACGCTGCTCCATGATGCAATGCACTAACAACTGATATTCGAGCAGGGGTCCCAAACTTTTTCCTACGTCGACCCCTTTTAAAGAATTATTTTCTTCATCGACATCCTCACGTTTTTCTCTATAGTAAGCAGCATACAGCGTAATTATAATACTACTAATTTCACAGAAAACACATAGATTTTGTTTTAGAACATTTCGCATGAACGTTAATTTTTACTAAAATTTGACTAAATATTGCGTAAATCTGAAAAGTTAATGAAAATCCCATTTTTTTTTTTAATTCATAGTTTTATTCTATGTTTTAACTAAAAACACTTGTGTTTCATAAAAATTTCATACTTTCAAAAGAATTGCCTAAAGGTATGAACATACCTTAAAGATAACAATTTGACCAAGAATATAAACAAAAAAATTAGAAATAGTGGCTTATTAGGTTTATATTTTATTATTTTTGCACTATTTTAATTTTTAATTTCACAAGTATAAACAAGATTTCAGAAACACAGATTGTAATTGCACAAAATTTCGATTTCAATTAATTTGGTGGTTGTGCTTGATTCATTGGTACATTTTTTTTAATGTTTTGCCTGAAATTGCTTATCATCGTATAGTCACAATAACTAACATAACGAATATAAATATTTATTTTATTAAACCATTTTACTGACATATATGTAATTATAATGTAGTAATTTCATTCGACACATATACAAAAGCGTCATGACATTCGACTTTAGATAGGTGGATCACTCCACCCTATGCAAATCTGTATTTATATATATATTAAAACGGATGTTATTATCTAATAATTACATTCCTAAGAAAATTAATTAAATTTTAAAACAGAAAAATTTATCATCGACCCCCAATAGACCTCTGGAATACTATAGGCCCTTGTTAAACTCCCATCGACCCCCAAGGAGTCCACCTGGACCCAGTTAGGAATCCCTGCATTAGAGCTACCACATGAAAAAACACCTGAAGAGAAATTTTGGAAACGAAGTGCAAAATTTGCGTAAAACACGGAAGAATTCAATGCGCATGTGTCAGCGGGTCGGGCTGTTTTTAATTTTCGAAAGGAGGAGGATTCACCTTTCTTATCGGTCTCACCTTGTATTTAATTATATGAATATAAGCTAAATATGCGGTGACAAAACGACTACCAGTTTAGTATCAATCATAAAGCTCTGTAGCTTCATGGTATCAATTAAATACGAATTTATCGATCGGTTAAAGGAGAATATATTTTTATATTATTATAATGTTCTAACGATATAAAAATATAGATACAAAGCTTATACAACACCCAAATATTTAATGAATGTTGTTACAGCAGGCACCTCACTCAATACTTCAATTTAAAGAGACGCCAACAAAAAAATCTTCAAATGCCATGTCATCATAATCAATACATTTTTTTATAAGATGACAATGCACATGTATTACATGATAATATCAAAGGTTAGCTACTTTGCTGTTCTGCAGGGAAGTTTTAGAGTGCGGTCTGTATAAGTCTTTGCACGTGCCGAAGGCGTGGCCTTTTTTAAATTCATAAACCCGTTGGCGCTAAAGTCAAAAGTTGTTTTCTTCTTAATGAATACACTAACAGTAATCAATTCCAAAGTGATTTGAAATTAATTGTTTTGTCAGTTTAATCTGTATTCGAATGCACTCTTTGTGGACTTAAAATCATTATATCTGAAGCTAATGGAAATTGAACTTATGATAAATCTCAAATACACCAGAGAATTATTTTGTTTAGTTTAAGTAATGAATTATCCATTTAACATTTTCATTCGGTCAACGGTTTGATGGCATAAACGCTAGCAAAATAAAATACTGTGCGATTAAATTATCGTCAATTTTCAGTCAGTAAATTTTAGAAAAAATTTGATGTCCTTAGGCAATTCTTTACAGATTAATTTAAAAAAGGACTATGCTGTGACGAAACGTAAGACTATTTACTTTAACAAGAAAACCAACTTCGACCTCAAACTTAACTAAAGTAATTAAAGGTTAACTAAAATAATTAAAGTCTAACTAAAATAATTGAACTATATTAGCGGTAAAAAAATAAAATTAAAATTCCTTTTATTATCATTTTTAACATTCCTTAATTCATTTTGTGCTTTCAATGTTATCCATTAAAATTATCTATGACATTCAGCATATGCGTACCCACACGTACATATATATATAACTTTTCTATGGCGACCAGTAATGGTTCCGAAAAGGTGGTCGTGGAAAAGGCGTATCTTCCATAATATCGGTTCTGTTTAGTGATTAATCGGTACTGAACACAATGTGGCGGTCGATTAGGGGTCACAGAATATAGAAATTTCACTGTGTCTGAAGGAATATATATAGGGTTACAGAGTGTTCGTAAACTGAGTCGACAAAACAAAGGGGGGGGGGGGTGATAGCGTTCATCAAGTAGAGCAATATTTACTAAGAAACCTAGGGCCGCATTTCATTTGGTGTGTCACAAAAGCGTTACAGTCAGTGTCCAAGTTGAAGTTTCGTTACCAGAAAAAAATGAGAATTAACCACATTATAAATTACACAATCCCATTCTGATTAGAGAAAGAATCAAAGTAAAGGCTAAAAATGGCGTCTAAGGTTATACAGTGATTTTCGCTTATAAGAATCACGTTCGGTATTACTGTTTTTGATTCTTATAAGCGGTTGATTCTTATAACCAAAACTTCCTTTTGGACAGGCACACACACACACACAAATATATACTTGTACACATATATAAACACACAGGCACATATATACATAATTTACCATTAAATACTCTTTAATTTACGTTATTTATCATTTATTAAAATTATTTTTTATAATTTTATAAATACTCAATTCCTAAACAAAATACTATAACTCAATTTCTAGACCTATAAGTAACTACACATGATTATAGAAAGAGAAGAAAAAATCCAATATTTGTAACAACATACCTGCTAAACAGTTTTCACATTTCAACTACAGGAAGGCTGCAAGAAAAAGTTTTCTATCGTTGTTTGACACAATGTAGTTTTCAGGAGGCTGTTTACACCTCTTTCAATACCATAAAATGTCCCGTAAAGTTTTTCAGAAGCTCCTCTATATTCAAGAGTCCTTCTAAGAATACTCAACGCTTCTCTGGATTCTTTTGCTGATGATGGTTTCCCAGGGAATACGTCATTCATTTCATGCTCGTCCTCAGTTTTATCGGCAGTTTTTAAAAATTTCTTTGACGATTTCATCTTCTGTCATTTCTTCCAAAGTCTGTAGATTTTCGTCAATTTTAACCCACTCACGAAGTGATTCCTCAACAGGATCAGTTTCTGCTTGACTTAATGAGTCATCAGTCTCACAAATAAATCCTGCTTTACGGAAGCAATTAACAATGCAGTGATTTGAAACCATTTTCCAGACACTTGCAATCATATGTATATCATCAAGCAAAGTGATTCTTTTACTTATTTCTGACGCAGATCCCTTTCCTTCGTCGATCGCGTCAACAATTCTTTGTTGCAAGCCAGAGCGATATAACGTTTTAAAAGTTTTTATGATTCCTTGATCAACAGGTTGCATTACTGATGTTGTATTCGGGGGTAAAAAACAAAGCTCTATATTTGTGAGCTTTACAACTGGATGAGTCGGACAGTTGTCCAAAATCAAAACAATTTTTTCTTTCCCAGTAAGCTCCTTATCCCACTTTACAAGGAAGTTAGTAAAGATCCTGCTACACATCCAAGCATTTTTTTTAATTTTCGTAAGACACAGGGAGAGTTTTTATTTTCGTAAAGCATCGTGGAGATTTACTCTTACCTATAACCAAAGGCATTTTCTTTACGCCACCAGTCATATTTGTCGTCAAAAGAACTGTAACGCGTTCTTTTTGTTTTTTTCCCAACAGAAGACAAATCTGTTTTAAACATCATCATTCGATCAGGCATCGCTCTAAAATAAAGCCTAGTTTCATCTGTATTAAAAATTTGGTGTGGAGCGTAGTTTTTCCTTATTGCAGGCAAGCAATCAGAAAGCCATTTTTGAGCTGATTCCGTATCCGTATTTTGCTTCTCACCGTAATTTGTTTTATAAACAATATTGTTTCTCTCCTTCCATCGGGTAAGCCAACTTTCCGTAGCACAAAAATCGTTTTCTCCCAATTTTTTTGCAAAATCTTCAGCCTTTTGCAGCAACACAGTTCTGTTGATAGGTGCATTCATCATTCGGGCTTGAGTAAACCACTGCAAGAGAGCCTCTTCTACTTCGACTGATTTTCCATCGCTCTTCCTTTTTCGATCAAGATTTCCATTTTTCCTAATGGTACCCGAAATTTCTTTTCGACATTTAAACATTTTACTAAGGGTAGACTGAGTTAAACCCAGACAAGAGGCAGCTTCTCTTTGACTACACTTTGGAAGAGCATCATATCTAATTAACAAGTTCTGTTTTTCAGAAAAACTAGGAATTTTCCTTCTTTTTATCATATTTTATCATTTTAAAATTTTACTAAGGGTAGACTGAGTTAAACCCAGACAAGAGGCAGCTTCTCTTTGACTACACTTTGGAAGAGCATCATATCTAATTAACAAGTTCTGTTTTTCAGAAAAACTAGGAATTTTCCTTCTTTTTATCATATTTGAATTCGACTATCAAAAAGTTCTAACACTAGCTGGCAATTTTGTTAGAAAACTAAAGTGAACACTAGCTACGAATGCTCATTACAGTCTCAGAAGAAGATTCACTTTATAGCTTACGTTTCACGGTTTGATGCTGAATCAAACCGTGAAACGTTTGATTCAGCATCTGGTTCATCTGATTCAGCAAAATGGATCAGTTTACGTTTCACGGTTTGAAGTACTGAATCCACTGTCCCGTTTGCTTAAGTGATGGTGGACACTTCGCCGAAGATTTGTGTGTTTCAGGGTCCAGAAATCCGCAACCAGGAAGTAAGTGGTGGGAAAAAAGGAGTGCCTGTCTGGAGAAAAGTGAAATCGGACCCGGGCGGGTTAGATGCCCCTGGGTAAAGCTAATAAAGCAGTGTTTACCAAAAGCGTATAAGGAGAAACTCTTATGTTATGTCTAAAGGAATGTATTTTACGACTTTTTTGCACCCCAAAGTTTTATCAATCTTTCTTTTAAAAAACTTAAGAAATAATTTCGTACCTTTTGAGAGTTCAAGTGGCTTTTTTTTGGAAAAATGAAAGGAAGGCGAAGATTGCAAACTGATTCTTATAACCGGTGGATTGATTCTTTAAAGCGGAAATTTTAACATGGAAATAATACATTTGTTTTTGTTTTTGCGATATTGATTCTTATAAACGGTTGATTCTTATAACCAGTGATCACTATAAGCGGTGGTTACTGTAGTTGCACAGTTCACATCGACTAATGAAAGACTGGCTTACCCTCGCGTGTACATCTGGTGTCATGTTAATCTTGTTTGCTGCAACAACGATTATAGCGACGAGATCTTCCACGGAATCTAGTGGTGTCTCGCACACGACTGATTTCATTGTCCCCAAAACAAGAGGTCTAATGGATTTAGGTCCATTGAGCACAGAGGCCAAGCCACAGGTCCTCCACGTCCAATCCACCGTCCAGGATTTGTGTCATTCATGAAGTGGTGGGGCGCGGTGTAAAAGTGTTGTGGGGCTCCAACATGCATAAACCTTTAATAAATTCTTTCGGACGATGTTATCACGGTAATGATCTGAAGCACTGAATGTGTGACTCTTTTAAGCAATAACGTTTCCTTCGGTAGGCCTCCTATTGAACCTTGACAAACCAATAACCTTTAACTTTCCCTGCTGCATCTTCTCACTGGAAATTTGCATACTCCACGCCTTTGGATCTTTCTGATCTGATTCGAAATGCGCAACTTATGATTTCGTTAATTCCCGTTTTGTGAAAGTTCATCTTCGTCATTAAACTATGCGCTTTTCTGAAACACTGAGTGGAATGGGGGCCCTAAGTTGCATCTATACTAATAAAGGGACAAGTGGATGTCGAGATCACGTGACCATAACTCATCCGGGCGGGCCACTCCTCGAAAAAAACTGGCCGACAAATATACAGGAAAATCGGTGTATTTTTTTTCTCATGAAAGTACATAAATGTTACATATTTGGAAAGAGCTTCGAAAACTGATAATTTTTTCTGCGTACACTTATTCTGTTAATTCAATAGTTTTAGAGATATTTTCATTCTAAAATCACTCACTGCTGAGAAACCAAATCATTTGGTGCAGTGGTGCTGCCATCTGTCGGCAGCGACGGGAATGAAAATTGAAAGAATTTATTAACTTGAATTTAATACATTTGCAGGCTTTTTTTTTTCTTTTGTGGGGCCCGAAGTACATAAATATGTTACACGGATGGCTTGAGCGTAGCTAGGCGAAGCCCGAGCCTAGCCGGGCGAAACCCGGCTAGTTGTAAATATTGACCGTCTACTGTATATGAGTACTATCCCCATCCCCACTTATAAAACGTCTGTGTCGACAAACGTCTGTATCGACAAACTTCTGTGCCAAAATAAGTTTGTCGACACAGTTTACGAACGTCCTGTATATATATATATATACACACACACACATATATATATATATATATATATACACACACACACACACACATATATATATATATATATATATATATATATATATATATATATATATATATATATATATATATATATATATATATATATATGTGTGTGTGTGTGTGTGTGTGTGTGTGTGTATGTGTGTGTGTAAGTAACTGCAATATGAATAATGAGAATTGAAGAAAGCATTTTTGTTCTATAGTTTCTTTCGCTTCAATATTTTTAAAAAATTTTATTTCACTGTAAAAATGTATTATTAGGGAACTAAAAAGATTAATATTTGTTTCACGTTATTTTATAGGATATATCGTTTGAATACATATTATCCTCCATATTTAATACTTAAATATTCAATCCAGCGATGCCTTTTATTACTTTAAAATAGAATTTCTAAAGCTCAGATAATTTTTCATAACGCCCAAGAATACCGGAAAAAAGAATCGCTAACATTTTGCTCACTTTTCGAAGAATAAGAGTCAAAGTAGTCAGAAAAATATACTCGGGATTTTATGTGTTTTTGATTACCCGGGATTTCCTCAACTGCTTGTGGGGTCATAAAAAAATATTGAAAGTTTCATAAACTGAGATCCAATCTGTCACGTGCTATGAAAGTATGTATAGTTCCGTCTAGTTTAAAACGAATTCCCCAAAAGTGAATAATGTAGAAAATAAAACTGTTTTAGCTCACATACAAAAGAAAAAAAACCTTTAATCTATTTATACAGAATAAACTTCTGACATTTTAAGTCAAAATATTCAGAAACGGTATTTTAAAGTAGTTTAATCTCTCTCTCTCTCTCTCTCTCTCTCCCCTCTCTCCCTTTATATATATACATATATATATATATATATATATATATATATATATATATATATATATATATATATATATATCCATCGAGTTTCCGGGAGGAAGGACATTTTCTATGTACATAAAAGTAATGTTTCTGTCAGTGCTACGGGCTGTAATAGTTAAGGAAATTTTGCTTCGAATATATTAACTGGTTAAGGCACATAGAACAAAATCAGAGACAAAAGTAGTATATAATGCTGGGCGTTTTATTAATGTAAATACTACTTTTTGGGGATGACATTTCGAGATTTAGTAGTAATCAAGCATTTTGAAACAGTTGCGCACGCATAGAAATGCAGGGTGCAGAAAGAAAAGAAAAACGTTCGAATGGAACAGATCGAACAGAGATAAATGATCTAAGAATAAAGTCAAGTCAAGTAGTTACAATTTAAATGAGGCGTGGTGATATCATAGCACTTTTAATCGAATCAGAAGAAGAGTAGGATATATAGTTAGGTAAATTAAATCCCACTATCATAATGCTTGATAGTGTTATCTTATCATAACGCTTTTAATCATTTTAATCATTGAACTTGTCATAGCGCATTTAATCGATTCAGAACCATAGTAAGATAGACATTCTGCTAAATTAAAGCACACTATCTCATTGCGCTTGATAGTATTAGCTTATCATAACGTTTTTAATCCTTTTAATCATACAACTCATCTAGGGCTATTTATAAAATGAGAACCAAAGCAGAATGTTTATAATCAGTTAAATTAAAGCACACTATCATAACACTTGATAGTGTTATCTTATCATATCATTTTTAAACATTTTAATCCTTGATTTTATCAGTGTTTTTAATTGAATAATAACCAAATTAAGATATGTATAATCAGCTAAATTAAGGCACACTATGCATTATTTTGAGATATATTAATAATTTCATTTTAATGACTCACACCGTTTTATCATGATCTGAAATTGCTTTCATGGCCCTATTATTGTATTAATTATGGGTGTCCAAGATAAACAGAATTGAATAATAACCAAATTAGGATATGTATAATCAGCTAAATTAAGGCACACTATGCATTATTAAGGGAAAAAATATCCCGTGACCTAGCGATGCTAATCTTGCAAACCTTTTAATTATTTTGGTTATTTTTCTAGATTTTATGAATTTTTAAAGTTTATATGGACTTTTTGCCCACCCGGTATTTCAGATGAAAGAAGTTTCTGCAATTGTTAAAATAATCAATATTTCTAAATTCTTAAATAGTTTTAGCAAATTTAATATTATTTTCCTTTAAAAATTATTTGCCAAATTATTCAAATCTGGTTTACACTGAGTTGTCACAGTTCATAGTAGCTCAGTTAAATGCTGATTTGTCTACACTCAGCCCTGTTTATTTTTAATCAACCTAAACGTAAAATGCAATGATTCAAAGTAATAAATTGTAGTAAAATATGGATGCTATTCCATATGTAGTTAACTTTTATTTTGAGTATTTTCCCTTCTAGTACATGTGTCTCAAATTTTGGCGAAGATCTACTTGGTTTGCCACAAAGATAGTAATAAAGAGCCACAGTTTGCCCCCCCCCCCTGGTATAAATTGAGAGAACTCGCTGCCCGAGTGAACATTTTCACAGGAGTTTAACTAGGGATAGCTGTTACACAAGCTATGGAAGTTCCCTATGTTCAATTTCGTATTATAGTGTCCTTTAACCCCTTCCTTCTCGCTCCGGTCAAAATTACGGGGTGAGGTTTCGCCCTCTATATTTCGTGCTCGTGATTCTCGTATTTCCGGGCTGGAGTGTTCAAAAGTAACGCACCAAAAAGGTTAAAAACAATCCATTTCATTTACCCTGAAAAAATTTTATTTCTCATTTTACATACCAGATGATAGCACCAGTCTATTTATAATGTAATTGGGGTTGGGTTTTTTTAAACTCGACATGGCAAATCAAGAAATAAATGAAATCCTCTGGAAAAAAATACGCACTTTTTTTACTGTTTTCTTAAAATTTATGCGATCGTTAAGCGGTTAATTCAAAGTGCACAAAAGAGAGACATATAAACCATAAACCTGTAAATTTTATGATGTCTTTAGAGAACGACTCATTTTTAATCTGTCACGATACCATATAATAATGAAATAAATTTTTTTGAGCAAACATTATATACTCGAAATTCTTTACACAGGGTATTAAACTCAATTAAACTATCCTACTTTAAAGTGGTTTGCAGTCGAAACTATTGTTCAGAATGTTATGAAATTGTGTGTAGGACATATTGAAGGAATGGGAATTTGTTTGAGTGAATTAAAAAAATAGTTCAAAATTTCACCACAAGAGGGCGATTTTTGATGAATTGCAAATTTACGGCTGGTTCTTTACATAAGATTTCACCATCTTTTTATCCATAGGTCACCCTAACACAATAACTCATTCAATTTTACAATTTTTAAAGTGATTGCAAAGTCGATCGGAAACTTGTTCGATAACTAATTTTCGGACAAAAGATTTGAAGGAACGAAGAAGAAAAAATAGGCCTGTCATGTTGAACATGTCTTGTTGTAATAAATTTTTTTAACTATAGTAAATGTTGGCTAAATGTGTAATTCATCAAAAAACACCCTCTGATAGTGAAATTTTGAACTAATTTTTTATTCCAAACAAATTCGCATCCCTTCAATATGTCCTACACAAAATTTCATGACTTTCTGAACAATAGTTTCGACTGTAGACAACTTTAAAGTAGGGAAGTTTAATTATGGACACCATGTATATATCCTTAATGCTTTAACCATTAACTATTTGAAATTTTTATCCATCGTTATTCTCTATGCGGAAATATCATCTTATTATCTTTGAAAAAAATGAAATTCAAACGCAATATGATCATTTCATACAATTTTTAAACTTACAGAACACGCCTTGAAACTTTCGAATATGATAATACGTTTTTCATTTTTAGCATTTCAAAGACACGGCCACGTTTATTTAAAATATGTAAAATTCGCCGCCCAATTTTGAGAACAACCACATGAATAAGTTAGCTTTTAGAATTTAGAAACTGGTAATACATAATAAATTTATTATCAGAATCAGCGATACCAGAGTTGCATACAAATCTCGTTTCAGTCAAAATATGTGTTTCGCATTCAGTGGTTTTAAAATCATATCAAATAAGATTCTATGTATTCCGTCGATTCCTTGTGTTCCTAAATCACAAATTTATAGTAATGCGTTTCATTTTAGTGTAGAAATAAACTTGAAAATGCTCGTTTCCAAATAAGAGCTGTAATCTGCCAAACGAATATGAACCTTTTGACATTTGAGTGCAATTAATATTGAATCCTCATTTCAATGTATCTTGCTAAGTAAGTTGAAGATTCGTACAAGGAAAACGGGGTTCTGATCATCATAATGTAGTCACACCAAAGTGTATTTCGTATGATTATCAGCTTCAAAATTACGTATTATAAAGCATATGAAATAAGCTCTTTGATTTAAGTTCTAAGACACTGCTTAGTTCTAATTGATGACTGAATGATTTTCGCTCACAAGAATAAAAAAAATTACACTCTCATTTTATACGTGCTTCCTTAAAATAAACTAATTATAATAATCTGAAGTTTCAGATTTATGAGAGTCTAAAAGTATAATCATACGTTAACATAAGAATAAAGGCCTAAATTAGAACTCAATATTTTTTAATATATAAGTTTTATGACGAAATGTTAATTCTGAAATTAAATTTTTAGATTTTTCTGATATCAGCGATGAAGCTCTAATTTTCAATTATTCGCCAAGTGTTTAGACGATCATAGCCAACGGCCAGTCAGCAGATTGTCAAAATAGGAGTAATCAGTTTATATCCGATATTTTTGGAATGAAAAATAAATTACGGATTCAGCATAAGAGACTACAATAGGTCATTATTTGACATCCATGAAATATTCTTTATCATGTATACTCGTCAATGAATCCAGCTATTTATGAATATGAACGAAAATATCTCGCAAACGTATAAAAACATTAAATGAATGCTTAACTTGCGATTATGTAACTAAACCATTTTTCTAAATTACTTTGATAATTTTGTCTATCATGTTGTTCACCAAGCTGAGCTGCCAAGTTCAAGCATTTTATACCAAATTAGCTCTATTGAGTATGCAACATTAGTTCAAGGGGCTTGTGGTGGCCCAGTGCTACAGCTCGCGGGTTTTCGGTGCTGAGGGTGCTCGGATCGAATCCTGGGGTCGCGCCACGAAAATGCCTCCGTTCGTGTCGTCCCTTCATAGGGGTAATGCTATCCGCCTATATGGTGCCCCCACAATGAAATGGGCAGTAAAATTGCGGCATAGTATAGTCAAATGTTTGACGAAAGTGCCTCCGCATTAGAAAAAAAAATATTAGTTCAAGCTCACTTGAGAATTGTCATCAATTGACGAACATATCTCGAGCTAACATACACTAAAGGATCTCCATTATGATAAGATCTAGACTGAGTGATGATACATCCACAACTATAACATCATTAGTGTCAAACCACCATTTAGTTGAAACTGACATATCAATCATTTCATTCTGTAACCGCGGGCGAAGTCATCCCCTGCAAGAACTGCACAGGTTCTTTCAAGTTTTTCTGAGTAGGTCCCGGAAATTTTCAGAGATCTGCCTTTCATTTATTGAAGCAATATAAGAAGCCTCCCTAAACCATAGCAGATCACCCTGCACCCTGTCTGGTGAAGGATTTTCGAAGCTGAATAGCAGTTCAATAGCAATCTCAATAGCCGTTCTAACAATCATGTTGAACCAGGTTCAATATCTAATATGGAAAAATGAGGGTATAGTCCTTTCATCCTTTTATTGCATTTATCATTTCATGCAGTGCAATTGAGAAAATGTCTTTCGAGTTCAAGCACATAGCGCATTTTCCGAAGCCCAAATTTCTGCTCTTCTTTAATTCGACAATGGAATGTATCGTTCGAGAGGCCAAACCAGGAAAACTCGACGCAAGGATAAGATTTGGGACGACACGGTACAAAGAATCCCCCTAATCTTCACTACTCGTTGTTTTTCTTGGCCTTCCAAACCTTTCCAGAAACTCATTTTCACCACTTCCCGATAAAATCTTACAAATCACTGCATTTTTCGTCCTGTACCTTCAAACATTGTAGAAGATACATTTCCCTCAATCGTCAAATTTCTGTCGCCTCCGCAGCAGAGAGATGTAAAATTCCCCTTATATGTAACATCTAGATCAGGGGTTCTCAACCTTTCAGGCTCTGTGCCCCCCTTTGAACACTGATGTGAGGTCACGCCCCCCCTCCCACCATCACCACCATATGTGGTCAATACAAGTAATACAATCGGAATTTGAAACTGAATCTGGTTATTAAATGAAAATATAGAATAGACAATTTCATACACAAAATTTAACATTACTACTCATATCTTAATTTGGAACATATTATTATTAGAACATATGAAATTAAAGAATTAAATACAGATCAAATATATTTGAGGTAATCGAGGATCTAGGTGAGTTTGGCATGCAATACCAGTCACTTTCACAACATTAATGAGAGGGCCGGCATTGTTTGTCCTTGACAAGTTATTGAATACATAAGGTTGTAACTATGACAAAGCACACCTCAGGTCACTTTCAACGTCCAGACGTACGACAATTATCGTGTTTTTGCAATTACAAAAATTATCGTGTACGACAATTACCGTGTTCGTGTTCGTATGTCGAAAATATGTTACGGTTACATTCTGAGTGCAAAATTGAGTACAGTAAATTACAGTTAGTTTTACTTCTTATTTTGCTTTTTTTTAAACTCACGCCTCCCCTGAAATTTCTCTACGCCCCCCCAGGGGGGCGCGCCCCCCAGGTTGAGAACCGCTGATCTAGATAAAGGACAGCAGTTCTGTGTCACTCCATAAGATTCTGAGCTTAAAACACATGTGCAGGAGAATTAAATCGGTTAATATTTCAAGGAAATTAACATAAAGACTCGCGAAAGCATTTGTTTTGAAACTTATGAGACAGCTAGCATTTTAAAGCTTTACATCTTTTATGTTAATTTCAAGCAATAAATGACATGAATGTTCCTAAAAATTTCTTCTCGTGTGACATATGTTTACCCCCAAACATGGCAACCCGCCAAACTTGGCATATTTTCACTTTGAAATTTGGAAAGTTTCCTATATTTTTGAGACGTACCTGTTATGGAAATATATATATATATATATATATATATATATATATATATATATATATATATATATATATATATATATATATATATATATCCAGTTGTATATTTTTCATAAGAATTTCTGTCATTAATCTTCATGAATATCCGAAAAAGTCATTACTGACATAAAGCATATAGTTAGGCAGATGTTATTTATTATTTTCCCTGTGCGGAAAAATAAATTGATATTTTCCCCCAAGAAAACACAAACATTAAAACAGAATATCTGATTTACATATATTTACAGTTAATCTAAGTTTACATCTTTAGGCATATTTTATTTAATTTCATTGTTCACTACGACAATGAAGATTGTTAAATTTTCTTGAATTTTATCATATTATATGCAACATTTTACTAACCTTTTATTATTTCCCTACTCAAGTTATATTTCCAAATTGATCTTTACCATATTTTGCTTCCTAAATAGTATTTAAAAATCAATATTTCAAGCATTTGTGATTGTCACCAAAACAAATGTAAATGTAAAATATTGAATACTTTACAAAAAATTTTTCAGTTAAACCGAAAGAAAAATATGCTCTATGAAAATATAAGCTTACCTATAAAAATGTATCTTTGATGTAGTCTGTCATACTGAGGCCAGCTTATCGTATTATATCTCGCAGAGTCTCGGTCTTCAGTATCTTCTTCATCTTCAGTGAAAATAATATTTGGATCTCTGAAAACGTCAGAGAATAAAACGTTATAAGTTTGGTTCAGTGTAGGATTACATGTATATATATATATATATATATATATATATTTACTAGCTGAATACCCGTACTTCGCTACCGAGTACATTCAAATTAAATAATACAGTCAATATATGCAATTAATGTAATATATATATATATATATATATATATATATATATATTTATAAAAAATCGTAACGGATACTTTTATAGACAAAATAATATAGAAGAAAATATTCAAATGAAATACAATGGTCATTGCATGAAATTAATTTATATGTTTAATATCCTTAAAACATAGTAATTTGAATTAAATTCTTAAAAATCTTCCATCTCAATTAGTCTAGTGGTTAAATTTTATCTTTTACCGTATTTTAATATTTTTTTGTCAATTTATTTCGTTGTTATGCACGTGACACAAAATTAATTTAAAGCATCACAAAAGAAAAGAAATCTCGTGATCAACATTTAATAAATCAAATTCTAAAATCTAACCTTTAAAAATTCACCAAAAATCCGAAATAGGAGGTGAAGATTCGAAAAAGATTTCATTTCAAAGGAATTTTTATGATTTTTCGGTTGATATAAATTTTAGAACCCTCAGATTGATATTTCAAATGCAAACTTTAAAAATATTACAAAAACAGCTTAAAAATTTAATTTTAAAATATCTAAGAAGAATTTTTCAAAATCTTTCTTAGTGCACCCCTACAGTATAAGAAGAATCGCCATGCAAAATTTCAGCCCTTTAGGTCCAGCGGTATGGTCTGCGCATTATCTGCCAGTCAGTCAGTTACGGAACTGTTATATATATATATATATATATATATATATATATATATATATATACTGCTGATATTTTTTAAATATAGCATCCCAGTGAACACGACCAAAGTAATAAATATCCCAGTAACTGGTCTGAACAAAACTTCGATTTTCAGTATATATCAGACAAAGCTTCCTAAATGTAACTATTCTGATCTTCCCATTATAGTCTAAAATGGTCTCAGGGGACTAGAAGTGTTTATACCAGCGGTGGCCAACACGTGGCACATGTGCCACCTATGGAACGCAAGTTATCATCAAGGAGCATGCCATTCAGTTTAGATCTGAGAAAACAAATATACAAATCAAAGCAATTTTAAATATATATTTTGTGTTACAATAACTACCTCTACGTGAAAAACGATTTCCAATAAACGAAATTGTTTTAGATTGTATAAATAATCTTTGGCAAGCACTGAAAAAAACTGTAAAACATGCCACAATTAAAATATACTGTATGAAGGTATGCCTACAACACGCTACACTTTTACAGTATATTTTCGTTGTGCTGCGTCGAATTTTCATATATTTTTGATATGGTCCATACGTTAAAAATGTTGGTCACCACTGGTTTGTAATCTTAACAATACAACATGTGAGAATGTTAGCGGGTGGTAGCTCTGGTGGGCTATTTACTTTTCCCTTGGAGGGGGGGGGGAGTGACAGGCCTCCTCGCGGTGCAAACTGGTTAACACTAAATCCTGCACAGTGTCGCCTTGCTTCCTCGTATTCTCGAACATTTGTAACTTCTAATAATCAAATGGCCTTCAACGCCGCAAAACTCCTAATCAAATTATAATTAAACCGGATATTTGCCTCCTAACTATCAAATGAGGCTAGGGGAAAGGTCTGGGAGTACCTTACTAGTTCAAATTCCGTTGTTCGAGATTTTGCCCGTCTTGTAGTCATGTCGTTATTTTGTCTATTGACTGGGCACGATTGTTTGAATGTCCACCTTCACAAAAAAGGTCTCAGAGACTTTCCTGTCTGTACTCTATGTGACTCTGGACAATGTATGGGATAAGAATCATATCGACGAATGTTCTGCATTGATGACTTTTAATTCTACTGTTCTGAAGGATTGGGAAGCTAGAGTAAGGCTAATGGCTTAGTGGCGAAATGCATGGCATTTGTATAAATAAATAAATAAATAAATAAACTTTTTCATTGGAAGTCTAGTGGGTCCTTTGTATACTGAAAGCGAAATCTTTTCGAAAGATGCAATTGATTTGCATCGGTAATTTTTCAGGGTGGGAATCAGTTTAACATGACAATCTTGTTTGATTTGAGGTCTTGACACATTAACCGTGTTTGAATAATCCACTTTTTGCTAAAAAAAAATTTAATACCTGTCAAATATTCTCAAGATGCGAGGTAATTTTCTCAGACAAATAATATGGAAATCAGCATACTTGTGTATTTTTCAATATTTGAAGATGTTCTAAAAGTGATAGCAAAAAAGGCATTACTTTTAACTAACTAACCGATGGTGCAACAGTCCATTGGGGACCAGACATATGATGCCCATATCCGCTTTCTTGACAGTGGGCTTGGGGTGACATACAGCATATGTCTCGGGCAGGTGGTCAGCCTGCCGTGGGACCCCCAGAGTTAGTTCCCAATCATGCTTGGTCCTCATTTTATCGACCCATTCAAGGGATGAAAGGCTGAGTCGACATTGCCCAGTCGCAGGGTTCAACCCTGGACCTGTGGTGTGGCAACTTGAAGCTTATAACCACTACGCATCAGTTTAGTTTTATTTTCTCCGATTTTCTCCCTACAAATATTCTTGTAATAGTGATCCTTCTTAAAATGTTATGATTACTACCGCACCAATGGCCTCTAGTAGTGAAAAATAAGCCTTTACAGATTTTTTAAACACCTTAAAAAAATTTCACATTTTCCGCGATTTGAATTTTAAAAAAAAGAATCATCAAACTTGAATCTCATCCTCCGTCAAATCGGAGTTTGACAATTTTTTTCAAAATCTCATAACTTGGTTTTCGTAGCAATATATTTTGCTAGTTTAGAAATTTAACAAATGCTAGAGCATTGTTTTTGTTGTTATTTATGGATTTAGTGGACTGTAAGGTTTTAAGATTTATTTAGATTTTAAACAAAATAATTGCATAAGCACAATTTATAGAATACATTTGCACAATTAATAGAATACACTAGCACTATTAAAAGAATATATTTGCGCAATTAATAGAATACACTTGCACAATTAATAGAATCAATTGCATAATTTAATTGAATAGACGGGATGGATCAACGTTGGGGAAATGTAAATCCCAATAAACATAAAGAACATGGATTATGATTTGACTTACAGATCAATGACGGAAAATATTTTTCGTCCCACAAACAACATCCAAACCTTTCACTTTAGAGAATACATCAAAACAGAATATTTGAGCAGAAGCCGTTTTTGACGTTCTGCTCACTACACGTGCAACAGATTTTTGGCCAAAAAGTAGATGCTACCACAAACCGTTACAAGGGTTAAGAAAATTACTAGACCATTGCTGCCGCCTGCCGACGATCATTGTGGATGCTGGACTGAACAGTTTTATAAATTTGCAAATTTAAAACACTGAAAGTAGACTTAAGATAGCAACAATTTAAAATTTCAGATTATAGAGCAAATCCTGGGGAATAATATTTCAACTGATATAGATTTGAAAATTCCTTCAAATACTTTTAGCTGCAGATGTGTATTCCCTTCCATTTGCTTCTTGTAAACACTTCATTTTCTTTGGCTAAACCATTAACAATCGGCAGAAAAAAACACCTGTTGTTCAATCATTGACAGATGTTCCTTGGGGCAGGTGTCGTTGTTTGACGACTATCCCCTCCTCACCACATCCTGGTCTTTGACTAATGGAAAACGATAAGATTTCGTTGACCCCTCAATTTTTGGTCACTTCCCATTCCTCATCAAAAATGAACCATTTTCAACTGACTGGTCTACCACGGATCTGTTCCTGAGAGTAGACAGGACATTGATAGGCGTAATGGAAAGTGATTGTTCTTCATATTTTAGAACACATTACTTCCTAATAGCATTATCGAACTATACAGTCAAAAACGAACTTCAAGGGACCAAAGGTTTTGTTCGTTTCATGCAGGGATTCGCTATATCCGAACAGTTAAGAAAAATGCTTGAGTTCACAAAATGTATAATTCATTAGTTGCAGCGTGTATTCAATAATGATGTATTAAAAAATGATAAGATCTATTAAAAAGATCATTAATGAATAAAATTGACTAAAATCGATTACATTAAACTGACACAATACTAATTAAATGACGTACAATAGGAAAACGGTGGGGACCAAATTTTTTGTTCGTTATATCCGTGAGTTCGTTATATACCGGGTTCGCTATAACGGGGTTCAACTGTAGTTTGAAATTTCTATAAGATGTGTTTTTACATTATATCAATTAGCATTAGACTGTAAAAACGAGATCCATTTTTTCTTGTTAATCCGCAGCTAGAAGATTAGATAAATTTTTAAATTTCTGTAAAGGGTACTATTTTATGAACTCTCCCTTCTTTATGTTGTAAAAAATTTAGTTCCTACCGCTAAACATACTACAATTGTATTTTCCTTTACATAGTGAAAATCTCATATTTTGCTTTTAATTTATTTAACTGTGCTTAAAGTCATGAATAAAAGTGAGTAACACATGTGTATTTTATTTTTAAGCTTTTATTTTTTGTTTAAAATATAGTCTTTAAGAGAACCACATAAAATTAATTAAGGTTATATTATATATAAAAACTTCTATATGCTATCAAATAAATATATCGCACCCCAAACAAGAAAAGTGACACAATTCAAAAACTGGCAATTTTAAGGTTATGTCATTGAAAAATGTGTATGAAGTGCCCCATCGTGCACGAAAAGCGACACATCTCTATATCGAAATTTGACCACCTGAGGGCAGTTGAATCAGTTTTATTGTAATGATAGTTCAAGCAGTATAGTATTCAACTGCAACAGCAACAAAGAAAAACTTTTCCACAAAGTTTCACGTGTAAGTGTTTCAAACAAATCACTACTGAGTGATAGAAAAGTAAAGATTATCGATCACCGAATGAGATATTAAGTTGATTTTACTCAAATGCTCCAATTTTGAGTTGTGTCACTTTTCTTGCCGAGGTGCGATATGTAGTTCATGCATTTATTGAAAATCTGATAACCTGACAAAATTCCATAAATATGATTTCAACACAAATTATTGCCTAACTACAACATTAAATTAAAGGTAAGTCCAAGAATAGATTCTTTGTAACAGTGATACGAACTTAATAATAAGTAAACCAATAAAAGGAACCTCCATTAGTCTAAAAAAATTTCATCACCTACTGAAGCTGTTTGCTGGAACGATGAAAATCTAAATTTTTCATCCCATCCAGCCTAAAATTGATGAAATACGACAAAGAATAGGACGCAAGGTACCCTGGGGGTAGCGTTCAGTACTGAGTGTGCTCGGATCGAATCTCGACAATCACCATTAAATCCCTTCGTGTCTAGGCCGGATATGGGCACGTTAAATTCGTAGACCGTAAAGTCCTTCAATGAGGTCAATGGGTGGGGAAGGTACGATCCCCAGATGTCGCCCCTAGGGTTGCTCGGTCTTAATTGTTGTGGTACCTAGACATGTCAGACTTCTACCCTTTTGATGGTATTCTAAACCGGGGCCGTATAACACAACCCGCAAAGCCTACATAGAACTGTTCTGGAATTTCCGCCCAGGATGCATTACGAACAACAACAACAACAAAGAAAAAAATTTTACACAAAGTTTCACGTGTAAGTGTTTCAAACAAATCACCACTGAATGATAGAAAAGTAAAGATTATCGATCTCCGAATGAGATAGAGTGAAATTAAAATTTTATGATATGCAGACATGTAGTAAAAATCAATGTTTTCCAATAATACTGTACAGTATATTAAAATATTCTCTTAATAAAGAAAGAAATAGTTTAAATTTTCTATTGAGAACTGATATTATAACTAGTAAATATTTTTTTTTCACTTCAGTGAGCAATGCATAAATATTCTTCTCCACAAAGAAGCAAAAACACAAAAACTATAATTTAAAAGCTTTTGACTATCATCTGTTAAATATAATACCTTACATTCACTATAATTGAATTATGTCTGACAAAATTTCGCGTAACAAAGTCTTCTGTAAAGTACCGCTTATGTATTTATGAATACATCCCCTTTCAGTGATCCCCAGAATTCAAGATGTCGAGCATTAGTACAAAAACACGTTAGGTTTTTTTTACAAAATATTATGCTTGGTTTTTACAAAAGGAGTATTACTTCCATAAGCTGTATACTTCTAAATGCATCCTTATTGCTCTTTTACATGTTGAGTATAATGCGAAATCTCTAAGCCTTGATTCAGGTGCAAACAAGATTGCTAAAATGTGTAAGCGAATGAATATTTGAGCCCAGTGGCGGATTTACAGATTTGCCGCCTCTAAATTTTGATATCTTAGTCCTCAATCATATCAATTTTCTATCAATAAAATTCCAACTTTATGATTTGTGCTCCATCATCCTCGTTACATCAACTTTTCCCGTATTGTTAGTATCATTGAGAACTATGGTACCGTGTTAGATCCTTGATTATTTTTACAGCAAAGAATTATCAAAAAACATTATTTTAAGCAAAAAATATCTCAATCATGAACCATTTTTAAAGTATTATTTAGCACTGTATATAGGACTATATTTCGATTTTTGTTAAATATTTTAATTTCTCTCCAATTTTCGAAATAACTATTTTGTGTGTGTATAATAATTTTTTTTAAATTTGTAAATCGAAATAAAAAATTTATGAACTAAATTTGCCGCCCCTTAAAATTTGCCGCCCCTTAAAATTTGCCGCCCTAGGCTCCAGCCTACTCAGCCTGCTGGTAAATCCGCAACTGTTTGAGCCTTTCATGCATTTATTGTATGCAGTGAGTAAGAGCATTTGAGTAGCATTTGTTAAATAGAACGCCTTGTATACACTATGAAGGAAATCTCATTCCCACATTCTCGTGTTACAAACGCCTTTGTAAAGTGCCGTTTATGCATATATGCGTACATTCCTTTCCTAAATATCTACAATTCAAGATTTCAAGCATTAGTATAAATACGTTACGGTTTATTTCAATATATTATGTTAGGATCTAACCAAAGGAATATTGCAAACCACACCTTTATACTTTATAAAATGCATTCTTATTGCTCTTTTACATGCGGAGTATGGTGCAAAAATCTCCAGCTTTGCTACACATACAAAAAAAGAGCTAAAGTTAGTAGAACAAAGAATATTTGAGCATTTTATTTATTTGTTTTATGCATTGAGTAAGAGCCTTTGACTAGAATTTGTTAAATAAACCACCTTTCATTTATTATAAATGAATTGTCCTTGGCACAATCTTGCTTAACAAACTTATTTACAAAATGCCGTTTATGCATATATTCCCCAACAGTAATACCCAAATTTTAAAATATTAAGCTTTTGTAAAATAACACGTCATGACTTATTTCAAATTATCATATCTAAGCTGTTGGATTCTCACTGAAGGGCATGTTACGAACTTAAGCCATATTCGTATATACTAAATGCACTGTTATTGTTCTTTTAAATGTGGAATATAATGCAAAAATCTGAGCCAAGCTACAGGTATAAATAAAAAAGATGTAAAGTGAATAAACAAATGTATAATTTACTGGAGGAATAGAAGTGTGTAATATGTAGTGATTAAATGGTTGACGTTTGTAGCGTTATTCGCGTAGGATGTTAGATATTACTATATAGACTTCGTCAATTCCAATTTTTTCTATATTAACATTTTTTAAAAATTAACTCCTTAAGTTATTCTTAATATTTAGTTTTATTTATTTAGCCATTAATCTTCAAGAAATTCAAATATATATATATACTCAAGAGCCAAAACATTATGACCACCCCTACATTTTGCAATGAATTCGCCTGGATGACGTGGAAGGCACGTGATCAGGTGGAACTGGTATTTAACTGCTGCTGGAGAGTCAGAAGAATCATTCTTTCACTTACTTCTGTGTGTGATGGGAAAGGCTGTGGATCTAAGCGACTTTGATAGAGGGCAGATTGTAATGGCTCGAAGGCTCGGAACAAGTATTTCCGAAACTGCACGACTCGTGGGTTGTTCGCGACCTACAGGTGTTAGTACTTATGCAAAGTGGATGAATGACGGTGAAACCAGCAGTAGACGACATGGTGTTGGACGTCCACACGCTATCAAAGAAAAAGGTTGTCGTAGACTGTCTCGCATGGTGAAGCAAAACTGGAGCTAGACAGTGCCTCAGCTGACAGTCCAATACAATGCAGGGCCAAGTAGAATAGTATCGCAGCACACTGTTCAGCGGACACTGTTGGATATGGGGCTACGCAGCAAACGTCCCACTCGTCTGCCTTTGCTGACCAAGCGTCATCGCCAACTGCGCCTGCGCTGGGCCCGGGAACATCGCGACTGGTCCATGGATCAGTGGGAGAGAGTTACCTGGTCAGATGAATCACGGTTTGTCATTCATCACGTCGATGGCCGTGTCAGGATACGCCGTCTTCCAGGCGAACTGTTGCTCCCTCAATATACAGTAGGTCATACACAGGCCGGTGGTGGCGGTATTATGCTTTGGGGGACGTTCTCTTGGGCGTCTCTGGGACCCGTGGTTGTGGTAGAGCAGACCATGAATGCTACAGGGTATCTGAACATCATTGCGGACCAGTTGCACCCTTACATGGCCTCTGTTTTTCCAGCTGGAAATGGAATGTTCCAACAGGACAACGCCCTGTGTCACAAGGCTAAAATTGTGTTGGAGTGGTTCCAGGAACATGATGCTGAATTCCATGTAATGTACTGGCCACCTAACTCACCGGTTCTCAATCCAGTAGAGCACAGTTGGGATATCATGGGACGGCAGCTCAGAGTTTAAAGACCACCAATTCGCAATGTCTCGAATTTGCGTGACCGTTGCTTAAACATCTGGTACAATCTGTCTCCGGCCATCTACCGAGGACTTGTGGCATCCATGCCAAGGCGGGTTGAAGCTGTGTTGCGCGCCAAAGGTGGGCCAATTCGTTATTGACAGGTGGTCATAATGTTTTGGCTCTTGAGTGTATATATATATATATATATATATATATATATAATTAACCGATATTAATTAACCGATCGTAATAGAAACAATATAGTGTAAGTGAAATTGTTGTCACCCCTTTTAAAACTTTAGGTCTGAAATGCCCACTTTTGTATGAACCTGCGTGACCCACCTTTTCGCGTGAACGTGCGTTTTTAAAAGAGGAGAGTCATTTAATAATAAAATAACACTTCATTAGGTTAACGTTAGAGCATGAACGTTCTGATTCGCGTTATTACTACATCTCCGTCTTTTACATTTACAGTGCTCACAGCGTCATCTCTTGGCGAGCAAATAGCTTTAACAAACAACAGTTTTTGTATTTGAATGGTTGATGATTCACCTATATCCCCGGGACATAACAGTGCTTTATATTTAAAAACAAAGATAAGTGGAAGGAATTTAGCGGTTCTCTCTATGCAAGAAACACGGCCAAGTCACGGGGAGTAAATTTAGTAATTTTATAAAAATGCGTTGACTATGTATTCAAGTGCAAAACTTTTTACTTTTATCCTTTCTGAATAAACCTAGAAGGTTATTTCCTCCTTAAGGGATGTTCAACAGCATTTTAAACTTTCATGTTGATGTAAACAGCTGTAAATATTTCTAAACATTCGTAAATTTTCTTTATTTCTCCCTAATGTATGTTTTACATATGAGATTCCGCATCGCATCAATTTTTAAACTGTTTTTCCCTGAACGTGGCAGATACTTTACCCTCAGGACACTGAACCCACCAATTCGTTAATTTTGTGATTACTGTATTAACAGAGTGCCGTACAGGTGGACTAAACCGGCAGACTCTGAGGGGACAACTGAAGAACGGGCATGCTGAATCCGGGATATTAAGCCGAGCCCAGTTTGGAAAAACTAGTGGCGCTATTGGCTGTACGTTGTGGGAACCTATTTTAAAGTCTCTTCAGTATAATTCAATATAGGTATCAGTTTTACTAAATAAATATCAAATCTATCATCAGCATTATTCTGACGCTGAAGTACTGAATATTCCGATATATTAACCCTTTATTTCATTATTTTCCTATAATAATTAAATTTGTGATTCCGCCTCTGGCTGTATATGAAATTCATTAATTTCTTTACCAGTAATAAGAAAATAGTTTCAAGAATTTTATTCCTCTTTGTATATAGAGAAAGCGGTCGGGTATACTGTAGGTGTCTTTAAAAACTATTACATTTGTTCAAACTTTCACAGATGTAAATACTCCATAACATTTGCACCTTACTGAATTCAAGTAAATAATATAGTAAATTCCATGCTTTCACGGATTAGAAATGCAGTCTCACGGAAATAGCAAGTCGTCGGAACTTAACTAATGGAATTATTTATCAAACCCCTGGATTTTAATACAAACGGGAATGCACAGTTCAATTAATTTACAACATGGCAGATTCATATAATAAATCAATTATCTCAATTGTCAAAGTATAATTGATTGATACTAATGGTATTTCATTGTCTGCTAGAGATGTCATATTTATGGGGTATTCTGGGATTGTTTATAATCAACTTTTTTTTAATCCTCGCTTTTTATTCGGGTGTTGTTCTTATCCTGGAAACGTTTATCCCTAATATAAATGTACTTAATTTTTTTTTCAGGAACAAGTTAATATAATTAATTATTAAAGTTTAATATATTCCGTTAGTAGACCCCACTTAGGTGACAGATAGCAATTCCCTGTTTAAAGGGGAAAAAAGTTATTATTATATTCATTATTTTGAATTTCCAAATACAAGGTTCGGCAGAATTGACTCCCAGATTTATGAAAGTCACTAGTGATACAACGCCTCCTGAAGTTATAAATAATTATCCTAATTATTAATTTATCGTAATTATCAATCTTGTTTAAAATAGATTTCGTTTCAAGCCATGTGCTAAATAAGGCAGGCGAAGCATCAGATACATATAAATGACAGCACTTTATTTAGTTACAATGGATCATAAGAAATATCAATTACAAAAAATACTTCGATGTGACATAATGTTTTATAAAGATGGAGAGAGGGATATATTTATTGAGGGATAAGCGTACTCAGAGGTGATTCTTTATGTTTTGTGTCCGCTGATGTGCGTTCGACCGCCTTGCGGCTGCTGTCACTTCCGTTCCTCTCGTGCAAGTCCAAGATCTGATCGAAAACCGGGTTTTGCGCGGTCCCCCGTCGCCAAACAGCACGCAGCGCCAAATCCGTTAACACCAAATTCGATATGCAAGTATGCTCCTTAAGGGAGTAGTGCGGCGGGAAAGGTGACACCAGTTTGGGCGGATATTATTTTTGTGAGCAGACACAATGAGTTGGTCCGCAGGATTTGGTGAACTTTGCAATTTCGTCATCGACTGTCGTTCTTTAAAAACAAAGGTTCTGTAACCGCGACTAAGTGGGCATTTAGGACGCGCTTCGGGCCATATAGAAATTATACCTTTCCTGATGAAAACATAATCCTACGGTGGGTTTCAAACGTGACAGGAAGTGTTCTGATGCCCCTTGACCGATAGTATCTATCAGTTCAAGTCCAATTAAGGCTATTGGGCATAGTGGTACGGCTTCGATTTTTAACAGCACCACGATGGTCGGAGTCCGACTTTGGGCCAGTCCCGTAATTTAGAACTGAGACAAGTGACGAGACCGTTGCACTTGATCCAGCAACTCTAGATGTAATTGACAGGAAGTGGGTTTCCATTACCAAGGAAACCAAGGCAAGTGATGAGACCGATGCACTTGATCCAGCACCTCCAGATGTATTTGACAGGAAGTTGGTCTCCATTACCAAGGAAACCAAGTGGTCGCTTCAGAATATTGGAACACTTGAAACTGTGCAACGAGTCTGCAAGACCACTGTTCGATGGGGAAGTTATCGCCATTTCCCCAGAGATGACCAACAAAGTGATGGAAAACTTTAGAGAACGGCTTCGACAATGCACCGCGACAATGCACCACAAATAACGGGCGGCACCTAAGCGATGTTATTTCCAAAACCTAGTTGAAAAACTACATTTTGAGTAATTTTCGAAAGAATGTCCAACTTAACTCTTAATATCAACGATTTTAGATCTTAATATTTTGTAACAGTCAATGTTGTCTCACTTATATGGTGCTCAAATAATAAAAAATGCTACCAAAATTTTCCGCTGTTTCACCACAGCAACCTACTGGTAAGAACGTCGGAATTCGACCCTGAGGGAATTCGGTTCGAATTCCGAAAAGCATCACTGTATTCTTCCTTGTCTACGCGAGATATTGACACGTTAAATCCGGAGGCCGAATGTCTCCCCATATTATAGATTTTTACGACCAGCCCACCAGATTTCGTTCCTTTAGGGCTAGGTCTAAACTGAGGTGGTTCTAGCGAATATATTGGTTTACCAATACGGTGCCCCCATTACAAGAAACCAAGAAATCTCGCTGCATATTGAGGGAATGACGTAAGATGTGCTTCTCGCATTGGAGAAAAATACTAACTTGTTATACTTCTCTAAAAACTGCAACTTTGTTTAGTAATATAATGAAAAATCTAATGAAAAATGTTCCCAATTTATGACACAAGATTTAGTTATTAAAATTTTATAATAGTCGGAGAAGTAATTACAATGGAGCCTAAATTATTTATATTTGAAATTTTGCTTCTGGAAAGGGAAATTTAAAGAATATAAAATAATTTTGCAGATTTAGTTAATAATGTATATGTAAATGAAGTAAAAGTTTGCACTATACACAATTTTTTTTCTACTCTCAAAGAAGGCTTCAAAAAGAATTTCAGACTTAATTAAATTTCTAACCGTAACAAGGTAGTAAGTGCATAATTAATTATTTCCTTTTAAACAGTGTTGAAGCTGATCATTAAAGGTTGTTTCATTTAAAAAAAAAGTCAAATCCAAATTATGTACGTGATATTTCCCCATTAGAGGTTTTTCTGTTATATTAAAACATTTTTAGATAAAAATATGTTTAGCTGGTCTACCCAACAAATTTTCAAAGGATTTATCTTATTTTTTCTGGATAAAACACAACCAAATACAATCTAATTTGATTCTAGTATGTTTGAGCAATCAAAAGAAAAAGGATCGTAATTCAATCTTAAGAAGAAAAATCAATTGAACTAGCAATTTCGTCTTAAAATTTTCAGCAGAAACAACAAAATCTAATAATATATTCGCAGGGAAAAATGTATTGGTTAAATGAACAAATCATACGCAGGATTAATTTTTCTTTAGAGTAAAAGAAATCTGAAATAAAAGTTTATATATATATATATATATATATATATATATATATATATATATATATATATATATATATATATATATATATATATATACTGCTGGCCACCCAAATTGCAACACCAAGAAAGACAAGAGATATCACAACAAAATTTATTTTATAGATAACATGTTGACCAAGTATCAAATGATTAAATTTATAGACTTCTGTGAAGTGTGGTTCCTGCCAAAATCAGTAGCCAGAGTAGCCGCCATTGTTGGAGATCACCGCTGCCACACGCCTCGGCATTGATTCAAAGAGACTTTGGATGAGTTCTTGGGGTACAGCAGACCAAGCAGCTTCCACACGTTGCCAAAGTTGATCTGCTGTGGCAGCTGGGGACGGAATCTGGGTCAATCGTAGAGCAACCATGGACCACATGTTTTCTATCGACGAAAGATCCGGAGAGCGAGGCGGCCAGGGAAGCAATTCAATCTGGCGATTGACGAAGAACTGTTGGACAATGCGTGCCACGTGTGGTCGCGCATTATCCTGTTGAAATATGGCTGTGGGCAAGCCTTGAAGGTAAGGAAGGACAACTGGCTCCAACACCTCGGAGACGTAGCGCTAGCTGTTTAAAGTACCGGCAATGCGTACTAGAGGTGTGCGAGAGTGATACCCAATACCGCCCCATACCATAATACCCGGTGCAGGACCAGTGTGGCGGTGCATAACGCAGCTGTTCAGCATCCTCTCTTCACGGTGTCTCCAGACTCGAATGCGACCATCGTGGTGTTGCAGACAGAAGCGTGACTCGTCAGTAAAGACAATTTCATTCCATTCTGCCGTCCACATCCTTCTGTCATCGCACCATTGGCGGCGGAGACGTCTGTGGTTCTGCGTCAAGGGTAGACAAAGCAATGGACGTCTTGCGGACAGACCACTCTGCTGTAAACGGCGTCGAATGGTACGCGCAGACACTGGATGATGCGTTACAGACTGCATGTGCTGTGCTATGGTTCGTGATGTGACTGAGCGATCCGTCACTGCCATGCGCACAATTTGCCTGTCATCACGTGAAGTGGTGCGCTGTCGTGGATGCGATCGAACACGCCGGTCCGTCGTAGCCTCCTGTATCCAACGATCACATATCCGCATTACAGTTGTTTGGTTTCGTCCAACACGACTACCGATTTCCATGAAAGATAACCCACAATCTCGGTAGGCCACTATCCTTCCTCTGTCGAACTCGGATACTTGATCAAAAGATGATCGCTGTTTTCGACGAGGCATAATTGATCATTTTTTTTGAAAAAATCACAAGAAAAATACAATTGCTGAACTTGAAATCGTCGAAATCTCCAAGCCTTAAATAGGGCTTTGAAGTGGCGCCACAGGAACGCGTTCTGTGCGTCTGCGCTGAAATTCTAATCATTTGCATATCTCACCTCCGCTAATGCATGTTGTAAATTTCATGTTATTTGCATGTTTCCTTCAGGTCGTTGCATTTACAGCGGCCAGCAGTGTATATATATATATTTATATATATATATATATATATATATATATATATATATATATATATATATATATATATATATATATATATATATATATATATATACAGGGTGGTCATAAAAAACTTTGCCGATATATGGACTTCTAGCAGGTCTTCTGTTCAACCGATCAAGATGAGATTTCAGATATAGTTATTCAGATGTATGAGCTCAGGATTCTGTGAACATCAACAAAGTGGAGCTCACGGTTACGGTTATAGGTACAGAAGCTAGAAATTTTCGAATGGCAACGCCCACTTTTTACAGTCATAAAATGTTCAGCGCATGCGAAAACCCTAAAAAGTGTTGGAACGGTACGTGTATCACAAAAAACGGACACGTAATACACGCACAAAAGACAGCTCTGCGAACGACCAACAACAACATGATCCGGGCGCACGGATGAAATTTGCATAAGGTAGAGGCAAGGTACCAATCACTGATGATAACAAAGATCGGACAAAAGAAAACTTTTATTTGGATTACACATTTTTCCCATGGCGGGCCATCACAGGCCTTTCACAGGGCTGTTTTTGTGCGTGCACACAGCGTCCGTTTTTTGTGATACACGTACTGTTCCAACGCTCTTTAGGGTTTTCGCATGCACTGATCATTTTGCGAAGGAACAAAGTGGGTGTTTCCATTCGAAAATGTCAAGTATCTGTACTTATAACCGTAACCGTGAGCGCCACTTTGTTGCCGCTCACAGAATCCCGAGCCCATATTTCTGAATAACTATATCTGAAATCTCACCTTGATCGGTTGAACAGAACAGCCGCTAGAAGTACATATATCGGCAAAGTTTTTTATGAGCACCCTGTATATATATATATATATATATATATATATATATATATATATATATATATATATATATACAGTGGTACCTCGACTTACGAGTTTAATTCGTTCCATAACGGAGCTCGTAACTCGAAATACTCGTATTTCGAATCAATTTTCCCCATTGGAATGAATGGAAAAGCCAATAATTCATTCCGGGTTCTCCCAAAACACAGCAATTTTTGGTTACATGTTTTTAAATAAGAAAAATGTGCTTATAAATGACGAACGTTGTATAAAAGCGAAATACTATAGAATGTAAGGCAATAAACTTGTTTTATTAAGTGTAATGTACAACATTTACTTTGGAGGACAGACTTGAAGATTGTTTTAAATTTAACCATTAAGTCGGATTAACCATTACTCAGGATTGACATAATTATTAACCATTAATCAGGATTGACATAATTATTAACCATTACCCAGGAGGAGAAAAGCTGAACTGCAAAATTAAATCTTATTCGTTGATTTTTGATCTTTTCGCCACATTTTCCTCGCTTTCGCTTTTATTACGAGCTACCCTCTTAAAGTGAGACACGGAAGTTGAGCGATTGTTGCATCGTTCACTGGGATGTAATGTCCAAATTCCTCTTTCTGAGAATCCGAAGATCGTTTTCTCAGAATACGTAGAAGAAGGAAAGCTTGGGATCCTAGGAACAAGGTCTTCTCATCCCCTAGAACCCATGGCGAGTACGAGTATGGGGGAGGGAAGTGAAACTATCTCTCTACGAAAGAGGGAGGACTCTGTTCGGTTTCGGAAGGTGACTCAAGTGTGGGCAGAGCGAGCTGCCCCGAGCGATAATTGTTGAGCGTTAATCTCTAGGTTTTAGACTGGATAGCATTCTTAGAATAATATGTATACAACTGTATAATAATTGTACATAAATATTGCAAAGATTATATGCATCTCGTGTTCTCATTTGACGAGCACATGGCATTCGCTGGGAAACTAACTATGGGGTATCTGAAGCTTGCTCGTAACCCGAATTTTAGCTCGTATCTCGATGCAAAATATCTGCCGAGAGAATTCTCGTATCTCGAAAAACTCGTAAGTCGAGGTACCACTGTATATATATGTATATATATAAATATATATATATATATATATATATATATATATATATATATATATATATATATATATATATATATATTATATATATATATATATATATATATATATATATATACTGAAGTGCCACTGAATTAGGGATACCTACCTAATAACAAATTGGGCCTCCTCTGGCCTTGATAACGGCTGCCACACGACGAGGCATAGATTCAACAAGTTTCTGGAAAAGGTCCACGGGAATGACTTCCCAAATATTGGCTAAAGCTGTCCATAATTCAGTAAGGTTCTTTGGTGCTGTGTGATGGCCTTTCACGCCTTGTTCGAAAACATCCCAAAGATGCTCAATAGGATTTAAGTCTGGGCTTCTAGGTGGCCAATTCATGACAGAGAAGTCAGAGGAATGCTCATCCAACCAGCCAGTAGCCAACCGGGACTTGTGAGAGGTACAGTTGTCTTGCTGGAAAACTCCATTACCGTGCTGATAACACAACAGCATAAACGGATGGAGGTGATCCCCCAGCAACTCTACGTACCGAATTGCATTGAGGGAGGTTGGTACACGCACCAAAGATCCCAAACTGTGCCACTAAAAAGCACCCCAGACCATGATTGAGCCACCATGCCCTTGTACAGTTCCAGCCAGGCATGCAGGATCCATGGCTTCATGAGCCTGACGCCATATTCTCAGCCTCCCGTCGGCGTTCAATAGTAGGAATTGAGACTCATCACTCCATGCTCCTCGTTTCCAGTCCTCTACACTCCAGTCTCTGTGCTCTCTTGCCCAGGCAAGACGTGCAGCCCGATGGCGAGTATAGAGCAATGGTACTCTCGTAGGTCGACGGCTCTCGAAACCCATACGGTGAAGAGAGCGTTGCACAGTCCGTTTTCTGACTGTACGACTGGCACCGACATTAAACTGGGTGGTAATTTGAGCTAATATTTGGCTTTGCTGGCTATGTACAATACGCCTGAGCCGTTTTTCACCACGCACTGTCAAGGCTAATTGTCCTTTGCAGTTTGCCCGATCGCTAGTTTTTTTTCCACCATCCATGTATTCTTGGTATTGTGGCAATTCCCCCTCCTCGAGGCGAGTAGGAAGACCATTAAAATCGTCGCTAGCCGTGAACCGATGCTAAAGAATGGCAGACCCCCCGAGCGGAAGAGGACCACAATGGACACCTCTTCGGGACGCATTCCTGGGATGAAAAGAGGAGACAGTCTGGCGCCATATTTTGACATTCGCCGACAATGACAGTTTACGCCCTGAAACGAGATCGCTAACGAGG
>OU015490.1:211456442-211598942 GCA_907164885.2 Dolomedes plantarius | reverse complement strand
CCTCATATGTGACTGTTTACCCATCTTCTACACATGACATTTTATCGCCTTTTGCTTATCATTGATTTTACATCACTGTTTTTATAATCTTTACTCTTTTTGTCATCTTATGCATTGCCGTTTTTGTCACCGTTTTATATGATTCTTTTTAATCCTTATTGTTCTTATTTTTTATACCGTTGTTGTTTGTTATGTTTATTTAATATTTTATATATGCATCGTGGTCTGATTTTGACATGGGTTTGGGCGCAACTTGTCCTTTCTGGAACTTGCTCCACTAAACCTTAACAAACCAAACCAAAACAGACCGTAGCATTAAAAGAAAAATATATTGAAAAACTAAAAACAAAAACAAAAAGGATTTAAATCAAATATTGCACTTACCCAGTTTTAGCAAAATTGGTCCAATAGGTCATCACAGCTCTAGCTAACGAATACTCCGACCTCGTGTAATTCGTGCTGAAGTGCGAAAGGCTAGACACCAAGGGTGCACCGAACACGTAATTCATGTCCTCACCAGACACGCAACCCATCCGCGGAGGATAGTCACTCTCCTCTGTTTGATGATCGAACACGTAGAAAAAAGTCTTTGATGAATGAGCTAATGAGTGATAATTGCCGGCTTTGAGCATGGGTGCCACAGTTAACACGTCACTAAGAGCTTCAACGGTGGTTTCAAAAATATTTAAAGGATGTTGTTCCGGGTGCAACCAGTCTGTGTACTCATTGAGTATTGTTAGGTAAATTTCCTGAAGGTGAAATGTGAAGACATTTCTCACTAAAGTCCTGAAAATTCTGTCCCTTTTGATTGAGTCGATGCCGAATTTTTCTTCGTGCGCGGAGAATCTGTAATAAGAAGATTAAGTTCAATCAATAACTAAAAGGAGTACTGATGATAAACTATCTGTCTTTTGTATATTAACAAAAAAATTGCTGCTGTTTTGATGACCTTTAACATGTAGTGAAACATATTTTTCATACTTTATGATAAAAATTAAAAGTGATACACACATACATATATGGTATATATGGTGATGATAATCGAGCACGTAAAAAAATGACATAAAGGATATATATGATATATATGTGAGAATTTAATGAATGGGAACTTAAGGAAATTAAAAAGGTTTTTCTTTTTTTTTCCAGGGGATATTGGGTTATAATGCTAAAATAGGTTTTAGATTAAAGAATGTCAACAGGTGATACCACTCATCAACGGTCCCGTTGCAGCCTTGAACTCAACCAGCATAGGATTACGTCAACATCGAATGTTCGAAAGCAGGAGGTTATGAGACAAGCACATATCACGCGTTGTTTTTCAAGAAGCGTAAAGTTTTGGCGGAGAAAAAGGGGGCAGAGCTTGGATGAAATTCGTCGTAAGTGGACTCTTGGTGTCCCTCCAGCAGCCAGCAAAATGGCGCTTTCCGCCATCGTTATTCGGAATCGTTAAGTCGAAGAGAAATTAAATAATCTGCCATCCAGTATATTTTGTGAGTCGGAAGGGGCTCGGTAATTTTGACGCAGCCTAGTAAATCGTTCTTCATGAAATAAATTCTCTATCAGTAGCTACCAAGTGTCTCGTAATTCCATTCAGCCATGAACTGCCGAATACTCTAGATGGGTGCACGGCAAATTGTTGTGACACACACACACACACACACACATATATATATATATATATATATATATATATATATATATATATATATATATATATATATATATATATATATATATATATATATATATACAGGGTGATTATAATTGAATTTTAAATTTCAAAACGCTATAAAAAAAGAACCACTGATGAGAATGACGTAAAATTTGAACGGCATGTTATTGAAGAAGGCGGAAAGCGTATGGCAGACGAAAAAATTTAGTTTCAAATTTTAGCAACAGATGGGGCTGTAAACGGCAGAATCACGACGAGAAATGAGAAATGATTCGTGAAATAACGGCTAAGGTGTAAGTTACACATAAAAATGTACTGACAAATTAGAATTGTTGAGTAATTTTATTTGCATGACTGTACATATCACATCGAAAGGGACAAATCGGTTTCAAGAGTTTTGCGGGGACATATCGCATAAGAACCATTCATCAGAGAAGTTCGGAAATGTCGCGAGACTATCGCAAAACATGTTCAATATGGTGTCCACCGTTGTGTGGAACAAGTTGAAAACGACAAACAGCATGTTACACAACAGATCGCAGTGTCTCCGGGGTGATTTTCAGAATGTGTTGTGAAATGCGTGCCTTTAATTTCGCTAAATTTGCAATTGGAGCACGGAACACAACATCTTTGAGATAACCCCACAGCCAGAAGTCACACGGAATAAGATCAGGTGATCGGGACGGCCAGGCTGTAGGGAAATGACGGCTGATAATTCGAGCATTTCCGAAATGGCGCCTTGGCAGCTGCTTCACGGGATGTGCAATGTGCGGAGGAGCGCCATCTTGCATAAAAATAATTCCATCCACACATCCACGCTGTTGCAGAGCTGGAATGACGTGGTTGCGCAAAAGAGACGCATAGCGCTGACCAGTAACGGTAGCGGTAACAGGACCGGAAGCACTCGTCTGCTCGAAAAAATATGACTGTAGGAGGAATGATGCCGTAAAGCCGCAGCACACCGTGACCTTTTCAGGATGAAGTGGTACGGGGTGCGTTGCCAGTGGATTTTCTGTTGCCCATATTCGACAATTCTGGGTATTGACGTACCCTGTCAGATGGAAATGGGCTTCATCTGTCCACAAAATTTTCCACGGCCATTCATTATCCACTTCCATGCGACCAAGAAATTCTAACGCAAACGTCTCCCTTGCTGGCAGGTCAGACGGAAGCAACTCCTGCACATGGCCAATTTTGTACGGATAGCATCGAAGAATGTTTCGTACAATTTTCAGCACCGTGCTCGTAGGCCTGTCCAATGTTCGGGAATTCCTCGTGCACTGCACGATTGCACACAACAGGCCGACCCCTCCTGTAACGCTGTGGCCACTTCTTCAACTACCCTCGAATGCACTCATTTTCTCCCTCTACCATGCACATCAAACGAACCTGTCGTTTCGAATTTTTGCATCATTTTCTTCAGACCCACGACACTCAATGGACCAACGCCTTCTTTCATACCCTTCAGTGTCCTGGACTTTTGCACAATCATCGTTCTTGTAATACAGCTTTAAAAGCAGACTGCGTCCTGCAGTGAGGCGCCCATGGCGAACGTCTGAGACGCGAAATGAGGAACAGCCGTGTACCTGGCGGTTTTATAACACTGAAATGTGTCGTGCGCATGACAGGTATTTTAATTTACATCTTCTGCCGCTTACAGCACCATCTGTTGCTAACTTTTGAAACTAAATTTTTTCTTCTGCCATACGCTTTTCGCCTTCTTCAATAACATGTCGTTCAAATTTAACGTCATTCTCCTCAGTGGTTCTTTTTTTATAGCGTTTTGAAACTTAAACTTTAATTATAATCACCCTGTAAATATATATATATATATACATATATATATATATATAAGGCAACTGTGTTTGAATTTTTATTCAAATTATTTTTTTTTTGTATATTAAATTTTTTAAATTTAATTTATGTTTTCATGTAATTGTGCTATTTTTAACAAAACACTAGACACATTCAAACAAGCATTTTAAGAGTATTTTGAACAAATGCAGGAACACATGTATGGACTGATATTTATAACGCTTATAAATTTTTGATCTCCTGTGACAAAGTTCCCAGGTAGAGCACATACTGACACGAAGCTAATAACATGAGAACAGCATTTTTGAAAAAAAAAATATTAATATTTTCAGAGGCATTTTTTCTCTTTATCATGTATAAATAATTTAGTTCAACAATTCTGTAATTTAAAGAAAAAATGTTAAAAAAAATGTGCACTCTTAAAATTAAATAAAGTATAATAAAAAATGAAACACAATTAATTTTCAACTGTTATACAGAATTTCATTTGTAACCCGCTACCACATGTTCTGAGATAAAATTTTCCCCCAGGCTTTGTCTTTGGGCCAAGAACTGCGGAATAGTGTAACAAAGAAACATGATTTTCTGCGTACCTTACAAGGTCGAAATCACAAAGAAGCACCAGAAAGAAATTTATGTAACTTCCTGGAATTTCCAGTTTGTATAGACGTGCGTACAATGAAGCGAAATTCTCACCGCTGCCTCATGTTGTAGTAATGTTATCATTGAAGGACAGTGGACGAATTGATCGCATTTACTCGAAAACAAGGATTCGGTGTTACAAACAATGAAACTCACAATTAATTTGAAGATTAGAATCTTCAGCAGAAATATTATATTCATCAAATTGTCTATGAAACTAAATCGCAACAAGAAATGGAATATAATGTTATGATTTATATTTTACTCAACCAATACTAGAGGAATTTCATGTAAGGAAAGTCATAAAAAATTAAAGACGTAGAATTTTGTGAACTTACCTTTTTATGTAGAAAAAATTACCGTTGGTGTCCATATATATATATATATATATATATATATATATATATATATATATATATATATATATATATATATATATGCATGTATATATAAGGTTATATTAAACCGAAATGAACCCTTAGTATAAAAATTTCTCACAGATTTTAGAATCTGACGAGTTTATGTTTATGCACCCCTGAAGTAAACGAGTGTTTATCACATAATGAGAAAATAAAAAAAAAATAAAAAACCTCAAATTTTTTGTGGTATTTTTGTAAAGGCTGACGAAGAAGATAAAAAGTTTGAGTACTTAAATAAAAGATGAAACATATGTTTAAAATAAATTAGTATTTTTTATAAATGACTTTATTATATATATATTTTTTTTAATTTCAACTATAGCATATTCTATATACTGTTAATGATATGCATATAACATGCTTTGAGTTTGTCCAAAACGAGACGTAAAACAGTCAATATTAATCGCGGAGACTGAATGGAAAGAATTACCTGAAATACGATTCCACTCTCGTAACTCCGAACAGAAGATCATACTGTCCAAAGAGATCTTTATAGTTTTTCATTAAAATTGCTGGCTCGTTGGGTATTACTATTCCATCGATGGTAGGTCCGAACGCCGTCAGGTAATCCGGCACGTCCAGTTGTACCCGCATTATGTCAGTGATGGAACGTTGCCGGATGCACTCGACGAGAGCTGTGTTGTCTCTGGTGGGGCAATCCAAAACAGATGCCAGGTAGCGGGTGTGAGTCGCTGCGTCGCGTGCGATTGCCCAAGGACTGAAAGCTGATCCACTCTGCATGATGCCGCGTTGAAATAATCCTACATTGGAAATGATAAATAAAAGCAATTATAGATATTTTACAAAATCAGTGATGGATATCCATTCGTTCTGTATAATATTTTAAGTAATTTTTATTTTTATAGTCGTAATTCTCTACAATATCCTATTTTATTACTATATTTGACAAATATATCCAACAGTGTGAGACAGATCGGATGTTATTACTGAGGAAGCCGTTCTCCAAAGTTTTCCATCACTCTGCCGTAACCTCTTGAAGACTGGTAGCGGTTTATAGAATCGTTGTTTTTAAAGAACGACTCGTAAACGAAAAAGCGATGTTCACCGGACAAACTCACGATGTCTACTGACAACTAGAAAATCCTTCCGAACTGTTGCCATCTCCCAAGCCGTCCTACTCCCATCACTCGCCTACCAGTGAAATTCAGAAATGTGGGTCTCCCTTGTAAAGCACCCAAAATATTTTTTAAACCCATGTAATATTGTCAAGTAGTAATCTTTCGAGTGCGATAAGAAACCGGAACTCGCCTTTAATGTCCTCTGAATGAATACATCTCACGAAAACAAGCAACTGAGAACATGAACTTAGGTCCTTCGATTCATAAACTTGGAAAGAAAACAAGCGAAAACTTTGATTTCGTTCCACACTTGCTCTTTCTCATTTTCGACATACCGGAAATCCAACTCTGAATGGTGTTGTTTGAAAGAGATATTTGTCTCATCTTTGTCTCTTTAGGTTCCCCAAGAATTAACTTTACAGCCTTCAGCAAAGAGGATTTGAGGACTGTTTCTTCAGTCCTGTGGGGCTTCTTTTTGTTTGGCAATTTCCCGTGAAACCTCATATGATTCTTTTATTAGGGATGCAGTTTGTTGAACAAACAATCCTGTAGGATCAAATCTCTAATGTTTGAGATAGGCTTCATGGCATTGAAATAATGTCAAATCCTTTTTGAAATGTTCAGAATACGTTGTCCCTTAATGAAGTTTTAATTTCAAAGGTATTACAGATTCTGTATTGAGGACAACGTTGCACAAAACACACTGTAGCTTTTCAATGTCCTTTCTGACTACAGTAGTAAACCAAAATTCCAAATATTTATATGAATATTTGCGTTTTAATGAAAAGTAGAAATAGAATAAAACTTATGTTTTATTAATGAATTTAGAATTCCATATAATAGTAAATTTGTGACAATATATAGGATGCGGCAATATATATGAATTACGGAAATTGCCCTGTAGGTTTAAACTGGATAATTCAATGTTTTAAGAAAGATAACACTAAGAATATTACCTCAGTCAAAGGTGTATAAAATCAAGAACAGAATATGGCCGCAATAAAAAAAAAATCACTTACCAAATTGATTCAAATAAATAATCCAACAGATATAGATAAAAAGATTATACTAAAGTAGACAAAAACAAACAGAAATGAAGCACTCTGGGCATCCACGCACCAACGGCAAGATTCTGCATAAGAGCCGGAACTGAACCATAAAACGACAGAGGTAATCGACAGGTCACGTCATCAGGGGGCCTAACCATGTCAATTACCTCAAGGGGAACTTTCTGAATAGGATGCAGGTAAGCCCAAAAGACTTCCCAAGGCCCCGAGTCCCCCAAAGAAGCAATAAGTCAAGAAGAAAATGAAAAGACAAACACAACTTACTGTATGGGCTCAACGCACCTTACAAGCAAGCACACAAAAGTCCTAATGCAATATAATCGGTGCCTACACACCCCAATTCCGTAAGTGACGGTTATGGCGAAACAGCAGCCAGTTCTATCCTAATGGTTACGTCATTGTAACATTACTATAGCTCCACCCCCCCATTACAACTTAACCAAAAACACAAATACTATTCTAAACAACTTTAAAAATTCCTGAGTCTAAATGCCATTTTTTTTAAACTTTTAAATTACCGAAATTTTTAGGAAAATCGTTTTTTCTTAAGTTTTCCTCGAAAATGCTACATGCCTCCAAAAAATCCCCAGCATTGTTACATATGTTTTTTATTCTGTAAAGTTGTGAGTAAAAAATATTATAATAAATTTTATAGTTTAAGTTGCTATGGAAATTGGTAAACGTGATAACCTCGAAGTAAAAATCTAACCTTTTATCATATATCCCTATTTTTATTTCTCTATTTTGAATTTTAATTTTTAATTCCAGATAAGTCGCACAAAGATTATTATCGTTAGTCCGATTTAAAGTTAGTTCCTTTGGGTAGATTTGATTAAGAAATTCCAAATCGTTGCTGTTAAAAATTATGAGGTCATCAATATATCTAAATCCGGTAACATTATTTGAGTTAAGAAATTTAGTTTCGTAAAAATGTAAGAATAGGTTGGCAAATGCACTAGAATAGCTGTTTCCTATAGGTATACCATTTATCTGTTTAAAGAAACATAAGCCATTAAAGAGGTAGTTTTCAAAAATATTAAATTTACATAAATCAATGCAGTCACATTTTAAGATTAAAGTACTATCTAGATAAGCATCATAAATTTCTGAACAGATAATCATTAAATTATCATGAGGAATACTGGTAAATAGGTTTTCAAAATCACACGTGTATATGCTATCTATATTCTTACTTTTTAAAAAATGTAGAACATCCTGGTTATTATTTTCTGGTTTTTATCATCCTGGTTATTATCCTGGTTATTATCCTGTTTTCTTTGCAGGATATGTTTTATGTTATAGTGATTTAGCAGTCTATGCTTGAATTTTAATTTTGTTTATTTCTATGGTTTACTTTTCAAATTGATTCAAAATTATATAAGAGTGGAAACTCTTAACCTAAATAAAATTGCTTTAATTAATTGCCGAAAGTACAATAATTGTGCCAAAAGGGACACAACAGATTGATGAAAGACAAACTGGTATGTAGAATTTGTGTACTCTACACATGAAGTAACAGAGATTGTCATTTACCTCCAAATGAAGGCAGTAGATCTCAAACAAGTTAAGTTTTCGATTTGAACAAGATCTTAATAAAATGTCAGGGTCCTAAGTTGATGGCTATTCGGAGATCGCAGCCTCAAAGACAGAAATGAGCTCTACCCAGTGACTTATTCAACAGCCAATAAAAGTTATTTTTCTTTCTATGTTTAAAGTTCTCTGTTCTGTTTAGTTTGAGGGCCTTATGTGCTTGTACTGTTAAAAAACAGTATGTTTTTAGCATAGTTACTTACTTGTTTTCCGGATTACAATTTGTGCATAGTATATAATTAATATCTGTTAGGTATTCTTCATTATCTCATCAACAATGGTAAATAAATATTGAAAACATATTTCGAGGAAATTCACTAAAGAGTTAAAGCCGGGGTGACTCCCCAGAAAACTCTTCTCGACCCCCTAGTGGCTCGCGACTCACCGGTTGGAAAACACTAGCATAGTAGAAAAACATTATCCTAGTTGCATTGATACTTCTCAATGAGTAAAACAACATTTAGGCAACTCCCCCTAGATTAGCTAATGGAAGCTGTAGATGAATTCACAGAAGATAAGCAGAAAATAGGCATCGCTGACATACCAACAATTTTGTTTTGTTTAAGGATGAGACAACCAAACATTACAGCTTTTAATCTTTTTTTTTCAAGCAAAACGTTATGCATACATATTTATTAAACAAATATCAGAAACAAACAGGAAGTCATTTAAATATATAAGTAGCTCCGACGGAGTTTGTTGATGCACGTGTGCGCATGACTACAGGTTCATAGACCTTTATATGTTAGGTCAACGGTGAATGCTTTCATTCCATTGACTGATATTAACACTGAGATATAAATGATATCTTCTAACTCAGGGGTTCTTAAACTTGTGTAGTCCGAGGACCCCTCTTGAACAACATTTTTTTTGTGGACCCCATTCCAACCCTTAGGCATTTTTCGTCGTTCTTGAGACTCAAAATTCTGGCTCAATTATCTCATAGACATACGTTATAATAAATATTGGTAAAAATGCATCGCTGGTTATTTTAATAAATGGTCGTGCGCATTTAAAGAGATGAACATTTTTTAGGATATAGAATAAAAAAACATAAAATTAATAAAAAAATAGTATTAAAAGGAATTTAAAATGTTACAAATCATAATACATTAAACTCATACAGACATTTCTTGGTCAAATATCGGTAAAAATAGATCTTATTATAATATGTTTTCTGTAAATAACTTTTACTTAATGAGAGCGGTGCAGTTGTTTTCTTTAAACCAGAACCACAATGTCGGGCTCTATGTAGGAAAGTTTTATTCTGAGGTCCGCTTCTACATTGAGTTTGTTTCTATACTTTAATTTCATATATAACGGTACCAAAAAAGCCTGTTCATATAAATATGCTGGGCAGAACGGAATCACATGTTGGAATGCTTTATTTGCAAGTGCAGGGTAATCAGATCTGAGAACCAAAACTTTGTGGGTTCAGTTTTGTTGAATTGTAGTTTCAAAAACGTATCGTATGATGATTCCACGAGAATATCTTGTTCAAGTACAGATAAATGTTTATAATTAGTAACTTCCATGTTGAATGGATGTCTAATCCAGTTGTTGCCAGAATCAGGACTCGGAAAACAATTCCTAAAGCTGCTTTTTATAGCCATTAAATGTTTAACAAAAATCTGCAGCGTTTCATGAGGGAGCTCTATTGGAAGTTTCTATAAAATCGCTGAGTGTTGAAAAAGGCTCATACACACAGTTGTGAATGCGTTTCGACAACAAGTCGATTTTTTTTATAATCCCTTTTATTTCATCTTCAACTTTAAACATATTTGCAGGTGCACCTTGTAGGCTCAAATTCAGTTCATTCAAATAAGTAAAAATATCATTCAAGTAAGCCACCTTAGCTAACCAGGAAAAATCGTTAAAACATCCGTTCAGTTCAAATTGCGTATCCATTAAAAATGATCGTATTTCATCACGAAGCTCAAAAAGCCGATTGAGTACTTTCCCACGTGACAACCAACGTACTTCTGTGTGGAATAATAGATATGTATGTTGACTTCCCATCTCCTCGCACAAAACTTTAAAAACTCGGGAATTAAGTGGACGAGCCTTAATGAAATTGACAAATTTAACAAATCATCCATCATTTTTTCAAATTTGTTGACATATTTTTGGGTGTTAATGATTCCCTGTGTATGAAGCAATGGTTACAAACGACCTGAGGTGCTACACCTTTAATTAGAGCAATCAATCCAGTTCTGGTTCCTGACATTGCACGAGCCCCATCAGTCCAAATTCCAACGCATTTTGACCACTAGATTTCATTTTTGGTTATAAAATGATTCAACTATTCAATACGGCCTTAGATGTTGCACGCGAAGATAGTGAATCACAAAATAACAAATCCTCTTATATTTTATATTCTTAAATTCATGTCTAATAAATGTTAATTAGCATTATTAGAGACTTTGGTACTCTCATCCAATTGTAGTGAGTAATATTGACTTTTGAGCACCCTCAATATTAACTGCTCTTTTATATCACATGACATGTCCTATGCTTGACCGTATCGTTCGATAATGAAATCAAATTTATATCTTTTGTTGCTTGAGCCCGAAACATATTGTATTCGTTATTACTTTTGTAGCAGGAAGAATTAGTTGCTCTACTATATTATGGGGTTTTCCAGCTTTTGCGATCAGTAGGGATACTTCATACGATGCTTTTACTGATTTTTTATTGATACCACCAGATGCGGTCTTTTGCATCGGATTTTGACGTGAAGCAAGTTCTCGTTTTTTGATTTAAGAAATCGATAGACGTACTAAAGTGTTTGTCAAAGGGACATGGCAGTAGTATCACGGCCAGGGGCAGGAGAATTGAAAATTACAGGACGAAGCAAAATAATTGCTAAATGTAAGAAAGAAACATGGCAAATGACGGGCAATAAAAAGAGAAGGGAAGAAAGCCAGCAATATAGCGAAACTAAAAAATATAGATTGTGCTTGTAGCAAGAAGTATAAGATAAAAGTTCAAGAGAGTGAGTTGCACGAATAGAAGAAAAGAAGAAAGGGAACACTAAATTTATGATGGCTATAAAACAGGCCACCCTGAAGCCGAAGCATGGGAAAATTTAAGTTAGAGGGAGAATTTTATAAATCCCGCCCTCGATGCGCATTGGTGAAAAGGGAATTGAGAAGAGGCAGCCACGGACGAATGGCGATGGCATGGTAATAATATGGCCAATGGAAATTGCAAGAGGCGGAGTCAGCATTAATAAAAGAAAATAATATGAAATAAGAAAGGAAGGCACATATAACCTATGAAGGAGAGTTAGTTAGAAGTTTTTGAGATAGAAGTAGTGTGAATCCGATAAATATGTACGAAGAACCCCGATGATATAAATACAAGTCGTGGCCCATGCAAAGGAGCCCTAATACTTAGGAAGAGAGCGCCCCAATGTCCCGTGCCGAAGGTCTGCAAGGAGTGAAGGAGTCAGAGAACCGATAATGAGCGTGCCCCAGTATCCCGTGTAGATTGTCTGCCATGATTAACGGAGCCTTATACCAGACGAAGAAAGTGCCTTAGTTCCGTGCGATGATAATACAACGAAGTTCGTCATTACGAGTGCCAGCCGCCCATCATAGTGATCCAACAGTCATCTTTCGAGGTACCGACTTTTTGCGTTTCCTTTTTATATTACTGTAATTGCTAGTCAGTGTGTAGCCGTAATAACTAATATAGAGCGCGATGAGGGTGTTATTGAGTATAAGATGTTAAGGAGATGACCGATAATTCGTAAAAAAAAATAATTAATATGATGTTATGCTTATATATATGAGTAAATATTGATAGTAATGGAACATGGATATATGAGTGATTATGTTTATAAAATGTTATCATAACAAGTGAATGAATTAAATATATGTGTCGTAGTAATGAAGTTGACGGTAATATGTGTAGATGAAGTACGAAATAGTGTCATAATAATTGAATGAATTAAATATATGTGTCGTAGAGAATTAATTTAGTAGTACAGAAGTTGTGAGTAATGTGCAAATAAAGGAGGAAATATTTAGTAACTTGTATCGTATTAGTTATGTGTTTTAATATTCAATAAATTGATTTGTCAGTGTAAACCAGAGTTGTTTCCTTCATTTGGGAATCACAATTAATCAATGTACTAACCACAATCTTAAGCAATGAATTCTAAATCAAAAAACCGTAATCATCATTATTATTATAGAATATTTAATATCTAATACCCCAACCAATAAATTGAATTTTTCACTGCTACAGTGTTCACTGTGTTTTGTTTGCAAATGACGTCGGAGTTTGGCAGGTTTCATACATTCGTTTGATAAATTTTCGCGACATAGAACACAGACAGGCCTTTTCACATCTTTATTGCATATATAAGTGAATCCATATGATAAATACTCATCACAATATTTTCTAATTTTACGGTTCTTGGTGGATTTCAAGGTTGACGCTCCATCATCTGAGTCGCTTTCATCTATATTTTGTTTCAGTGTAGATCCAGTTTTTAGCCAACGATCCATTTTATGGGTCAAATAATTAACGTAGACAACTGAAACACGTAGAATAACTAAAGGCACGACAGAAAGACGTGTGTAGCACAAATAGGAAAGCACGGTTGACCACGGGGCTATTGGTTAACCGTGGACAGACAGGTTTTTTCATTAGACTGGCTTTCCCCTAGTCGCCAGTCTATTTATAGCTACAAGCTACCGCGCCACGCAATAGTCACAACAATGCAAAAAATTGCATTGTTTTATTTATTTTTACGTATGTGCAATTCAATAAAAATAATTAAATTATTACTAATTATTTTTTAGTTATGTTAATAACTAGTTGAGTAATAACAAATGCAAAAAGTCTTCACCATGTAGGATTTTTATTAAATGAGTTATTTGAATTAAAACGAAAATTTGGGCGATGTAAAGTTAATGCCAAAATTGTTTCGTGGTCCCCCGGTAATGTCTACACGAACCCCCAGGGGTCCGCGGACCACAGTTTAAGAACCTATGTTCAAACTGATATAAAATGTGGTCCATAATTATTGAGCGCATTTCATACTTTAAAAAAAAAGCACAAAATGATGTGTGAACATGTTTATTGTTTTCTTGGAAAGCCAATTTTTTCAAATTTGGACCACTCTGGGGAGGGGGGAGTCAAAATAATTGAGCGCATTTCATGATTAAAAAAAAAATTAGTTAAAAAGGATTTGCTTTCAGGGAACGACAAAGCTCTCATTGTTTTTTCCTGTACGGTAGCGAAGTGCAAACTGACGCAATTAGTAATGTTTTTCTTGCGAAATGTTGTCGCGCCTTCTACCTGCTTATCTGGAAGTTATTCAATGTTTAAAATGTCATTGTGTAAAACTCTTTTAAATTGTCTTTCTAAGAAAACAATAAACATATATGTACAACATTATGTTCTTTTTTTTTCAAACATGAAATGCGCTTTATAATTTTGGACCACCCTGTATTTCCCCTGTTGGCATATGCTTCCAATTCACGTCAGATTTGATAATGTGTCGCATTAACACACTGAAAAGGATATTTTTGTTTTTTTAATCCTTATTTCAGTCTCCTGAAGGTAGTCTTTATTTGGTCTGCGCTTGCTTTTGCCGCTTTAAAATAGAATATAACCCTATTTTCAAGATAGATGTAAGGAGTTTCACGATCGTTTTAATTTTCCAGGTGAATACTAACAGAAACCTTTGTAACAGAAGGCGTGGCTTAGAGACGTGTTTCACTTACTTTTCTGCCCTGAAAACGACATCTTACTATTTAATAGTGTAATGGAGTTCTTTCATTTTTTTTTTGTTCAGGTTTAAAAAAGTAGCGAGTGCATATTTTCAGCGAGTGATGATTTTTAAAGTGCATATTTTCCTTTAATTAGTCTGTTATTCTGTATAATAAAGGAATCATTTATTCAAAATTTCCTGTAAAATCAAATTATGGTTTATTTGGAAAAAAAGCTAATCTTCCACACACTATACGTTTAGACCGGAGACAAAAATAATCACGTGCTTCAGTGTAAATTTAACTAGAATATTTTTAATTAACATTTTCAAGCCTGTTAATATCAGCTAAAAATCGTAGAATAACCAACTGCGAAAATTATCCAGGATAATATTAGATAAGTAATTAAATATCAATATCTAAAAAACTATAAAAGCTGAGACATTAAAAACTTATATATTAAACATGTATGAGTTTTAATGTTCATAATTATAAATTATACTTATATACGTTTTTTTTTTATCCAATGCGGAGGCACTTGTATTCAAACATTGGCCCTTACTACGCCGCAGTTTTACTGTCCATCTTATTGTGGGGGCACCATATAGGCGGACAGCATTACCCCCTATGAAGGGACGACACGAACGGAGGCATTTTTCGTGGCGCAACGCTGGGACTCGATCTGAGCACCCTCAGCACCGAAAACCAGCGCGCTGTACCACTGGGCCGCCACAAGCCCATACTTATATACGTATTAAACAACAATTGGAAACGAAGAGTAATTCATTTAAATGTATAAGTATTATCAACAGATTTTCTGATGTCCGTGTGCGAGTGACTCTATGGTCTTAGACCTCTATATGTTAGGTCACGCTGAAAGCTGTCATTCCATTGACAGATATTATTTCCCTAACTGTTTAGTACGGGTTTAATCTAGTTACCACTTTTTTCTGACAGAAATAGAGGAACTTGCTAATTTCTGGTAGTTTTTTGCAAATACTTAAACTACCACTTTTTACAAACAGCTTTGAACTTGTATAACTTTTCGCCTAACCCTTTTAATGCGTGCAATAAAATACTCACTCATTAGGTCGCTGCAAGCCTGAGCAGTCATAGTGCTTGGGATAATCCAAAATCTATCTCAATATGCTCCAGCCAGGTTAGGAGGATGAATGTGCCAAGCCTTCTGATTTGCGTAGTAAAACGACTGAAATCAAGCCGAGGTCCTCCTCAAAGCTTACCAACATCTTGGCTTGCCGAACGCGTTACGCCACTGGGAGAAAAATTCAAAAATCAAATCTGCCACGTGAAGGTTAACGGTCGTCCAGAGGAATGCCTCTGGATTGGAAATTGATCACAAAGGTTCAGAATGATCACTTTCAGGTCGATAACCTAAATTAATCGAGGTTTCAATATTTCGCGACGTTTTATAAGTGGTTTCGGTGCTCATTTAATGCTACAATTAGAGATAAAATAAAATTTAATTTTTATCCTAGAAAACCAAAAAAAATTTAAATATTAACAATCTTCTACATATGAAAGTTAAATAATTAGAATGACTCGCCTTTACTTCAGTGTAATAGTACTTGCTTTAGTTTTTAAACAAAATTTGGAATACCCCAAAGATCAATCATTAACTTTTTAAAAAAACATTCAATTTTCTTTTTAAGTTCAAAGGACGAAATATTTTTTGTACAAATTAAAGCAATATTAATATTTTTTTTAAATATTCAGTAAGTTCAGAATTTTCAGCTCTCGTAATATCCGTGAAGTGCCTCGCATAAAGCGTGGAATTTGCATTATTACACATTAAAAATCTATATGTCAAAACAATTTGAATTCATATTAACCGTGCTCGTAGTAAGTGGGTTCTACTGTATTTTATTGTTATTTTTTTACATTCAACGATAGCACTTTTTCTTTAATCTTAAGAACGGAAATATAGCCACAAAAAATTATCCTTACCGAGGAAAATTTTTTGTGTCTATATTCCGTTTTTATTTTTTGATCAAAAAAGGTTCTCTGCCTTCCGGTGCCTCGTTAACTTCCATGTGAATGTCACATTTTAAATTATCTTATGTTGCTCAAGAATGTGGTAAATCAAATTAGAATTTCACTTACAGTGAATTAAAAGTGACTGCAGCAATATAAAACAATCTGAATTCTTAAGGAAACGAATATGATGAGAATGTGGAAATATATCAAAATTTTCTGAATCTTACCCCAAATTTCCCAAATGTTTCCCAAATGTTACTAGGGGGGGGGTCCAACGGGTTGGGAAACATTGCATTATATAAATGAACGATTTTAGAATTGCTCAAGGGCTGAAAGATGATCCAAATTTGCATAATGAACCGTTGAAATAATCTTGAATTTGAGAATTGTTGGAAGGTTTATGACAGTTAAAAATATCACCAATGCTAAATATTTTACAAAATCATCAATAGACGCATTCGTTCCTAATCATCCTTTTCTACAACATTTTCATTGTTGTTCTTAACAATGTGTTATTATCAAGAATACTCTCATTTATTATTGTATTTAATAAACGTTTCATAATTTAACACTGTTTTATTTTGCACATTTAATATTGTCAAGTATGATAAGTAATCTTAAGTACAACATTGTGCAAATGATTTTTTTTTTTTTTTTTTGACATTTTAAGATTTTTTTTTTATTATGATAGCATATATTTTGCCGATTAAATGCTATTAAAAAAAACTAATAATGAGGTTTTGCTAGGGGGTTACCAGTTAGAAACAGGCTGTGCCCCAAAACCCTATCCCCCCCTCTTTTATTTACATCGAAATTAAGTTCGAGAAGTATTGCTTACTGCAATGAATGACGATATAAAGAAAATATGTATAAAAGTTTAGGGTTCAGTGTAATTAGCGTATAATAGGATTATAATTATATTAGAAAGGAGAATACAATTTCTGAACTGTATCTTTTTGAGCAGTGTATCATATAATTATTTTTTTAACTTGCAAACAGATCTCCTTATTAATATCATAAACTTTTCTTGGTAACAACATATTATTTTGGCTTTTAAAACTAAACATCAAACAATATCTGGAATTTAAAATATCTTTCATTAGGATTAGTTAATTAATATGTACTTCAAAGGTATTACATATTTTTTCCTGTAGGAAGGAAAAATATATCCTACGAATCCTCTATGAGTAAAAAGTTAAATAAAATGGAAAAAAGAAAGTAATTTGTCCTAAAATATTACAGTAGAAATACCGTCTTAATTAATGTTCTTCAAAAGTAAAACGTGTTTTTACGTCAACACAATATGTTGCACAATAGGACACACAGTTTTTAATTAGCACTCAAACTTAATTAAATCCATTACGTTTCACGTTTCGAATTGGATTAGAATGTGTATATATAATTGAATATGGTATATCAATATGTCTGGCGCAGGAAAGTCATATTTAAATACTACATTCAATTATATTTTAACTATATTGGCTTTATACGATAATGGCTTCCTTACCGCATGTTTACAATAGGTACGTTGTCTTCGAAGTTCTTGTTAAATTGTTAGTTATGTTATGCCTTTCAGTTAATTAACTTATATATATATATATATATATATATATATATATATACATATATATTCTATGTACCGGGGTGAAAAGGCAATAAGTCTTATTAAATTTTGCAGGAGAGCTCACTGAAATCCATTTAGCGCTCTTTACCTCAATACAATGTGCTGTTTTTATTTGGCAAGGTTGCTTTTATATGTGAATGAGTTAGAGCTTTGCACCACTGGAAAATATGCAAAATATACGTCAGTGAAAGTTAAACAGTCTTCTTTTCAAAAATGGACTTCTTTTCAAAAATGGGGAGGACAACCTTTTTATAATAAAATGTTTTGCATTTCTGTTTGACATTTGATTGAAAATTACGCCTGCAATTTTAACTAAAAAGGAAAAATTAATTAGGTAAGAAAATAATGACTATTTACTACTTTACCTTTTAACTGTAGGCTAATCCTTTTATCTGGCATTAAATAATCCCAAAATACAATGTATAGGAGCTAAATTATTTTAATTACTACTGAAAAAACTGTTAACAAAGTTTGATTCCTCTTTTTTCCCAGCAAACCTGTTTATCAAGGTGAATTTTCATAGTATTTAGCTTTGCTAATCCCTCCTAATCTTCATTGTTCAGAGAGAACTGTTTTGATTGTTCGCTGTATGTCTGTGCTTCCGAATAATCTTTGATTTTGCAGTCTTCAATTGGCGATTCCCCATCATCATCCTCAGAAAGGGCCAGAGCTTCAGTGGTGTCCCGATGAATGAAATTGGAAACATGCAAGTTTTATTCCTGAGTGGATATATCAGTCATCAATCTTGACATACTCTTCAACGCTGATATTGGAATCAACATTGGCTACTAGATCCGTAAGTTCTTTTTCGCTTTTTCAGCAGTACTGTCAGTTGCCGCTTTGCCTGTACTCAAAAATCCTGCCTTAAACCATTTTAGAACACACCCAGGTTGCACCTTTTTAAGGGCTGACGTATCCCAGGAAATGACATCCTAAACAGATACCGAAATTACGAAATCTTTGCTGGATTTCAAGGAGATAATCTGTGAAGGCACATGTCTTAGAAGCAGCTTTCTGTACCGTACTTAAATCTAAGGATAATTCCCTGATCAAGTGGCTGTAGCATCGAGATGATGTTAGGAGGCAAGAAAACTAAATTAACATTTTTGGCATTAACATTTAATGCCATTGTGAACATTTTAGGGTCGAATTACATTTATAGTTTAAATTTATAGAAGTTCGTTGTAAAGACGCATAAGCATATATTTTTAGCTTGCTTGTTAGAATAATTTTGAAATGTTTACCAAAAAATTGAAAGTGTTTCAAAATACCTGCCCGCTATTCGGAGTGTCCGCTATCTAGAGGGAATAACATGGATTGTCCTATATAAAAGGACTGGGACTCGTAAAAATGTCCGTTAATTAAAGGTGTCCGCAATTCGGGAGTGTCCGTTAAGGAAGGTATCACTGTTTATATATATATATATGTAACATACTGGACAACCCAAGGAGAGAATGGGCGTCCAGCACATCACAGGGGATGAAGAGTAGTCGTGGCTTGAAGAATAGATGACACTGCAAGTTACGGCATCACAAAACTTTATTAAGAGGAGACTTTATTACGTCTGCCCAAGGCAGTTACATGATCCAAAAAGCGCACAGGTTTTTTGTTCAGGCGGCTTATATAAATTTTGTCATGTGATCAGGATAGCGATTAGGGATTTGCTGTTGTCGATAAGTTACATGTGGTTTTATGTAATCTGCGCAGAGCCTATATAAAATGTTGGGGGACGCCGCGCAAGTTTGAAAAAGGAAGCCATTTAATATTTTCTCTCGAGGTTATTAGAACTTAGAATCGAAAGCGAAATTTAGCTCGTACGCCCAAGGGAATTTAGAATAATGTTAGATTTTAAAATGGTATGGGGTTTTTAATGTTATTTATATATATATATATATATATATATATATATATATATATATATATATATATATATATATATATATATATATATATATATGTGTGTGTGTGTGTGTGTGTGTGTGTGTGTGTGTGTGTATTTGTTTAATATCTAATGTAACATTACAGACATTTATAGAAGTATTTCGTTAGATACATCTGTTATAGTAAAATTGGGTATTCATAGCGTGCATAAAATTACAAAAATAAATAAATAGAAGTACAGGTAACCCTTCTATAACATGGTAGATAGGTTCCTAGAAAATGCCGTGTTACGTGAAACCGTGTTATAGGAGTCCCAGAGACAGTTCAAAAAGGGGGGGGTGACGTTCTGAAATCTTATTAAAAATAAACTTTTTTTAAAATTCCATATAAGCAACTTAATTTTTATTAAAAATACTAGCTGAGTGGCAACCCGATGTGTTCCTTTGTTGATTTAAAATGAAATGGCTTTATATCTTAAAGATTAAAAACTGTTTATTCACTTTTAAAAATATGTTAGATTTAAAAAAAAACAAAATAATTATTTAAAATTTCCGTTTTCAAATTTTGCATTTTAAACAAAAAAGCTCATTTAATTAGAAAAAAATTCTAAAGGCTTTAACTTCTCCTTTCCTAAAACTAAAATTATTTCTGGTACTTCAAATTTATTTCTGGATTTCAATTATGTTCTTCTAATATGTTCTTGCACCCAGGGCCCGATTATGAACGCTGTGGGCCAATGGGCAGATGCTATTTGGGGGCCCCCCCTTACGGACATTTATAAAAATACATACTATTAGAAGTACTAGGTGCATACACCAAGGGGGTTTTGGGGCCCCCTAGCATCAGGGGGCCCTGGGCAAAGTCCCGATTTGCCCATGCGATAAAAAGGCCCTGCTTGCACCCGACGGCGGCTGGTTTCGAACCCGGGACCTTAGGATTAGACGTCAGGAGCGATACCTCTGAGTCACCGTTACTTCGGTGAACGGAACTTTGTGAAACGGAAAGGAGCTGGCCCACCCGGAATGTCAACTTTTTCTGCTGTCCTCTTCTATTGAGTTCGGCGGTTTTAATTGAATAATTATAAAAGTTTAAATTTTTGAAAGTTGAGGATAGCATCAGTGCACGCGTCTCGGCCGTCCGCGTATATCGGTATCAGTCGCGGTATCCTGCTATGCTCGGTTCGCGAGATTAGCCCCTCCCCGTGTCTGCTAACTAACAAACTAACATTTGTTTACCTTCAGCTGTTAATAGTAAGATAAATATAAAACACAAAACGAAAAGAAACAGAAGAATATTATTCTCATTTAATGCGACTTGAATTTAATAAATTTCTTCCTTTTCACTGCTCAGTACAATCAAACGAGAACGTTTTATCGATTGAACGATATCACCTTCACTTTCAGAACCCTTTTCTTCAATTATATTTTTTGCACCTTCTATCCTCTTTAAAAAATCTGTCATTTTGGTTTGCTTGCTTGTTCTTACAAGGTCATTGTAGATTCACGGTATGGAGATAGACAATTTTGCAGCTCCCTCTTGAATTTTCGGCTTCTTTCAGCGGAAGGGTCTGCATTCAGAAAAATGATTCAAGATTTTCAGCTAAGCTTAGGCTTTCTTGCAAATTTATAGAGTTATAAAGCAATAAATTATAATTTGTAAATACATTTTTATGTAAAGCCACTATAGTTCTTAGATGTGTTATCTAGCTGTATAGAAGTACAGTGTTGTACAAAGGTTTTCGCAATTTCTTTATCGTGTTAGAGCGAAACCGTGTTACAGATTGCAGTGTTATACGAGGATTCCTGCAATTTATCTTATCGTGTTAGAGCGAAACCGTGTTGTAAGATGCCGTGCTATAGGAGGTTCTACCTGTATATATGTGTGTACATATGTGTGTATAACAATACATATAAACCACCAAACATTCGAGAATTTATTACATAAGCTATATCATTTTAGCACAGCCAAAAATAAGCAAGAAAATATATTACCTCTCGCCATAGGTGATATCATTAAAAAGTTCACGCAGGCAGCACCGTGGCCTTGCCCCACTAAAGTTACGTTATTCACGTCACCGCCGAATTCTGCTATATTTTCTTGAATCCAATGCAACGCAGCGACTTGATCCATTAGGCCATAATTCCCCCTCGCTGTTCCATCAAATGCAGGTAAAAAGCCTAAAAACGAAAGGACGTACATTAGCCACAAGTTTTCACAGAAACGACTAAAACGTAGGGAAGAGAAAAAAAAAAACCTATTATCTTATTCTTAGTCGGAGACGTAATGGAAGGAAAGGATGAATAATGGGTTTTCTTATGCTAAGGAAAAAGTTTTCAAAATGGAACATCTAGCTAGCATTATATACCTCCGTTTTTATCCGGTTCTTTATCTCTTACCTTTAATTAGTTTTATTCTTACAAAGCGTTTAATTAATGGCTATGTCTTTCTGTAAAACAGTAAACGTCTGAAAATGTTAACTCGTTTTTATTGGACCATTTTATTTCCTCTTCAATATTTCATTTCATTTTTATAGTATTTATATCCTAAGAAACAGTATGAACGATTTTGTTTTTCAGATCAATATGTACATGCTTTAAAAGTTTAAAAAAGTGGTTCCTACAAAGATGAAATTTTAAAAAAAAATCTGTTGAGTTATAGAAAGTTTTTCAGTACACTATTCGCTTTTATTTAAATACAAATTTCTGCAGACATATTGATAAAAATTTCATGTAAATTTTACTCGTAAAGTTGTAGACTGAAAAGAGATATTAATTTATACAACACAGCATGCGTAGAATATTTAGCGTTGTAAAACTTTAATGAGCCCTTTACATATAATATGTAGTCTGTATATGTCGATATTTAAAATAATTCAAATCTATAACTTAAACATTATCAGTTAAAATATATATATTGTCTCAGGAACGTATTTTAATAAATTAATTTCAATATATATTAAGTATACAGATTCAACTGTTTATGAGCAAATAAAGTAAAATATATAGAAAAATACTTCACTCAACACACATATTCATTTTATTTTCTTTCTCAAATGTTAAGTAATTTTTTCAAAAATTTAAAGGATTTTGAAGAAGATAGCATTAGAGTTATTAAACATTTATTTTTCGGATACTTTTTAGGTTTATTTTTTTTCTCGAATGTTATGACGTTCAAAAAAATAAAAGCCTCGTAATATTCGATTCTGTAAGTTTAAAAAACAAAGGATTTAGACGGTGGAAATATTAGATTTATTGAACTTCTGGAAACATTAGAGAGCTTTAAATTTCCTGAATTCTTAATATTTATATCAATTTCTGAATTTCTACAGTTGATATAATGGCTTGTGGTGGCCCTGTGGTACAGCGCGCTGGTTTTCGGTGCTGAGGGTGCTCTGATCGAATTCCGGCGTTCCGGCACTAAAAGCCTCCGTATGTGTCACCCCTTCATAGGGGGTAATGCTTGTCCGCCTATATGGTGCCCCCATAATAAAATGGCTAGAAAAACTGCATTGTACTATGGCGGTAAGGATATTGTCCGAGAAACCGCCTGCCGCATTGGAAAAAAAAATGATATAATTATATACATCTGATGCTAGAAGCATAAACTATATTTAATTATAGTAATAAGCGTTAAAGGGTAATTTTCTATTAAAGTCATAGTGTATTTTCCAATTCATTAAGTAGATTGTTTTTCGCAGCGAAGAGTTCACGGTCATCGAATTGCTCGCACACGCTCAGGAATATGTCAACAAAATACAGGAGGACTGTGCCTGACTATGATATCATGTGATGATGCAATCGCCAGAATGTTCGAGAGAAGGGGCTCGAGATGATCGCCCACGTTGTTTTGTAACGCGCGAGATAAAAAAAGCGAATTTTTAGGGATATTTTTATAAACATAGGACGTGCGTCTGTTGTGAGCTGAGAGATGATTGAAAATGGCGATTTAGCTGGGTTATTTGGGTATTCACTTAATATTAATTAATACAGTTGTTTAAATGTTAATTAAGTATTAGTTCTTCCACCGGCCTATTGTTTTATGACTGTCATTTAGAGTAATTAGTTTGTTAAAGGGTACGCGGCGAAGAGCCGTGACATACGTATTTAAAATTAAATTGTCTTCTCTTTGAAATGTTTTACAGAATATACAAGCTTATTCTTTAACCCTTAGTGACACGCTATATTAAAATACAACTGAATTTTGGAAAAAAAATTGTAAAAAGGTTCAGATGCACTTACTTAGATATTTTATGCTGCCCCCCCCCCAAGAAAAAAAATTCTGCTGTTTTGATTTTTACAGGGGGAGGTGGGGTACCGTATGTCCCATCACGCAACAACGACATTCCATGCATCATTCTAGATGTTATGCTGAGAGTTATGCAGTATGTAATATAAATCAGTGGAATTAAGATGTATACAAAAAATGTCGTCAAAAATTGCATTAAAATAAATTATCGATATTTATGACACACATATAATCCCGATTATTTACATTTCACAATTTAAAAAAAAAATTCCTATTCTGAATGCTAAAGAAATTTTTCTAAAAATATGAAAAAATTCATTTTAAATGAAATCTAATTTAATATAAATAATTCTTGAAAATTATTCAACAACTATGAATTAGGATATGATTAACATCCTTCATATACATGGCCGTGCTTAGCCGTGGGCAAACTGGGCAATCGCCCAGGTTGGCTAAAAATTTAGGGCCGTCATTTTTATTTCTCATCGCAACACCTTTCTAAATGCTACGGGTTTTTTTTAAGAAATCCCTCATTTTTCGCGGTTTTTGTAATTCAGCTTATAAAAAAAAAATACATGTTTCGATTTATTGAAAAGAATCGTAGAAAGAATCTTAATTGACAAACTATCCTCTTGGTTCGAAAAATTTCTCGGTTAGAAAAACTTTATTTATCTTCAGTTCAGTCATAGTAAAACCTTGATTATCAATCCTTTTTTTCATTATCAGTTTCTACTATTTGTCAGTCACTACATACAGTTATTGGAAGAACTATAAACCATTTTGTTGGAATCTGTCCGTTTTCACGGAATAGTTGCAAACTGACAAACTATTGCAAACTGTTGCAAACTGACACAACTATTTCAAACTGTTGCAAACTGAGAAAAACGTGAACATATCTTTGTGAGCGAATACTAATACCGTTTGGTCAAATGTTTGGTCTATTCAAAGAAACAATAGACAAGACATTTCTCCAACGAGTGTAAGACAAGTAAATAAATGCGCTCCAAACCTGTTGGTGAAGAAAGGGGTCTGAAGGCTGAAGGAGTGAGGTAAACAAAAAATGGCTTTTACTTGTTCTCTCTATCATTATAATGTATTTTATTTCCCACTTCACGAAGAATTGAAAATATTACACCAAGCAGGTACAATCAGTATGCTTTGAATACGGATTGTAAGCATGTCCTCCTTGGCACTTATCTATATTAATCAAGCAAGGTCGGATTCTGTCTGTCGGTCACACCTCCGGATGTCCATGTTATATGTGTGCTGCGTCGAGAAAAATCTACAAAACTTACAACTATTAAATTTGGCACACGGGTAGTGAAGATTCTGAACATGTGCACCTAGAAGCCCGAATTTTAAATTTTATTACCGTTAATTTTTAATTAATAAAAAACCAGCAATTTTGAAGGGTGACAATTTTGGCGGCCATTTTGGTCGAAAATTGGTGTATTTTTTTCTCATGAAAGTACATAAATCTTACATATTTGGAAAGAGTTTTGAAAGCTGATAATTTTTTCTGCTTACAGTTATTCTGTTACTTTAATAGTTTTACAGATATTTTAATTCTAAAAGCAGACTACACCGCTATCCGATATATATCAGTAAATAAAGCGTGAATCACAGACATTTCGAAGAATTACCGTTGATTCTTCGAAGAATTAATCGCATTTGTTATTATTTATTAAAAGTAAATTGTTGTATTTATTATGTTATCGTTCCTTTGTATGAGCATCTCGAAGCCCGAATTTTAAATTTTATTCTAGAAAAAATTTGATTACATTTTTTATGCAATATTTGGTTCTATTTGCGCTGAGGTCCGCTAGATGGCGCCCAGAGAGTGATACAGTATGAGCTGTATCGAGTGTGACACATACATAGCGCTATTTATTGTTGTACCACAAAATTTAAATACCTTTATTCGTTGTTTTTTAGTGTTTCCATTCTCTGACAATGATTGCTGAAGGGAGTGGGTCCCTAAACCGACCGGCTAGACGGGCGAAGCCCGGCTAGTTTCTAATAAAAATGATATCTCATGATCTTTGGAATTTTCAATTATAATAGACAATTTTGCTGCTCAGAAAGCAAGAAAAATTGCTTTATAACCAACAAATTCATACATGTAAGTATTTGTTTTTAACAATTTACATTTTCTAAATCGTGTAAATAATTTTTCCATTGTTTCATTATTCATACAAATTAATTAATTTTATATTTTAGTGGACCAATTGTAATTTCATGTATAATTTTCTTTTACGTAGATATGATGTGCGTAGTTTCTTTTACGTAGGTTTTTAATATCGAAACGTAATGCATTAAACGTAATAATTAGTAAAATCAATAGTGAATGCATTTTTTTGGCCGGGAGGGGGTTGTCTAGCAAGATCCATTACTCAGTACGTAGAGAAATTTGATTGCCAGTAAATGTGTTTCGCCCAGGGCCGCTAAAACCCAAGCACGCCCCTGTTCACACACACACACACACACACACACATATACAGAGGCTGTTCACACATTTTTTAGACGATGTATATTGTATTCAAAAAACTAAATCACATAAAATTCTTGTGTTTTAAATGTTCTGTTTGACATCCCTTATTCTGAACTATCTTTCGACACCGCAATTTCCAGGATAATAATGCCTTTTAAAGTGTCAGAAGAGGTATTCTATCCCATTCCTCCTTAACAGCTTTCCAGAGTCCTGTAAGGGTTTTGGGACGACGTTTGGATAATGCAGATTTTAAGAGTCCGAAAGCACAAAAATCCATAGGTGATACATCGGGAGATTTAGTAGGGATATCAGTGAAGGGTATGGCCTTGATACCAGTTTTTTGTTCCATTCCTTTTAGGAAATTTACAGTGGATTTTGATGTGTGACTGCTAGCTTTGTCCTGATGGAGTCTCACAGATTAATGGCACTGTGGGTAAAGCGATGGTATTTCATTCAGAAAAATTGGCGATAAAATATGTTCCTGATGGTAATTGGAGTTAATCTTGACATTTTTTTCCACTCTCTTTATTTTTAACTTGCCATTATAAGAAAAACCAGCAACAATCATGAATCCCTTAGAAAAACTTTCTTTCGATTATTTGAACCATGTACTTAAATTTTTTTCTCCCCTTTTATGATAATAAATGGCTCTTTTTTTGTTGCAATCATTTAAATACACCCATGATTCATCTATTGTGACAATTGTTTTCCATTTTTCTTTGGATAAGTGTTTCTCATATAGAATTCTGCAGCGTGCCCTGCTTTCAGCGATATGATTTGGAAGAAGACGATGCACATTGCGTTTTTCCGCTATCTTAAGATTTAAATCAACGTTTATCATTTTGTTTACAGGGGACACCGAGCATTTTAATGATTTTGCAACTGTCCTTTGACTAGGGGGATTTTCTTTTAACATTAAACAACGGACCTTTGCAATAGTCGAAGATGTCCGTTTTTTCCTTGGATACTTGTTTGGAATTTTTGTCCCACTTGAGACTCCAATTTGACGTTTTTTTCCTTTCTTGTTGACGATATTACCTATCGACGCTTTAGATATCACAAAACCATGACTCTCACATCGTTTTTGGATAACGGAGTATGCATATTTCTCTTCGGAAAGAGCATAAATGTAGCCTTCGAACCACTGCTTTGTTAAAAATGCCATTTTGAATAAAAACAAAACTTTCAAGCCGCAGACGATAATTTTGACTTTTAAAAACATAGTAGAATTGCAATTATTTATTTTGCAGCAAAGGGTTTTTAATTGCCGCTTACCAAAATCGTCTAAAAAATGTGCGAACAGCCTCTGTATATATATATATATATACAGTGGTCATGAAGTAAAGCGTACTTCACCAATAGTCCCTATGACTGGGAACTTTGTATCAAGTCCATGCTCAAAATACGCAAAAGGTATTTATTGGTGATGGCTAAATTTAAAATCTCAGCAAATGGTCTACAATCCTCAGTGAAATTCGGTAGGCGAATATTTACTTCAATCTTCTCCCAAATCGAAATCTGGTGGTCAGTTTTAATCAGTGAAAAAAACTTGGTTTAAGGTTCCTGCCTATTACGTACTTAGTATAATGCCTCCTCAACTGCTAGTATTTTACTTGACATGCTGTGAAAAACGAGACACGCTACACAAACCAGAAGTTAAAGGTACTCGTAATTAAATTAATACACAGATGACACTCAAAACGAATAAAAACGAATTGTTTTCTATATTTAAAATAAAGCTCAAGTGAATAGAATTTAAGGAGAAAATCGTTTAATTAGGAGGGACACTTTTTAACCCACCAAGCTGTAAAGTTTTAAATATTTTCAACTCCGCCGAAATGGAGTTGTTTTTTCTAATTAAATTATATTTCTAATTAAATTATTTTTTATATTTTTTTAATTAAATTTTTAAGCTGTTTTAGTAACTTTTTTAAAATTTGCATTTAAAAGAATAACTTGAGGGTTATAAAATTTATATCACAGGATAGATCATAGAAATTCCATTAAAATGACATCTTTTTCGAATCTTTACCTCTATTTTCTGATTTTTGGTGAATTATTATAGATTAATTTTTAGAATTTAATTTATTAAATGCTGATCACGTGATTTCTTTTTATGGTACTTTAAATAAATTTATCGTCACGTGCATAAAAACTAAATAGACAAAAAATATTTTTTTTCTTGCTAAAGCGGCAGACGATTGGACATTATTTTGTCTATAAAAATATCCCTTACGATTTTTTTATAAACTAGCCGGGCGAAGCCCGGCTAAGCTCAAGCCATCCGTGTAACATATTTATGTACTTCGGGCCCCACAAAAGAAAAAAAAAGCCCACAAGTGTATTAAATCAAAGTGAATAAATCAAATCAATTCCTTTCAATTTTCATTCCCTTCGCTGCCGACAGATGGCAGTACCACAACAAAAGATGATTTGGTTTCTCAGCAGTGAGTGATTTTAGAATGAAAATATCTCTAAAACTATTGAATTAACAGAATAAGTGTACGCAGAAAAAATTATCACTTTTCGAATCTCTTTCCAAATACGTAACATTTATGTACTTTCATAAGAAAAAAAATACACCGATTTTGCTGTATATTTGTCGGCCATTTTTTTCGAGGATCGGTACCCGCCCGGATGAGTTACGGTCACGTGATCCGACATCAACTTGTCCCTTTATTAGTATAGAAGATATATATATTTTTTCTACATCAGTTGTATATATTGATCGTCGTATTTATTTATATATATATATATATATATATATATATATATATATATATATATATATAAATATTTTTTTTGACATTAATTGCATACATTGACCGTTGTATTTAATTTGAATGTACTCCGTAGCGAAGCGCGGGTTTCAGCTAGTCTATATATATAAAACAGTTGCGTAACTTACTCGTTCACTGATTGACATACAACGCACAGACCAAACCGCTGGACCTAAAGGGCTGAAATTTTGCATGGCGATTCTCCTTATAGTGTAGGGGTGAACACAGAAAGATTTTTCAAAAATTCTTCTTAGATTTTTTTAAATTAAATTTTTAATCTGTTTTTTTTACTTTTTTTACGTTTGTATTTAAAATAATACTTTGAGAGTTTTAAAATTTATATCACAAGAAAGACCATAAAAATTCCTTTAAAATGAATTTTTTTTTGAATCTTTACCTCTATTTTCTGATTTTTGGTGAATTAATTTGGTGAAGATTAATTTGTAGAATTTAATTTATTAATTGGTGATCACGTGATTTCTTTTTCTGGTACTTTAAATAAATTTATCGTCACGTGCATAACAACTAAATAAACAAAAAATATTTTTTTTCCTTGCTAATGCGGCAGACGATTGGACATTATCCAAAAAAATATTAAAATACAGTAAAAGAAATGTTCTACAAACTGTACTATATTAACTGTACTATATTCTTTAGTATTCTTTATATTAGATTTAATTTGAATATTTTCTCCTACATTATTTTGTCTATAAAATTATCATTTACGATTTTCTTATAAATATATATATATATATATATATATATATATATATATATATATATATATATATATATATATATATTACATCAATTGTATATACATTGATCGTAGTATTTATCATATAATATATATATATATATATATACTTGCCATTAATTGCATACATTGACCGTTGTATTTAATTTGAATGTACTCCGTAGCGAAGTACGGAATTTCTGCTAGTAAAATAATAAATGAGGGGAAAAATTATGAAAAATGAACTGTTACTTATTTTTGCAGGCAGAACTGGTATGGCTCTTACATATAATGTCAGTTTATAGTTGCATTTGATGCCAGTTGATAAGCACTTGCATGTTTTGCTGTCACATTGCTTTCTACAATTTTCTGATTCCAGGGTAACTGTGATTCGAAGGGATTGTACGAAGCTTGGGACGTCTTTTTCAGATATGAAATTTTTTTCATTCATTTGGAATTCATTTCTGGAAAATAACTTCTCCAATTTTCAGGATTTAGTACCGAGTTTGTATAGCCCATCATCGTTCACTCCCATTATCACAGGTATCATATTTCTGGGTGCAGCTCTTCCTTTGTCGAGTTCTGGAATCCGTAACACAACGTTCTGACCGATGCTCATGGGAGGAAATTTAGCGTCACTGCCTCTTAACATTTCGTTCGTTTTCTTATCCATTTTTTTGGCACAATCATCTCGTTTCTGTTCAATTAACATCTTCTTTTTTTTGTTAGATGGACACATCAGGGTTTACAGAATCTGATGAATCAGTTTCATGTTTACGCTCAGGAATGTTGGCCAAACCTCTTCAAGTTATTTTTCAGTCTCAAGGTCCGTTGAAAAACACAATTCCTGGGAAAGTCCGTTAGTAAGTGGAACTCCAACAGAGCTTCGTATTGGCTTCTGGTGATTCCACGATGGTAGGTGCAATTTTTTTTCATTTGAACGATTCATAAGCCATCTGCCCAATGACATGTCTGATTGTCAGTCATCCATGTCACCAACATATCACGAAAATCTTGGTTTGCATGTTCGACGGATCCTTGGCTTTGAGAGTATCTGGGTTTTCCATGAACAATTTTTACTTCAAACATATATGCAAGCTCTTTTATGATTTTATTCGAGAACTCACGCCTATTATTGAACTGCAAAATACAGGGAGCTCCTTTGATACAAAAACTGTCCATTAAGTTATCAGAAACTTCTTTAGCTGTTTTCGTTTTCAGTGGGCGTAAAAAAGGGAATTTGGTAAGATGATCTTGATAGTTTCAAAGGAATTTATAATGGCACTCTGATTGCATGTCAATGAGATCAACCTGTCCTTGTTGTTGGAATGCGTTAGTAAGTATTGGTTTAACAGCGACTTCCTTGTTTTTACCCTTTTTTATCAAGTGACATTGTTCACAGAGAGAAAGGTACAGGTTGATCACTTTTCGAGGCACATTACAGTGTTTCACCCATCCTCCAAGTGCGAAATCGGACTTGGCACACTACTGATTTACCCGATCGCGAATTGATCAAATTCAAGTGCACAAACTTCGAAATAATGTAACATTTCGGACTTGGTACATTTATGAGTGATCCATTCTCGATGTGAGCAAATTCAAGTGCACAAAGTCCGAAATAATGTCACTTTTCGGACTTCGAGCATTTGTCAGAGATCCATTCCCGAAGAGAGCATTTTTTTCTGACGTTGTCCGATTTCGGAGTTCAGTTCCAACATATATAATGGCAATTGGCTCCACGAAGATGGGTGTGCTCCAAGCGTTTTGTTATACATATTTCGTTGAAAATCCTCAGTAATGTGTTTTATGCAACAAAAACAAATCTTTTGAAAATGACACTTTTTTTTTTAGACACTTGAGAAGCTGAATGCTTGCCATAACAATTATAACAAATTTAAATGAGAAGGAGGCATATGTCAGTCAAAGTGCTCAATTGTTTACCTTAAAGATATATAAATTTAATCGTTATGATGTATTAATTTGGTTTCAATTAAATGATATTTTACTTAACCATTTTCGTTAAATTTTGATTGTTACGTTTTAAAGTATTATATACAATTTAATGATCAGACTGCGATGAATTTCCTTATATTCGAAAAAAAAGGTGAAAAATATTGAAACGATTAACATGAGTTTACAATGCATCGACATATTTGCCATCATTGCTACATTGGACAAAGATAAGAAACTTCCTGAAATGAACAAATCCATTGCGGAGATAATTAAAGCTTTTGTTGCTAGATATTGTTATGTGGGGTTTATTAATGATACATTAATCATATATATTTTTATTATAGTCATGTATCACTTCTTTCCTAATATTTGGGAAACGCGATGGTCCCACAATGGACAAAGAGAGGATACTTCATCAAACGGCCGAGTCTATTGCGAAGGTGAATAAAGAGTATGTCCGTAGACATTGTTATGTTAGGTTTATTCATCACACATTTATCATATTATCATTATAGAACTCTATCACTATTCTTCTATTTGAGGACATCATAACCTTTAATAAAATGCAATGGACGCCTTGGATAAAGAATGGATAATTCCTGAAACGAATAATAACAGAGGTAGTAAAAGAATGCATTGGTAGATACTGTAATACGTAAGATTTATTAATGATACATTTATTACATATATTTTTATTATCGCCCTGAATCAATTTGTACTACTTGAGTAGATCGTTAACTTTTATATACCAAATTCTAAATTCCTTCATTACTTCCTGTGATACTCATGATAACTGTCACGTTTGTTTTTCTTCGTTATATTAACAACAGAAAGTTCTCTATTTTTCATATGAAAGAACGATATTAAATATTTGATTTCCTGATACATACATATATATATATATATATATATATATATATATATATATATATATATATATATATATATATATATATATATATATATATATATATATATACCCAACAAACACAGGACTGACGGCAGCTTATCGGGCCAGTGCTGGAGGCACCGGTTGAACGACAAGTACGGGAGAATTTTGTCGGGCCACTGGCGGGTTGTTTACGAACCTCCGAAGGGGAAACGCTTTCCGTTTACGTGTTTCAGGGCCTGTTATGGGTTGATATGAATCGTACCGAAAGCGTTTTCCCTGTATCGTCCCGGAACTGCACCTCCGATTCGTAACCACAAGTAACAGATATCAGCATCAGAATTATGGATTTGAAAGGGAAGGCGAAGATTAAATTTAACAGACTTTTCAAAAATATTTATTTCATTGTTGTGAAACTTGTTTTACGCGGAAAATTCCCATAATTTTCCTTGTATGTAAAGATTGTATTATGTGAAATTGTATAATTGTATTATGTGAAAATTCACATAATTTTCCTTGTATGTAAAGATTGTATTCTGTGTGTATGTTTTTAACTCCCTAGAAGCTTATAAAAACAGATGAAAATTAGTTTCATTGTTTATTTTTATATATTACTGGAGAAATTAAATATCTACTTAAAAATGGGTCCTTGTTTCACCACTCTTTATTTATAAGAGAGGAAATAGTGATAAAATTTGTATTTTTTTAAATTTCTTCTATAGTATATTAAAATAATAATATATATTTTTGTAGATAAAATATTCAAAATATATTTTTCAGGAAATTTACATATTCTAAGTATTTCTAATTGTTAGATGCCATTATAAAACAACTGATTTTGTAGAATTTTTTCTCGAATTTCATCGTATTAATTTTACAGTAACATATTCTTATAATACAAATTTGAATGAAAGAAAAAGAATTTTAAATTTACAGACCTTAGTTAAAATAAACAAATCACACATATTTAGAAAAATATTAATGTAATGTAATGTCAGAGACATAGACAGTAGATGTCATGAGACACCAAAAAATATCAAAAAATAAGACCCTTTTTCCTCAGTACGTACATTGAAGAATATATATTACATTGTTTTTTTTTGTAATTGAATCAGGATACGAGAAATAATATTTACAATAAGAAAAAAAAGGCCAAAAAATTAGTTTAAATAAATGTTAGAAATAAAAATTAAGGCAATTAAGTTTAAAATAATAAGTAAGTTATATTTAATAAATTAAATTGGCAGGTTTGAACATCCGTGAGTACAGATAACAGAACTGCACTTTGTAGGATCGAACCGAGGACTGAAGCATGGGAAGCAAAAACGAACGCCCCACACCAGCATTCCCTGATAGGGTATCAAGTGTGGAACTTGAATAAGAGGAAACTGCCTCGCATGGAACAGAAAAATAAAGGAAAAATGTTAAACACTATCAGAAACCACACTATCAGAATAACACTATCAGAATTAACCTGTGAACAATTAATGGACTGGGTAAGATTTGAAATATTAAGATCGGAACATAAATTTTTAATTTTTAAGTGGCCGTTCGGTTTTGGGATTTTTTTTCCAAAAAAATTCAATGCGTAAGTAAATTAAGTAATTTTGAAAGGTCCGATATTAATCCAATTGCAGTAATGTTTTCAGATAAGATTTTGACAAAGTTTCATGAAATTGATTTGGGATATTGAATTTTGACTAGGTTGTACATTTTGTTGAGGGTATCTTTGTACCCTTCCGCCATTAAAAAAAAAACATGGCTCAGGTTTGGTTTCCCGCCTAACAGGAAATTCATCATTAGCAGCGGGAATTTCTTTCCTCCGGATTACGACAGTTTCCTAGGATAGAAAATTGGTTTGAGAGATTGATTCGATCATTAATGCTAGTTAAGTTAGAATCGAGAGCAATTCGCTTTAGATCAACCCAAATTTTAAAAATCACATTATGTTCGATTTCGTTCAAAATTACCACATCACATTGCATACCAAGATTATAATATTTTATACATTACATATACAATGTATTTTTCATTTTCATAATAAAACTAAACTTTTGAATGTAGTTGACTTTTTTATGCGGCCCGCCTGCCTTGAAAAAATTTACCATGTGGCCCAGATGCTGCAAAAGGTTAAACACCCTGCTTTAAGCTCATCAGCCTGATTCAGAGGTTTAACTTTTTCAGATTTAGGAATATAATCAAAAGTGGGTGTAGAAGAAAATTTAAACGCACACTTACTGTGCATAAGATTAAAAAGTTCTTTGAGATTGGGGATGTTAAACGTTATTTTGAAAAAAAAAAAATTCATGTTTTTCAAAAGTCCATAGTAATCACACATGGTTTCCATTACTTATTTCACTGACACATTGAATTGTGTTTTGTTTTGTTTTTTATTATTAAATTTTGGCATTATCTTTTGAGAATGTATTTTCGTTTTTATCAATGCAACTCTTGCAGAAGTGCCACGGACGGGTAAGGGTGACTCGGTAACGAATTTAACAATCCTTTCTACTGCTTGTGTGTGACATGGAAAATTGCTGAAGTCAGTACGTTGACTCTCCTGATCAGATTATTTTGCTTCCTTTAGAAACTGCTTTAGTTTGTAATCAGAAATATGCCTCGTTCTGTTACTTTAACATCTTTACGTACAATCATATCAATATAATCCTTGGCATCAAAGTTTATACGTTGAACTTAAAACTTTCCAATGCCCCCTTCATTTTTCAGTCCTTGCTTTTAGAATCCGGCGTAATCCAAGCTGTCTTACGTGGCTGCGATCAACTGATATCATACATAGGAGGAGATTTTCAGAAGCAGCAAAGTACGAATTTCTTTGAATGACTGGGTCGATTACATTTTTAAGAGTCTGATGGAGGTAACGTGAATAGCTTACAAGTTTCCACAAGTGCTTCGATCCATGGATATAAGATAGTTTCCGCTTTATGTGAAACGAAACAGATGCATATACTTACAAAATGTACTCAGTCAGTATTCGGAGATTTTTTTTGCAGTACATTCTGTTCCCACATACAAGTGAAGTATTCGGTTTGCTAATGTAAGCTATCATGAATAACAAAGTTTTCCTGGTTTTCTCATAGACAAATCAGAAGAGCACCTTCCAACAGAGATTGCATAAGACATTTCTAACAAATATTTTGGGTCCACACTTAAATCATCCTTAATTTCTAGTAATGGAATGCCATTTTCAATAGGTGATAATTCAATTACTGGAAGTTCATAGCAGTTTTCTAGTTGTTTACCTATTTCTCCTCCAAATTAGGACGTAGGCGCAGTTCATTTCCATGAAATAGACAAATCAACCACTGCAGTGGCCTTCTTAATTCCTTTTCAAATAAACGAACCACACCATTATTCAATCCAGTGTTCACGGCAGTTCCACCCATTCCAATTACAGTAATGTTTAAATTCTGGTTGTTGTCATTGAAAAATGCTATTATGCTATCTTATATACATTTTCCAGTGCCAGAAATCTGCTTCTGAAAATCTCGTCCTTTGTATGATATCAGATGATCGCAGTCATGTAAGAGAGAGCTTGGATTACCCCGGAATCTAAAAGCAAGGGCTGAAAATGAAGGTGGCATCAAAAAGTTTTTATTTCAACGTATAAACTTTGATGCCAAGGATTATATTGATATGATTGAATGGAATGATGTTAAAGTAACAGGACTTCCTATGAAGAGGCATATTTCTGATGACAAACAGAAAGCAATTCAATGTGTCAGTGAAATAAGTAAAGCAAACCATGTATGATTACTATGGACTTTTGAAAAATATGAATGTTTATTTCAAAATAACACTTTGCCTTTAAAGACATTACATTAATATTTTTCTAAATAAATGTGATTTGTTTATTTTAACTAAGGTCCGTTAATTAAAAATTGTTTTTTTCATTCCAATGTGTATTATAAGAATATACTACTGTAAAATTAAGATGATGAAAATTGCGAAATTCTACAAAATCAGTTGTTCTGTAATGACATCTAAAAATTAGAAATACTTAGAAATACCTAAGTTTCCTGTAAAATATTTTGAATATTTTATTTACAAAAAATATATATTATTAATTTAATATACCATAAAATAAACAGAAAAAAAGAATTTTATCTCTTTTCACAAAAATATCTATTTTGAAGCACCTGAAAAATATTTCAGTAGAGCAATAAAATTTTATATTCAATACCAAAAGGCAGCTTTTGAAAGCTATAGCATAATGAAATTTCAAACCATCTTTTTTTTCGCCTCGTCATACTACAATGCACTAGTGTCATCTGATTGGACATTCAGTTGCACGTGATTGAAAAGGCACCATTAAAGATTGATTACAAGTTCGCTGAAATTAATCCACAAGTAAGTTTCATTCGTTAGTCTTAAATTATTGCCTTTAGATTTTATTTAACACCCTTACATAGTGAACATTATTCTATTTCTGTTATAAGATAGTGTTTTAATCCAAGTTATAATATGAATTGACCATATTTCAGATCAAACTCTACTGAACTGAGTGTATTGAATTAGCAATACTTATGGCACTTACGAGCACTTTCGTATGTATAAATAAAAACATTTTGTTTCGGAATAATTTAAGATTCGTTTTTCAGTTAATATTTTAGATGGACAAAGGAAGTAAATGGACTCTTGTGAAAGTCTTAAGTATTTGCTAATTAAATTAATATTTAGAATTGTAATTTGTACGCACTATTTAGATTTTTATATCCTTTAGAAAGTATAAAATACATGACACAAATATCAATTCCAAATCTACATAGTTGAAAAATAAAAATGTATTTTCATTTCCAGTATAATATTTTCCATTTTATTTCTTTAAAGAAATTTGAAAGAAAATTATAATGAAATTTTTTTTAATATGTTAATCCAAATTAAACATTTTTTTACTACTGGATTGATAAATCAGTTACACATGATTCCTCCATAGTAAATTCATGCATAGTATTCAATGCACAGTATTCAATGGTGGAAAAATTGTCCATTTTCCTATTAAATATATTTTACAATGTTCTTATTGCCAGGTATCAATAGGCAACAAATTATCCATGTCTAAATGTTAAAAGATGGATTCAAAAACGTTCCACATTATAAAAGATTCTAAAAATGAACTTGTAAATCATACAAAAGGATCTATTTCCGAATTCCTTATCAAATTGTGTTTTGAGTAAACTTTATAAAATACACTGCATTTTATACATTATAAAGAAATAAAGAACAAATATTCTTAAAATTTTTGTGTTCATAATTTAAAAGAATGTATTTAGTATAATTATATATTTTAATTTAAATACTAAACACTAATAGGTATTTTTCATGTATAATCTTAATAGCCTTAAAATATAATTTTTTTAAAATTCTATTTATAATGTTCTATGTGTACACTCAATTGCTATATATGTATATGTTATTCCTACTGGGTGAAATTTCTTTATGTCTATCGAGAGCAAAGATATATTCAAAATTTCAAAACCAGATCAAAATATTGTTTAATCAGTATCCACATGTCAAGTAAATATTGAAACAATAGCAAATATTGGAGCATTTTTTTATTTTGAATATCTCATTAAATAAAAAGCTTATTTAAGGAACATTTTGAATTTCAATTGCTATTAATCAATATTTTGAACTGGCTTTGATATTTAGATTATATTTCTACTCTCTCTGAAGATATAAAATAAAACAATTTCACTCTTTAGGAATAACATAATGGTGCATACTTTTTGCAACTGAGTGTATATATTCTTGCAATTGAGTGTATATATATTTTCAAGAATTATTAATTTTTGTATGTATGTGAACTCCATTGTATTCCTGAATTCATTCAAAGAACCTCTGGAGTAATGAGAAGTTTAGAGTTTTAAATTTGTGTCAATATAGATGCCACGTGCATTTAATTTTCTAATTTGTATCGTGTTTGAAATCACTTTTATCAGTGTTATTAGAGATGATGGCAGTGAAAATTATTCCAAAATAGACTATTTAGATACATAAATTGTTTCTTAACTTATTAATTTGCATTCCATGTTTTTAAATTATATATTTATAAGTATATATATTTGTAGATTATCAGAATGTGTACATACAAAAAATTGCTTTATTGTAATAGATATTGTACGATAAGAGTTTTTATAAATCTGAGAATGTTCTCAATAACTATCTATAAGCTGTTCATCTCTAAAGGTCTTTTGGAAATTATTTTGTTGTCATGCTGTGCAAAATAAATGTGAACTTATTGGCTTAATATATATATATATAAAGGGTAAAATTAGTTTCTTTTCCCCTTTTTATATTAGTGATAAGCAAGTTTATAAAGAACTCTACTTTTCAATACTTCTTGGTTTGATAAAACATTAAATTTTTATTATGGCATTATAAGAAAATATTTTTTTTTTACAGAATTTTGAAACTGGAATCTATTCAGAGCTTCAGGCTTGAAAGACAAATACCACTTGGATCTCATAACCTGCGTAAGTTTTTAACGCCACTGAGCCTACCTTTTTTTATTCTCGAGATATACTTTTATTTTCAGCAGTGGACTTGTGGCCCAAATCACTGTTTTTAATATTTTTTTAGATTTATTTTTAACTAATTAAATTTTTTCTATGAAAAAAACTAAAAATATTTATTAAACAACTAAAAATTTCAAATTAGTTTTTTTAACTTAGACGCTAATCTGAACTTTCTCATAAACTTTGGTCTCAATAATTTGTGGATAGAATATTGATTTTCTTTATTTATTCTTTTTTAACTGTGAAGCTTGTTGTTAAGGTTTTAGGTGAGTGAGAAAGTGCAGTCCGGGGATTTCAGTTAACACGACTCTTGTGAAAGACTTTAACTCTTGCCAAAAAAAGAGATTTATATTATAAAATTATAAAATGCCAAGGTTTATTTAGAAAATATAAAATGTGTTCATAGACAAAGTTTGTTTATAAAATTGTAGATAAGACATCCATTGTGAGTTGTGGATTATTATATCAAAATGTGTGTTTGATAAGTGAATGAAATAACCCTTTCTTAATAATGGAATAGAACTCCTGTATAATCAATGAATTCACGGATACAAGATACAGTTCCAAAAAGCAAAACGCCTGGTTTACAGAGTCTTTTATAATAACAGAAAAATGATATTTATATTATGAAAATGTGAAGTGCCAAGCTTTATTTATTCTTAATGGTTAACATTAAAATTTTAAAAATATTTTTAGAATTTCCTGATAAGTTGTTAGAGGTTCGTTGATAATTCATTACAGAAGTAGTAAAAAGGAAATTGCTTTTGGATGTATTAGATCATTAGTTAATGGGCTAAGTAATTTTAAATTTTGGTAAAATTTAATTTTATGCATGCCATAAATTTTTCTCTCTGTTAAACATGTTTATTCCATTTTAAGTCTTAATACTTATATAAAGAATTTGGATTAAATGAAAACAGTAATGAGTGATGGTGAAAATGTATTAAATGTGGTAATTGAATTGCTTGATGTTCTAAGACATAAAATTTCTGATCATCAAAATACAATAATTGACTTCTTGACTGAACAACTGACTTTATTATTAAACAATATCCTATTTTGCTACCCCCCTTGTTTAAGTATATAATCATCCTTCAAATCCTAATAGACCATTATTTTATATTTTTGATCCTGTACTAAATTTGTACTAAATTTTTTAAAATTCCACTGAGCATCTTGTTTAGCTGTTTAAAAAATGGGGGGAAATGCATTGTAAATTGTCTTTACTTTCTCAAAGTTTCATAATTAAATATGTTGATAAAGTTGTGCCTGAAAAATAACTCAACTGATTCTGAACATCAGTTGGAGTTTTATGGAAAGCCAAATTATATGGAAAGTTATACAATAGTTAGTTGAAATTGTTTCTTGGAAGTTTTGCGAGGTAGTAATCTAGTTCATGTATATTAAAGTCTTATTTAAATATTGTGCTAAACATATTCAGCACATTGAAAGTCTGATTACTTCTCAACTTTTAATCACCAGGCAATTTTTGGTATTAAATTATATGCTCAGTGCATATTCCATTATGTGTAATTTTCACTTAATCTGATTTGAAAATTCATGTGAGGAGAAATTTTTGGTTCAGTTAAATCAGAAAATTGTAGAAAACTTTTTAAAAAGTTGGTTTTTTCCCATTTTTTTCAAACTGTGACACTGAAAATACCGATTATGTCTTTAGCCCTAACATAGTTTTTAACAATGATATGATCCATAACAAAAATTCGATGCTACATTTTTTTTTCTTCTTTTATTTATATTACATTTATTTTCCTCATTGTATAACTTTTTGAATACTACGCAAACCAATTCTATTGTTACTCAATTTCAAAAAATCATATTTCAAATTTTAAGGATCGATCGGTAGTCAATGCGCTGAGAAGGGCCCTAGCTGAATTCAATTTGTATCCGTCCCAAATGTTAGAAGCACGCTACGCCTATGGTCCAAAGTATACATGTAAGGGGGTCATACTACCTTTTTTATTTCACTGATAAGCAAATAGACGAGTGCTCTGCACTAAAATGTTTTACTGATCTTGTTGAGAAGTATTGGAGAGCACGTGCACTGATTGCATAGGTGCTATTTTTGGTAGTGTGTGGCATTTGTAAAATAAATAAATAAATAATGAACTCTGCTTTTCAATGCTTCTTGGTGTCACAAATCACTCTAATTTTTATTATGGCATTGTAAGAAAATATTGGTTTCTTTACAGAATTCTGAAACTGGAATCCATCTTCACCTTATTGTGATTTCCATGAAAAGATTCCACAACTCACTTGGCAGTGTGCTCGATTCATAATCTGTAAGTTCATTTTAACCTCACTGAACCCATTTTTTTTTTTATTCTCTAGATATCCTTTATTTTTTTCAGCAGTGAACTTGTGGGCAAAATCACAAAGTTGATAATATATTTTTTTAAAATTTATTTTTTGTACTTAAATTTGAATTTTTCTATGAAAAACCATAAAAAATATTTTTATTACATAATTCTTAATTAATAAACAACTCAAATTTTCAAATTTCTCTTTGTATATTTTATACGCTAATCCGAACATTTTCATAAACTTTGGTTGCAGTAATTTGTGGATTGATATTGATTTCCTTTATTCATTATATTTTTAACTGGCAAGCATGTTATTAAAGTATTAGGTATGTCTGAAAGTGCAGTTCAGGGACTTCAGTTAACCGTGACTCTTGTGAAAGTCTTTTATCATAACTGCTTACCAAAAAAAATTTTATATTTTTATATTATAAAGATATAAAATGCCAAGGGTTATTTTACTCTTGATAGTTAATGTTAAAAATTTTTTAATTTAATTATCAGAATTTCATGAGAAGTAGTTAGAGGTTCATTCATAATTCCTTACAGAAGTAATAATAATAATAATATTGCTTTTAGATGTATTAGATTATTCGTTGATTAGCTAATAGGTAGTTGAATGTCATTTGGAATACTAACTTCTGCCTAGTATTTAATTTTATTATTTCATTGTCAAATTTTGGTGGAGATCTGTCACATAAAATATATTTTTGTGAGCAGCTGTTATTATAAAGTGTAAGGATAAGGGCAGTAAAAAAATATTCCAAAATATATTATTTAGGTTCAGTTAATTATTAAATAATTGTTGACTATAATAAGGTTATGTTTGCAAGTGTGTAGGTTTTTTTATGGTGTATTATTTGGTTTATCTAAGTTAAGTTGAAAAATGATGCAAGCATACAAAGATTGACTGGCTGTCAATGTTGAGTGCAGTAGCATAGATTATTTTACAAAGTGCAATAAAATACTTTTAACTTTTCAAACCGAACTTCTAACCAAAATTTTTAAAAAAATTTAATGAAACTTTTAAAATTGGAAATATTTTCATGGATCTAAGGAATGGAACATAACACCTGTATTGTCAACTAAGTCATGGATAAAAGATGCAGCCCTAAAAGCAAAAGGCCTGGTTTCTGTATACTTTTATAATAATCATGTTACAACAGTATACAGAAACCAGGCTTTTTGCTTTTAGAACTGAATCGTTTATCCATGAATTTGTTGACTATACGGGTTTTCTATTCCATTGTTAAGATCTGTGAAAATACTCTCATTAGCAAAATATTTTTTTAAAAACTTAAATTTGGGTTAGAAGCTTGGTTCAAAAAGTCTAAGTGTTTTTTCACGCTTTATAATATAATCTATGCCATTTCACTCAACATTGACAGCTAGTCAATATTACCCACCTCATTTTTCAAATTAACCTAGACTAATCAAACAATATATCATAACAATTGTTTAGTAATTACTGAATCTAAATAGTATATTTTGAATAATTTTTTACTGTGGTTATCCCTAATAACAGCTGCTCACAAATAAAAAAAATATTTTATACACAGATCCCCACCATAATTTGACAATTAAGTAACAAAAGATATGCTCTATTAAAATACTATGCAGAAGTTAGTATCCCAAATTACTTTCTACCACAATTTTTGTAAAACCAATTACTGTGAAAGCTACATCATATAATAAAGTTTTACTTTATTCATTATTATAGTAATAGATTAGTTGTTAAAGAGTATTCACCCTTTTCACTAAATTTCTCAGTACAGTAAGACATTCAATCCTGTCAATTAAATGATTAGTTATTACAGATATAAATAAAATAGATTAGAATGCCTTGATAGAGTACAATAATTGAAAGCTGACTGAGAGACTTGAGATGACAACAAAATTTTCTTTTCACTATCGAGAATCACTCTCACGTTGAAAGTAAAGAAACACAAGAATGAAGATTGAATACTATATAAAATCTTAAATTTCTAAATCTGACCCAGCATCTGTATTAATGCTCTCTATGGCATGTTGTAATCAAATTTAGAAATTTAAGATTTTGTATGCTAATGTTTTACTTAGCATTCAATCTTTATTCTTGTGTTTCTCTACTTTCAACAGCATTATTGTCAATAGTGAAGAGGAAATTTTGGTGTCATTATAGACAAGTCTCTGATTCAGCTTTCAACGTTGAGCTGAAATTATGCTCAACATTAAAAACTTAATTGTACTCTTATCAAGGCAATCTACCCTATTTTATTTATATCTATAATAACAAATTAATCGACATGGTTGGATTTTCTACTGTACAGAGAGAAATTTAGTGAAAAGGGGAATACTCTTTAACAAATATTTTATAACTATTTTCTATTAGTATATTTATTTAATCAAGTAAATATTTTTTACATGATGTAGTTTTCACAGTATGTAATTGGTTTTACAAAAAAAATGTGGTAGGAATTTACTTCTTGGAAGTAGTTATCAATAAAATGACAACAGATTTAAAACTGCACTCATGTGTTGGGTGCTGTTTTGTATCAAGTTTTTTTAAACCCCTGTCTCAGAATTTATATTTCCTAATTGGATTTATTTAATTCTACTTTATCAACAATGAATTTTTCAACTACTTTCAACAATCAACTATTTTTACAACAATAAATTACCCTTTAATGTACAAAACTATGCAAAAAATAATTTTCTTATCTGCAGAGCATTTACTAACTCTACATAGAAAAATAATTTAAATAAATTCTTTTGATTCATAAATTATATCTGGGGATGGGAGTCATTTTCCTTTCACATAAATTTATGAACTGATTTTCTCTTTCTTTTTTTTCCCTAGATGCTGTAAAGATGGAGCCAGAGGTACAGCGAAAGGATCCTGTTTTGTAGAAAATATAGAAAAAAATTGTGTAAATGTGCTATGTACTTTCTAAATAAACTATTTTTACTTTAAACCAGCTCTTTTCTGTATTTAAAAACATGTGTCTATAATTTTTCTCAATATTATAATAGAAGATATTACTATCATAGTACTATTTCTCAAAAATAGTACTATCAAGTGTTGGATATTAAGTCCAATATAATAGAAAAGAAAATATTTTTTTAAAATGACATAAGAATTTAATGAATTACTCTTTAATTCACAAAACTATGCAAAAAATAATTTTCTTATCTGTAGAGCATTTATTAACTCTACACCAAAAAATAATTTAAATAAATTCTGAGCAAGTTTTCACAAGCTCACAAAGATGGGCTTCATCATACACACTACACATTACTCAGGTTTGAAGAATGTATCAAATTTATGTTTATAAATTTATCAAATTATGTTAATAAATTTTATACTGGGGAAGTACAAGTTTTTTGGGTTAATTATTAAAGTAGTACTGTTTTACATACTATAATCTCATTCTAAATTTAAAAAAAAACAAACTGTAACCTTAGATCGAGTGGAAAGATGATTTAGCTTTAATGGTTGGTATTAATGTTATCTTAACTTTCAAATTTGGGTAAATGTATCTTAATACAAAATGAGGTTTTGTTCTAACAAGTAAATTTTTAGGTAATAACAAAGATCAGTATTTGGTAATACCTAAAAATACATAAGGCAAAACTGGAAAGAATACTAGAAATATGAAGGCAAAAAAATAATAAAAGTGAAAGAGTTGATATCAGAGGTTAATCGTCAATGAAATAAATAATAATAAAAAGCATATAAACAAAAGGGTCCTACGCAAAACTTAGAAACACTGCCGGCGGTCCGATTCTGGTAGAATGCTGGCATGATGCCCGGACCTACGGCACATTGCTGTTTACGAGATGGGTAGATGACGGTATGTCGACACCAATTATTGCTCCCGTAACCGGCCCGTCAACCTCCGGTTACGTTCCGGCTATCTGTCCGCATCGATGGCTTAATCGCGGCTGCCTAACGGTTCGTAGTCGGATGAACGATGGCTCGAATCCTACCGGAAGCGGCCCGGCAGTCGACGGGGTAGTCGCGGGCGAGAGGACACAGCCGTGACGGAAACGATACTGACCTAATGCGCCGGCCCGGCAGTGGTGAAATCGGCTGGCCGGAACCTTCCGACCCCGGCCCGATGCCTTTGTGTTTGTTGGGTATATATATATATATACTAGCGCCAGGCTTGGTGTTCTTTGGTTAAGTACTTTTATTCAAACTTAATTCATTTATTATTCAATTCTTCTGTTAATAATGGATTGTACGGTGTCTGAGTGTGTTTATTTAATAGATCATACTAAGCAGAAACAATCCATTGGTTTTTAGACAGTATTGACACCGCTGATGAAGAAATGCTGTCAAAAACCTTATTCATACTTTTCTTTACATGTTGGATGTTCCTGGCTTCAAGTAGCTTTAGAGCTATTACTGGTTTTCTCTTTCATCTTATCCTTATTTATATATATATATATATATATATATATATATATATATATATATATATATATATATATATATATATATATATATATATATGTATGTATATATATATATATATATATATATATATATATATATATATATATATATATATATATATATATATATATATATATATATATATATATATATATATATATATATATATATATATGTATATATATATATATATATATATATATATATATATATATATATATATATATATATATATATATATATATATATATATATATAAATTAGACATGTATCACTTATGTACTACCTCAGTAGATCTTAATCTTTAATAAATCAAACAGCTAAATTCTTTTATTTTTTTCAGTGATGCTCATGATAACTGTCACGTTTGTTTTTCTTCGTTATATTAACAACAGAAAAGTTCTCTATTTTTCATATGAAAGAACGATATTAAATATTTGATTTCCTGATACATACATACATATATATATATATATATATATATATATATATATATATATATATATATATATATATATATATACTAGCGCCAGGCTTGGTGTTCTTTGGTTAAGTACTTTTATTCAAACTTAATTCATTTATTATTCAATTCTTCTGTTAATAATGGATTGTACGGTGTCTGAGTGTGTTTATTTAATAGATCATACTAAGCAGAAACAATCCATTGGTTTTTAGACAGTATTGACACCGCTGATGAAGAAATGCTGTCAAAAACCTTATTCATACTTTTCTTTACATGTTGGATGTTCCTGGCTTCAAGTAGCTTTAGAGCTATTACTGGTTTTCTCTTTCATCTTATCCTTATTTATATATATATATATATATATATGTATATATATAAATTAGACATGTATCACTTATGTACTACCTCAGTAGATCTTAATCTTTAATAAACCAAACAGCTAAATTCTTTTATTTTTTTCAGTGATACTCATAATAACTGTCAAGTTTGCTTTTCTATATTGTACTAACAACGAAAAAGTTCTTTATTTCCGAAAAGAAAGAATAGCATTTAACATCCGAATTTTTTTCCCCTCATAAACACAAGATCTTCACGGAATCTGAAGAAACCTCAAAAATTTTCTCTTCATATGGATTTGGGAGTTTTTATGACACGTAAAGTATTAAGATATTTTTTCCTAGCGGAAACGTTTTTTTTTTCACACCCAAGCAATAATCGCCAAATTTGAGGAGGATTTAGCTTCATGGGAGAAATAAGACAGATAACTAGACTCATTTCCGAAATTTCTTTCACATTTCTATGGCAGTAATAATCTATTTTAGTTCCTTTATTTGAGTTCTGAGGATAGCTTTATATAGGATTTCAGCCATTCGCCGAAAAAAATGATCTACTAATAACTGTACTTCACAAAAATCTATGAAGGATAAAAGGGAGTCTGATTGGTCTAGTTTAAAGCTTCCTGTTTAAAAATCAAATTAATAGCTGCTGAGGAAAAAAAAATATTTCATCACGGAAGATACAAACGTAAATATGTGATTTGTATCATAATTACTGAACTCCTAAAATATCTATGAAAAATAAAATGGAAATCTGGTTGGTCTGGTATGAAAATGAAATTAGTATGTTTTGGGAAAATATTTGATTATAGTCACAACAAAACTGAAATGTGTTGTTTTTATTATAATATCCTCACTTCACAAAAATATATGAAAGGTAAAATGTAAGTCTGATTGCGCTAACTGGGGTCTAGATTAAAGCTTCCTTTTTAAAAATTAAATTAATTTCTTGTGAGAACAATTTTGTATAACTGAAATAATAGAATTTAAATGTGTCATTTTAAGTATAACAACTGCCCCTCATACAAATCTCTGAAATATATAATGGGAGTCTGACTTTGCTAGATCATAATGATCTTTTTAACTATCAAATCGATAGCTTTTGAGAAAAATATTTGATTATTGAATCGACAAAACTGAAATGTGCTTTTATTATAGTAACTGCACCTCAGAAAAATAAATGAAAGAAAAAATTGGATCTGATAGGTCTAGTTTAAAGCTTTCCTGTTTAAAAATCAAATTAATATCTTTTTAGAAAAACATTTAATCACGGAAGTAGCAAAACTAAAATATGTCCGTTATATTCTAATGACTGCGCTTCACAATAATTTCTGAAAGATAAAATGAAAGTCTGATTGGTCCAGTTTTAAACTTCCTGTTTAAAAATCAAATTAATTTATTTTGAGAAGAATATTTGATTACGGAAGTGACAAACTAAAATGTGCCTTTTTATTACAATAACTGCACTTGATAATAATCTATGAAAGATGAAATGGGACTTGCATTGGTCTAGTTTAAAGATTACCGTTTGAAAATCAAATTAATACCTTTTGAGAAAAATATTCAATTACAGAAGTGACAAAACTAAAATGTGTCATTTTTATTATAATAACTGCACTTCACTAAAATCTATAAAAGGTTAAATGGGAGTTTGAGTGCTCTAGTTTAAAACTTCCTGTTTTAAAATCAAATTTATATATTTTGTGAAAAATATTTGATTACGGAAGTAACAAACTTTTTTTTTCAATGCGGAGGCACTTGACGCGAAGACATTCACCTGTAATTCACCGCAGTTTTGCTGGCCATTTTATTATGGGGGCCCCATATAGGAAGACCGGCACTGCCCCCTATGAAGGGACGACACAAAAGGAGGCGTTTTAGTGGCGCTTCGCCAGGAATTGATCTGAGCACCCTCAGCACCGAAAACCAGCGCGGTGTACCACAAGGCCGCCACGGCCGTGAAGTTACAAACTGTAACGTGTTATTTCTATCATAATATCTGCACTTCTAAAATATCTATGAAAAATAAAATTGGAGTCTGATTGGTCTAGTTTAAAGCTTCTTGTTTAAAAATCGAATCAATAGCTTTTGAGATAAATATTTGATAATGGAAGAAACAAAACTGAAATGTGTCATTTGTATTATAATAGCTGCATTTCACAAATATAATTAAAAGATAAAATGGGAGTCTATTTAGTCTAGTTTAAAGATTCCTTTTTAAAATCATATTAATATCCTACCAGAAAATATTTAATTACTGAAGAAACAAAATTGAAATGTGACATGTTTCGGACAAAATTCTATGAAAGATAAAATGAGACATTGATTGGTCTAGTTTAAGACTTCCTGTTTAAAATTCAAAATGATAATCATTTAAGAACAATACTGGATTACGGAAGTAACAAACCTGAAATGTGTCATTTTTATTAGAATATCTGCTCCTCACAAAACTCTGACAGAAAAAAATTGAAGACTGATTAGTCTAGTTTAAGGCTTCCTGTTTAAAACTCATATCAATATCTCTTGAAAAAAATTATTGATTGCGGAAGTGACAACATTGAAATGTATCATTTTTTGTACAATAGCTGCACTTCCATATAGCAATGGACATTAATTGGGGATCTAATTCGGCTAGATTAAAACTCCCTGTTCAAAACTCAAGTTAATATCTTTTGATAAAATATTTCATTACGGAAGTAATAACACTGAATTATGCCGTTTTTATTATAATAAAAATAACAATTTCTATCAAATGAATGTACTTATTATCTAGTTTACTACAACAATTGTTGAAAACAAACTTAAAAAATCACTATAGATAAAAAAAGTACTTCCTTATTCTTAATTAAAAGGAAGCAATAAACTTCGTTTCGAGCTATCTTTTTCTGCATGTTTGTTAGACAGTTTTCTACACGTATCTGCAGCAAATGTCACAGTGATCTTTCATTGGCAAATGTCGTGACGTAAAAAGAACATTTCTTTTCCCAAGGCAGAAAAATCTATCATGGGTGGGACCTGGCCAAATGAGAAACTGAACTTACTGAGAAAGTACTAGGAGAAAATGTAAAGATAAAACTAAAGCAAGAAAAAAAATGCGCATAATAGATTTCCAAGCAGAAATAAGACATAAAATACTTCGATTTAAAACTTTACTTCGTATGAACCTTCTATGTACGACAATATTATAATTCCGATGTCCATGATTGCCTCCATATCAGTTTTGCATGTTTCTTAAAAAAGTAGGGAGGTCTCGCATATAAAATTCGAATAATAAAATTTTCAAGAGCAATTCACTCAGGGAATCTGACGCAGTGTGATTTTCTAAGCTTTATGTATATTCTTTATGGATCTTAAGTTTATATACTTATATATATATATATATATATATATATATATATATATATATATATATACATAATATATATATATATATATATATATATATATATATACACATACATACACAGAGAGAGATAAGAGGTGATAGATTTCCCTTATATCACTATATATAACTCTTAGTTAAATTACACAGAATTTTCATTCTATATCTAAAAGCAAACAAGATTCGATTTTAGTTTCAAAGTTTGGAATAAACTAATTAGTTAATTCATGCTGGTTACAGTGTTTACTTTACCGTAACCCTTTACTATCTGCTTTCACAAGCTCTTCAGATTCATTTATATAACAACGATCAACAATATTCCAGATAATAATATATTCCTTTATCTCATGTACCGTGAAGAATATGATAATAAGTGACAGTGTTATAAGTGTATTTGAGATATGTCTAGCGGTTCATTTTTAGTGATGTTTCGCATCGTGCGGTAGGAGGACATTAAAGATATTTTCTCTAAATATTTAGTCTTTATGCAATAAGCGTGATTTTTCCCCAGTTGCAGCGTGTGAATAGAAGTTGGCGATGTCGAAACTATATCAGCGTAGCGGAAACATATCCATTAGCCCATCTAAGAGCTTAATAAAACAGTATTTCGTCACACTAATGAGTGGCTAAAATATTTCATACGTACGGCATAACATTTATACGTTTAATGCAATTTTGTAACTTAGAGGGCAATTTTATTCAAACATTTTAGGAGCAAATTTATGGATTATTATTCCTCATGGTGAATAACATTAAATATAATGCATTTGGGGAAGATCAGTTTTACCACCAATATAACACCAAATAACTTGAAATGACATGGTACTAAATTTAGCTCTGATTATATCATTAGTATCATTAGTGTAAGATTTATTGGTCCAGATGTAGGTAGTTACCTTTATAATGCCTATCGGTAGCGAGTCCGCTTTCGGTAATGAGGTTGCTCGGATCGAATCCCGACAAGCGCCGTTAAATACCTGCGTGTCTAGGGGCACATTAAAGAAGTTGACTGGAACGTTCTTCTATGAGGTCAGTGGATGGAAAAGGTACGATTCCCCCAGATGTGGCTACTGGGGATGGTATTGGGAACTGTGGTGGCACCTTGCCAAGATGGACTCCGACCCTTGTGGTTCTAGTATAAACCGGAGCCGCATTCAACATCTCGATGCCGATATGGATCTGGTCTGACACTTCCGGCCTGGGGGCATTAAGAACAACCACAACAACAACAACAACAATAACAAGATTTATTGACTAGAACAAACGCTTTCGCGGACTTCTTTGATAATTATTCGTGTATTAACTGCAATAAATATTTCTAGCTCCGAAAAATAATATCCCTGAACACATTTCTTAAATGCGTATGTTTTAACTTTCTTTTTTTAATTCAGTAAATCTATCCACTAGAGATTTTGAAAATTATTTCAAATAACAAAGAAAATAAAAACACATTGCAAAAAAGAAATAATAAATATCCCAATTATATTTTATGAAGGATTTAATACACTATCTGCGGTCATATGTTTTTTATTATTCTTATGTTAAAAGAAGTTTTTATAATAATATTTTAGTTATAAAATTTTAAATGGATCAATGAATTTCTGGAAGTGATGCGCAAGCTGCTAAAAATATATTATTTTTATACTTTTTATAGTTTTTCTTTTTTTTTTGAGAGAGAAATATTTTCTTTTATTTCTGCTTTCTTATAAAGAGGTGAAAGTTATCTTTAAAATGTTAGTTATGGTGTCAAAAAATTACTTCCCAGACAAAATATTATTCTGACGAAACATTAATTTCATTAACAACTGTTTTATTCGTAGCAAGCCACAAAAATTATTATTTTTAATGACTTTATGAGCTTTTTGCAACATTTATTGCCCATTTTCATTTTAGTGCTTAAACCCTAGCACAAATCATTTTGGATTTAGTAATAACATTGGATGAAAAGAATTTTGTAGTATAAGGTCTTCTGTCGTATTACCAAAAAATCTCATTAAAACCCTTAATGGGTACTTCTCTTTCTACTTTTTGTTTTTAAAAGATTATTATCCTGAGTAATTTTAAGAATTCTTCAGTTAAATTTGATATTACACTTCATTTGAAACTTCCTAGGAAATATGATCTTTGTGTACTGATTTATTTTTTATAAAGCATGAACTCTTTATTCTTTCCAGATAAACAGTTAGAGAAGTGAAAAGCTCGTGATGTGTTGTATTACTTCTTGTAGTTTTTCTGTTACAATTGATTATATGTGCTTTGACTAAACTTCTATTTTCTTCACCATTTTGAGAAGTTGACCAACCAGAGGAATTATTTTCTGTATATGCGGAGTGAAATAGACCAGAGATGGAGCTAGAGTTCTGGGCATTAATTGATAGTTTTGAGCATGACTCAAAACGTTTTGTCCAAGATATATGTGATAATGATAACCTATGCTGCACCTGTTTGCAATTTTTTTTTTTTTTGGGGGGGGGGAGGGTGATGCTCTATAATCTCATGAGTTATGGTTAAATGACATATTTAACGATAACAAGATAGATTAAGAAGTAGATATACGAGATAGGTAGGTATTTTGTTTCTAGTTGTAGTGAAATTGAAAATAACAAAAAACATGTAATTAAACATTTTAATATTAATTAATATTTTTCTAACCTATAAACTGAATTCCTCGTATTATTATCAACTAATATATTTTATGTTACCGTACCAAATTTAGAAGAGATAAATTCAATAGATTTTTAGAAAAGTGTACTTAACTGACAAACAGTATCAAACATTTAACAAGTTTTTAAACTGCTACAATAAACATAATTTTTAACATAATTCTTCCATTTCACTACAAATATAAAATATAATTAATGTGTTTACTGGCACATATATATTTTGCTTATATATGTATTCTGAAAATAAATACATTCTCATAAACATTTCACTAAAATCGCTCCATTTTGGTTGGATAGATGTTCTGTGTAAATTATACATGATTGTGCATATTTTGTAGACTACTTTTTCTGCTAATTACAGAAAAACTTCATAAAACCGAAATGGCAAAAAAAGATTTTAAGATAAAGTTTTCCAAGCATTGCATCATATATTTGAAAAGAAACAGACACTTACTGGTAGTCAACAAAAATTCTAAGTCTTTTCCGATAATCACCTTTTAAATCTCAGAATTCTTCACACTGGTCAGTGATTATTTGAAGCAACTCATTTTACTAAGTGCTTTTACTGATAGTATTATAGAAAATCCATTATTTGTAAAGCATAAAGATGAGGAACTTGTATTTCAAAAGTATATTCTGATAACAACTTTCTCGATTAGTTATGATATTTTAATATATCTAGAGAGCAGAGAAATATTTCTCAATTTACATAGTAACACAATTTTTAAGCAATAAATAATTTCAGTTATATTCACAAAAAAGTATTAAGAGTTTAACTTAAAAGTTTATTTTATACAACACAAGTTATTTATTAAAAATTTCCGCAAACATCCCCAGAATATTATAAATTTCATGAATTTCCTGATCATACTTTCCTTGAAATTAACATCAACATTTCCTTTTCTGTTTTATCGTTCAACAATATAACATTTTTCTAATACTCTTTATACGAAAAATATAAAAATTTTAAAGTTTATTGTATTTTATTTTTTTTTAAATTATAACAATCTTACTTTAGAAAGTTATACTTAACACAATTTCTCATGGATATGTGTCATAAGACACTAAACTGCCTAAACAAGATTCATTGTCAGAAACCGAACGAATTGTATAGCAATGTATTCATAGGTAACTTACCATAATTCTATAAAATGTGCGATTAATTTCTATGGTTTTAAAATTATTCATCTCTTAAATTTTCACTTTCTTTTAGATGGATAATGAAATTTATTTATGTGTACACGAAGCCACTTCTAGTAAAAGAATAACTGATCATCATGACGAAAAAACAACAACTTGAAATTAAATGTATATTGGTTTTAGTATTAGAAATAAATAATTTAGTGTGTAAAGAGGGGTTAAATCTATGTACATTAAATAGCTAATAGTTGTTGAAAAATTCAATAGCATTATACAAAATATACGTTTTCAGTTTCCTGGTCATATAAAGCAATAGGTGTAAACGAACTAACAAAAACTGTTTCCATAAAAAATCAAAGAGAAAAAGATTTCTCTTCCTTCATTTGTTTAGATTCTTATTATATAGAAATATAGTTTTCAGATTCTTAAAAGAGACCATCCTTATCCTATTTTTCCATTTACACCTGTAGTAAAATTTAATAAACATATTTATGACATTTCAGATTTTGTGCTTAAAATTTAAAAAAGTCAAGTAAAATTAATGTATAATTTCAAATCGTAGATAAAAATTCTTCTCGAATTGCAGATTTAAGTTTTTGTATAAAAGTATAATATAATAAAAGATTTGCAAATAAATTTATCGAATATAACCTAAAGGAAGTTTAAAAAAAAGTTATAAAAATTATCGAAGCAAATATTTCTAATGATGTGCTATATTTAAGATACTAAAAATATTTATAAACGAACCAAATAAATTCTGTAAAGTGAAGTCTTCCTTACGGATTCTGTTGCGAATTAGGTGGAAAAAAAACCTTTAAGAATAATTTGTATGTTTTATATTATTTGAATAAAAGATCTTTAGTAAAAATTTCATTAGTAAAAATTTCATTATCATATACAAAAATTTAAATTCATAATTACAATTCTGTTATAACTATATTTTTAGTTTTAAACAACTAAAAAAATTAATTTTTTAATGTAACAAACTATAATTCTTGTTATATTGATTATTAATATCATAACAAAAATCCAATGAATTTATATAAAGTATGTGTATGTATATATATATATATATATATATATATATATATATATATATATATATATATATATATATATATATATATATATATATATATATATATAAATATATATATATATATATACATATATATATATATATATACATATATATTAATATTGAGGAGGAGATGTTAATATGTTCAAAAGATTATTTTTTATCAACTAAAAATCTCCAGGTTAGATTAAATGGGTCGGTACCCTAATTATGTGTCTAAATTAGCTGTTATTACTAAACAATTAAAAATCATGTTATAACTGTTGGCAATGACGCCCAATCGTGGCAGTTATAAACTCCATTCTCTTAACACAGGGATGGTGAAAATTTAAAAAAAGAAATAATGAACCGTCTGCTTCATTAAACCCTCTAAATTGTTCGTCTCTTCTAATATATCAGTTTCGTGACATTCCTTTTAATTACATTCTCTGCCGTTCAATACAATTCTCCAATATTAAAGTTTATTGATTTCTACTCGGCCTTGTGCTCAGACAAAAGAACACATAAAGACAAAACACCGCATCTGTTACAACTAAATCTGTTCGCGACTCTTCTGAAGCGAATGTATGAATTTAGCGGAAGCTAATCTAAAATCAATGTTTCCTACTCCCTGGCTCCTTTTCGAGTAATGTCGTTTTCCGTGATAAGTTGTTGTTCATTTGCGACAGTCATCCACTGTAATTTCACAGATAAGTAACAAAATAAAGAAAACGCGCCTGCAAAATTACACTGAATACCGTTTATCATCTGGGAATTATAAACTTTGACACTGCAATGTAATTTGCAAGGAAATCTGTTTTTCTAAATTTTCTTCCAAGCTTTTTTTATTGAGCTTTTGGGGTAATCTAGAGATACAGTTTTTTTTAAATAGATGAAAACCACGTGAATATTGAAAAATTTATTTCACTGTTTATACGATACATGCATGAATACATATAATAGCACGCACACACACACACACATATACATATAGTGCCCGGTATATAGGGCTTCAGTCAAAAAAAGTGATTTTTAGATATTTGTTAGTATTGATAAAATAAAATAAAATAAAATAAAAATCTTTTGACTTATGTAAAGGGCTTAAGTCGATAAATTTTGTACACAAAAATACATTTCCTTGTAAGTTTTCTTGCACAATAAGACTCAAGTCGAAATTATTATCCTGCGATTGGTATAAACGCCAGTAACTTGGTATATTTAAATCACTGTTTTTCACTTAATCTTTAACTTACGTGGCCCCTTTTTTCAATTCCCTGTTTAGAACGGTCATTATAGGGGTTATATATATATATATATATATATATATTGACTGAGAGTTAAGGTATCCGACCTCGTTCAAATGGCGATTTTTGGTCAAAGTTTCGAAATTTTTTTTACTGTTTTATTTTACAGACCAAACATTTAGCTCTCTAAAACAGTTTTAATTTTTTTGATATCTTAATTAGAACCGTAGTTATAAGTGTTTTTGTGATTTTCAGTAAACCGGAAGTGATGGTGATTGTAACCGGAAGTGGTTGTTTAAAGGGATTTGTTTACATCTAATTTTCATTTTTTTGCCCTACGTGCTGTTTTATAATAATTTCTGATATTTTGGGGGTATTATTTGACATCTGGCAACAAGCTTTTCCTATTTTTCCATTTATAATTTGGCAACAAGAGTTCCCTCGTGATTCCTTGTTTACAATTTTTTCGGAAACATCCTGATACATGTGCTTGCTATTACTGTTTTATTTGTTAATTACTTGTGAGTTATTTTATTGAATCATTGTTTATTCCTTTAATATGGCTAAAAGTAGGTCAACACGATCTAAAAAACGACGATTTTGTGGAAATCGTCATACTAAAATAATCAAAAGTGATGATTCGGCTGCCAGCACTGACCTTCATGAAATGACTGCTAGTGTTTCAAAACTGTCTAACAGCATTTGGGAATATGAGGAAAACGCGAAACAAGGAATAAACAACAATAATTTCTGATATTTTGGGGGTATTATTTGACATCTGGCAACAAGCTTTTCCTATTTTTCCATTTATAATTTGGCAACAAGAGTTCCCTCGTGATTCCTTGTTTACAATTTTTTCGGAAACATCCTGATACATGTGCTTGCTATTACTGTTTTATTTGTTAATTACTTTTGAGTTATTTTATTGAATCATTGTTTAATATGGCCTTTAATATGGCTAAAAGTAGGTCAACACGATCTAAAAAACGACGATTTTGTGGAAATCGTCATACTAAAATAATCAAAAGTGATGATTCGGCTGCCAGCACTGACCTTCATGAAATGACTGCTAGTGTTTCAAAACTGCCTAACAGCATTTGGGAATATGAGGAAAACGCGAAAGATAAATTAACTGGGAACAGAATAATTGATTTTTCGATATTAATAAACGTTTTTTCAATGCTCAGCTGTCCTAGTTGTTTTTCAGATACATTGTGTGTGAATGAAGACTCACGATTTGGATTATGTTCATATTTCACTCTGAAATGTCAAAAGTGTGACTTCAGTCATAAGTTTTCGTCCTCAAAAAAGACAGGGAGATCTCTGGTCATAAATTCTAGGTTTGTGTTTGGTATGAGGCTTATTGGAAAGGGGCTTTCTGCAGGAAAGAAATTATGTGCAGCTCTCAATATACCTTCTCCCCCACAAAACACTTCATATAAGCGTTTGCAGGAAAAACTTTTAGATGTTGTATCAACAGTGGCAAAAAGTTCAATGTTACAGGCCTCTCAGGAGGTACAAAAACTGCCTGGAATGAAGTCAGCTAATAGTGTTGCAGAATGTGGCGTGTCGGTTGACGGGACATGGCAACGCAGAGGATATCCATCATTAAATGGTTGTGTTGCTGCTTTATCCATTAAAACTGGAAAACTTCTTGACATGGAAGTCATGTCGAAATTTTGTGCTATATGTAAAAATATTGAGAAAATGAAGTGTGGTCTAAAATATGAGTTGCGTAAGGCAGATCATATTTGCTCTGCAAATTATAAGGGCTCTGCTTCTGGTATGGAAGCAATTGGTGCTTACCGCATATTCGAACGCTCAGAGGCACTGCGTAGTTTGAAATATTCCAAATATTATGGAGATGGTGACTCTAAAAGTTTTTTAACTGTGAAAGACATTTATGGAGAAAATAGTGTTAAAAAATTTGAATGCATTGGACACATCCAAAAAAGAGTAGGCAGTAGATTGAGAAAATTAAAAAACTCTACTCCTGGATTAAAAGGAAAAGGAAAACTTACTGACAGATTTATCGATAAACTGCAAAATTATTATGGGATAGCTGTCAGAAGCAATGTTGGTGATTTAGCCTCCATGCAGCAGGCAGTAATAGCGGCATTGTTTCACTGTAGTTCTAGTGCATCAAACCCTATGCATGGTCAGTGTCCACGTGGACTGACAAGTTGGTGCAAATATCAGAGTTCAGTTGCTGAGAAGAAAAATATTGTAGAAAAAACATCTGGCATTTCTGCTGATATTTTAAAAATAATTAAGCCTGTTTACATGGAACTGTATAATCAAAATTTGTTAAAAAAATGTTTGCATGGGAAAACTCAGAATGCAAACGAGAGTTTTAATGGCATTCCGTGGCAGATTTTGCCAAAGGATACATTTGCAAGCCTCCGAACACTCCTTTTTGGAGCTAATGTCAGTGTGATACTATTCAATGATGAATTTATGGGTTTACTGTGTGTATTCAGCAGCCTTGGCATAGATCCTGGTGATTTTACTGTGGAAGGGTTCAGGAAACTGGACAAACTGCGAATTGCAGATTCAAAGCGCCATTCCACAGCTTCTGTAAAAATAGCCAGAAAAAAATTAAGAGCTATCCGAAAAAGAGTAAGTGGTTTAAATGAAAAAAAATGAAGGTATCAGTTATAAATGTGGAGAATTTTAAACATGCAAAACAAATATTTCATGTTGAGAAAGGATAATAAAAATTTTAAATTAATTTTCTGGGAAATGGAATTTTTCTCAAAAGGGACTTATTGCATACCTGATACCTCATAAACTAATTCATAGAATCTTACAATTTTTTATCATATGTTTTCTATAGTTTGATGAGTGTGATGAAGGAGAAGTTTTTAAATATATGCGTTAGAAGATAAGATATAGCTATTTTTTGTGAAAAGTATGTGTTGTTTTCTTGCTCTTTCTCTCTATAACTGACATGTAATGCCATGTCTCTGGGATTTATTAAGATGTGTACATTACACTCATTTACTGCATGCTTAGTATGTATATCTGTTATTAGAAACAAAATCTAGGGAAAAATTAGCAATATTTTTAGAAATATGGTGTTTTTCGCAAAAGCAGAATTTTAGCAATTTTTTTCTCTTTTTCCCCATTTTTTAGAAATATAATTTTTTTTAAATGTTTTGCCTTGTCGTTTAAGTTAATTATAAATACATCTTTCCACACATGCAATCAGATTTTGAATAATTATGTGTTTTACTTTTTTAAAGTGTTTTTTGGATTTTGTGTGAATCGTAGATTTCAAGTGTCATTTTATAACTTCTACATAAGTAGCATGGAAAAAATTAAGGGGTATTCAAAAGAAAGTAAGTGATGCAAATGATAAAAAGAAAAGTGTCACTTTTGAATGAGGAGAATTTTGGGTTCATAAAAATAATACTTCATGTAGAAAAATGATAATGAAAACTTAATTTTTCGCAAAATTGACTTATCGCAACAATGATAACTCAAAAACTAATCAATGGAATTTTACCATTTTTGTATCATACGTATTCTATAGTTTGATGAGTGCATGGAAGTGGAATTTTTTAAGTATATGCATTAGATGATGAGTGATAGCTATTTTTTCTTGAAAGTTTGTGTCATTTTCCTCTTTTTTCTAACCACACCTGACATGCAATGCCATATCTCTGGTATTTATAAAGATATATAAAATATCCTACTTCACAGCATCCTTAGTATATATATCTGTTATTAGAAACAACATTTAGTGAAAAATCAGCAATATTTTTGAAAATATGGTTTTTAACGTAAAAGCAAAATTGTAACAAATTTTTCCCTTTTTTCCCATTTAAAAAAAAAAAAAAAAAAAATAAAAAATATTTGTTTTCACTTGTCGTTTAAGTATGTGATAAGTGGAAGTTTCCAAATATGCAGTCAGATTTAAAATAAATGTGTTTTTTTGGAAAAAGGTATCTGAACGAGGTCGGATACCTTAAACACTTATCTCTCTTCGTACAAAACCACCTCCAGTGCTCTGGGGTTAATTAAATATTTTTTGTACAATTGTCATGGAGGAAAAGTGACCAACAAAATTATAAACGTTTGAAACTCATCTCATAAATTTTTACACACATTTATTGCTTTAGAATTCCTTAAAAAATGTATGCAATGCTACGAAACATATGAATTAATGTCTGTGAGAATAAGTTTTTCAAAAAAATAATAATTTACCCAATAACAAACGTGATATTTACAAATAGACTGAAAGACTCTGATGGCTCTAAATCAGTGGGTTTTTTTCTGTTTGATATATTCGAAGTGTGTTTAAAATCAAAGTTTAAATTTATAAACGAATGAAACTTTAATTTAAACTATATTTCCCTGTCTTTTTTTTTGTCAAGTACAAAAGTAACTGTGGAAAACTAAGAGTATGATCAGGTGGTATATTAGAAATTTTCTGAAACGTAAGAAAATAATCATAAGACAACTAAAGCACCGCGATCCCATGGGAAACACTGTCGTCTTATTTCATCTAAACAAGAACTTTAAAAGATTATAAAGTTATCAAATAGTATAAAATATCATGCGTATCTCAAAAAAGCTTTGTAATATGCACACAGGTTTATCCAAAAGTTCCCAATAAAGTAAAAATTCAATAATTAATAAAATGTAGTAAGATGCAATTTTCCCAAAAATGCACAGTAAAACGATGGGATTTTTTAATAGCGAAATATTTTATTGCCAGAATAGTTACATTTGTCAATTTGCCACTGACAGATGGCGCTGCAGTAGTCTTAGAGCTGCTGCTTATCGCTATTTAAAACAGATCTGCCGACAGAAACACTTTTATTCTTTTTTTTCATATTATACATTTAATTTTTACTTATTTGAAGAGGGCTTAGTTCTTATATTTAATTACTTGCTGAGCAGATAAAAACTGATGCATATAACTTGCTACTGGAGGTAAAGTCGTTAGACCATAGAACTCGAAGAAACATTATATACCTTGCACCTTGATACACTTCGATCTTTTCTGCCACAGGGTAGCTTTAGGCTGCGTTTTAAGATCACTCTTTGCAAGAGAGGCAAGTCCTGCAGGATACAGTGCTACCGCAAATCAAAGGTCCTGTCCAGCACCTACAGCTATCGACAATTGGTAACGACCTTGTCCTTAATAGGTCTTTCCCTCACGAATTACCCCCAAGGTCTCACGAATTTACACCTTGTGATTTTTGGTTATGCACCTACTGGAAATCCCGGGTGTACAGAGGTCGGCCGAAGTCATTGGTTATGTTGACAGAAGCTATTAGCTATCATGTGACAGGAATTGCAGCTGAAACCCTCCTCGATGTTGGGAGGAGTATCATGCCATGTCTGTCGGCAATTCTCAGGAATGGCGGCCTTCACCTTGAACATTTGTGATTCTAGCTGCGTTGCGAAATTTGTTGCACTACTGTGCAAACTACTACCACAACTGAAGTGTCATCTTTCGGTGACAAATTTGAATAGTCTTGCAATAAAACTTTTCGTTATGGAATTAAATCCCATGTCTTTCTGTACATTTCAGTGAAAACCGCATCGTGCTACCATCTATACTTTTCGAATTGCATTTTTACTTTTTCTGGGATCATCTTTCATATAATGCTCGAAGCACAATAACTAAGGACAAAGACAGGAAAAGCATAAAGTATTCCCGATGAGATTCAGCTAATATTTTGATATTTGCTACTGTTAGGACGACATGATTTACTCACTGTTCCTATTACATAGGAGAAAAAATTCGGTTTTCAGGGGAAAAAAAGAACAAGAATTTGTAAAATTGCGAAAAGATTCTTTTATATGAGGAAGTAAGTCTAGAAACAGTACAAAAAGCTGTTTTATTCCTAGTATCGCTATTATACGTAAATCGGTTACAATGACAATTTTTCCCCTCTCGTAAAATTCCATTTCTCTGTTGAATGAAACAGAGAAGTGAGCTAATAATATTGCCTAAATGACATCCGGTGAATAATGCCGATCCTGTCGACTGAAAATAAATTTTAATTTTTAGTTCCAAAAATGCGCTAAACGTATAGCATGGGACATGAAGAAATGGTTTAAAGAGAAGGATTTTCAAAACGGTGAGAGGGAACTTTAACCGTCTAACGTGTTCTTTATCTCTTAAAGCTTAACTTTTAGATTTTTTAGATGATAATGTTCTAGTTACAATGTATAAAATACAGTTTAATCCGAACTATCAATATTATACGCTTGTTATATAACTATTTAAAATTTTAATAATTTTTTCTCTCTAAGGCCCAATAATCCAAACTGTCTCTTAACATTTCTTTTAATAGATTTAATTTGAATGAACACAGAATACATATATCGCCGCGCGCTCCAGCGCATGCAATTTCTATATGATATGAAAACATCACTGGACATATTTTATAAACAACTCTTTACACGGAGACTGGCTGACGAGTCAAGGTGTTTTTGTTAGCATAATTCGCACATCAGGGCATCTGGCACAAGTAAGAATGTTTATCCCCTCATATAAAATTTCATTCTTTTGGGGACTGAAACAGAACAATGAAATAATGATAGCGAATAAATGGGAATAGTTTAAGCTCCGCCCATCCTGCAGGTAAAAACTCATTTTCTAATTTTCAATTTCATGAAGGTACCAAATGTGGAGCAAGAAGCGATAAGACGTGGCTCAAATTAAAGTATGTTCTATGCCGTAAGCTGCATTTGGCAACATTATCCACCTAAAATGTATTATATGCCCTCGTGCTTAACTTTCAGATTTCTTTAATAACTAAAGCGACGCCTAAAAAACGTCAAGCCAAAAGAGTGTTGTGACTGACAACATTTCAATCTCGGTGGGAATTAACGTTTGTTGCCGTCAGATGGAGGCGTTTCAAGTATTTTTCAGCTACTACAACAGCGAAATACAGAGAATTCATTGAAATGCACTATCGCATGAATTATGATGTATGTGATTTAAAATTAATTGCGACAGTTATCGGCCACTAATCCACCGCACGGCTTAGCTTTGTACGAGAAATGTTGTATTGTCTGGTGAATAGCACCTGTTAAAGCCCTATTAATGGTAAGCTAATGGCCAGATATTACTGAATTTATCATAAGAGGAGCTATAAACTTTCATAGAATGAAAAAAAAGTATGTTTAAACACTTTAATTTGAAATATATCAATATGCAGTTTTATTAGTTAAAACAGTACGGAATGGACTTATATGAAAACTGTTTGTCTGTACCAATGTGTAATATAGTTAATAATCTAGAGAAAAAGGCATTGAATGCTGTTAAAACTGTTATACATTAATGTTATACAAATTATTTATTATATTATTTAACTCATATAATAACTTACCTAAAACTCCCAGTCTATAATTCAAGGTAACTACAACCACGCCCCCAAAACTCGCCAATACACTCCCATCGTATGGATTTCCAGAATTCCAGTCGTAGGATTCACCATGGATGTAAACCATTACTGGTAACTTTGTAGGTTCACGACCAACTGAAAAGAAATTAAGATGTAAATTTCCAGGATGTACTATCGTATACACAACAGAAGCATAAAAAATTATCTAGAAAAATAAATTTAAAAACATTAAAAATACAAATTGTAAAGAAAAGGAAGTAAACCATAACTGTTTACTTTGAAGGTTCATGAAAAGAAATCCTGTCGTACACGTGGCATAGCAGAGGATATTACTAGTTATGTAGCAGGAATTGAAAAAAAAACATATATATATTCCAAATTGTAATTTAAAACAAACCTTCAGCCATTTAAAATAAAAAATAAAAATGTTAACCTTATTGAACATAGCAACTATAAAATGGATAAGATAGTTACAGCGTAGAACGTGGAATTACTTATGTGAAAAAGTGAATTAAGAAACAAAAACAAAAACAAAAACGTAGATATTATAAACTAGCTGAGTGGCAACCCGATGTGTTGCTTTTTCGATTTAAAAGGAAATAGTTTCATTTCTTAATGATTAAAAACCATTTAATCACTTTTAAAAATATATTAGAATTTTTAAAAAAGGAAAGAATAATTTAAAATTTTCTTTCTCAAATTTCGGTTTTTGGCTTTTGAAATAATTCTTTCAAATTTCCGTTTTCAAATTTTGCTTTTTAGACTAAAAAGAAATTCATTCAATTAGAAAACATTCTAAAGTTTTAAACTTCTCATTTCCTAAAACTGAAATTATTTATGGTACGTTAAAATTATTTCTGGATTTCAATTATTAAATGACTCGTTCTCAACTAATAATTTTCCTTTTGGCAACTGAGCAGAATTTCTTTTGAAGAGTAGAGTTCCTGGATCTATTGACTTTAACTCCTGTCGCAAGATGCTTATTATCAATGTATATGTGCTCATTAGAAAAAATTATTAAATTAAATTAAGTTTAAAGTTACCAGTTACATTAATATAAAAATTAAGTTTAAAACCGTCAAAAAGTAGAAGGGTAAGATAAATTAAAAAAATTGGAAACATATTAAGATTAAATAAATTAAGTTTAAAATGAAGAATTAAAAAATTTAAATAAAATACTTTGAAATTAATTATAAAGTTACGGAAAAAATGGCCCTGTGTAGAGTCAAACAATTCGTAATGAGATGATTGCATACTTCCGCGGGGGAAAACAAAAAACAGCAAGATAGGAAAAATTGGAAAATGCTTCACCATCTAGGGCCGAACCCACAACATAGGGATTACCAGGACAGCGCGTTAGTATTACGCCACAACAGCTCGCAGGGAGGTGAGCAAGTTGTCAGATATATTGCGGTAACGCCGAATGAAAATATTAATCTCGGGTGGAAAAAGTGCTTAAAAAATAGAAAGACGGTTCTGACGAATTCAAAATTGATAGTGGAAGAATCCTATCAGTTGCTCATTAATTAGAAACAAATTTCACGAATTTGCTCGAATTATTAGGGAGTAAAATAATAAGTCGAAAAACTACGAACTCGGCATTCAGTCAAAAGTGAGTTTTGCAAGTACGCTCTTTTAGAATGAAAACTTTTTTTTTATTGAATGTATTTGGTATATTTTGGAAGATGGACATCTAGCAAATGCCAATAAATCTTAAAATTGACATTAATAAATGCAGAAAACCGAAATATTTGTCCATCAAAATTGTCTATTTCGTGAAATTCGGAAAACTGCTTTGGGGAAAATGATTCGTTTGCAATGAAAAACATTTTTAAATTTATAAAAATGTGAGTATCCTTAAAGATGAAGAGTTGTAAAACACATAGAAATAAAAAATTTGTTGATTGGAGGACGGAAAAGTTGAATTTTGCATGCATGAAAATAGTGGAAATTTGCGAAACGGAAAGGAGCTGGCCCACCAGGAATGTCAGTTGTTTCAGCTCTCCTCTTCCATTCAGTTCGGCGGTTTTAAATGAATAATTAAAAAAGTTTAAAATTTTGAAAGTTGAGGATAGCATCAGTGCACGCGTCACGGCCGTTCGCGTATATCGGTACCAGTCGCGATATCCTGCTATGCTCGGTTCGCGAGATTAGCCCGTCCCCGTGTCTGCTAACTAACAAACTAACATTTGTTTACCTTCAGCTGTTAATAGTAAGATTGTTATTAAATAACTTCACACTAATCATTTACACTAAAACAAAAAGGTATAACTTAATGAGCAAAGCGAATATAAGAAGATAATTAGCTACAACGTAGAATGAGAATTTACGTACTATGCAGAAAAGGTAATTTTAAAAAAAACATTAATTAAACACAACAATTTTAAAAAAAATTGTAATGAAAATAAAACTTAATCATTTAAAATAAAAACGAAAGAAGGAAAACCTAATGAGCATACCAACTAGGACATCGGATAAAATAGTTACAGTGTAGCATACGAAATTTCTTATTATGTAGAAAGGTGAAATTAAAAAAAAAATATGAAGTTCCAAACTGTAATTAAAACAAACTTTAATCATTTAAAACAAAAACCAGAAAAGTAGAACTTAATAAACATACTCACTAGGATAACGGTTAAAATAGTTACAGCGTAGCATAAGAAATATCTGATTATATAGAAGGGTGAATTAAAAAAAATAGATATCCAAACTGCAATTAAAAATGCTTTAATCATTTAAATAAAACAAAAAAGTAAAATTTAATCAGTTTAGGAAGTAGGACAATTGATAAGACAATTACGCGTAGCATAAGAAATTTCTTATTATATAGAAGGGTGAAATAAAAAGTCATGGACGTTCCAAATTGTAATTATATTAAAAAAAACTTTAATCATTTAAAATAAAAAAAATTGCGAAACTTATTAAGGATAGCAACTATAAAAACAGATAAGATAGTTAAAGCAAAGCAGATGAGTTATTTTACCAATGAATTTCATAACTTAATCATTTGAAATTTTTAAAAAATATACACTGTCCTGTAAAATTCTCAATTTAAGAGTAATTTTGATTGTAACAGTAGAAAATACTATAATGTGTTCGGAAAAGAAAAAAAACAATAATTTTGTAAGAGTTCAGGAAAACAATTTTACATAACACTGAAAACAAATTAAATTCAGATTAATTTTTCTTCATGTTTGTGAAACAAGAATGAATTCATGCATTCACGTAAGTTTCCTTCTTCCATAAAAATTTCAAATATTTAAGCATTGAAATATGTGAGACAATAATTGCAAAACTCATATGAAGATTAAAGAATTTTTTCTATAAAAAATTTATACTAATGCGTAAATATATCGGAACGAATGCAGTCGAATCAAATAAAGAACATTTTAAAACGAAATTCACAAGTATATAATATTCAAAATCTGTAATTTTAGCAACAATTTGGGATGCAGCTAAAGTAGAAAATAAATAAACATAAATCTTAATGTTGTGATATACGTACTGATTAATCGAATGGGGAATTGAAATCCCTGATTTTAGCAAACATTTAATGACAGTTTTTTTTTATACTTAAGCCAGTAATATTTATGCTTGGAAAAATGTCTTTCCGAATTACTATTCTTTTATTTTGAAATTCTGTACACTTTAATAATGTAAGCAGAAGGAAAAGAACTATTTATTTTCAAAGAATGTTTGATACATATATTCTTCAGCAAAAGGAACTTTTGCCTCATTGACGAAAAATTTTGCTTATGAAATCTGAATCAAATCTTGTGTTCAGAAGCAAAATTTAATTCTAATTAATTGAAGCTACATTTTTTGCTTAATCACGAAAATATTATCTTTCTTTGCTTTGAATGTTAGTTTATTTGTTTGAAATACATTCATTTCAAAATGAACACGGTGACATTTTGTTATTTTTCAAAAAATATATATTTCAAACTTAACAAAATAATATAAATGCTAGATAATTAAATTAAAGTTGGTTTTAAATAATATTTGCGATTGTATTTTGAAACTAAAATTCTTTCGGTATCAGTAAAATTGTTTTAATGCATGGTTAATGTTTTATTTAAATACACTTTTGCAAGTAAAAACTCTTAGTAACTGACCTCAATTTCAAATAATATAGTGATCTCAAATATTATTTAAAATGAATTAAATTAAAATTAATTTTATATAATATTTGAGATTTTATTTTCAAAACTATATTTTTTCGGTATTAGAAAAATATTTAATGCATAATTAATGTTTTATTAAAATATATTTTTGCATGTATTGTGGTATTCATTCTTAGTAACTGACTGATGGAAATACAACATACACAAAAAAAAATTAACAAATCTACACAACTACAGATATAATTCTAACAGAGAATAATTGACATATAATGAATGTTCTAAAATGGGAACGTTATAATGAAAATTGTATAATATTCAAGTAATAACAATAAAATCTTGAAGCATGAGAAACCTTGAGATGATTTTTTTTAATGTTAATGATTTTTAGTCTTTCTAAAAATCTTTTAGCATTATTTCTTTTTTATAAATTAAAACCAATAAAGTAAACAGTTTTTTAACAAATATGCAAACTTTAATCCAAATAATGATACTCAGATCATTAAACAATAATCTAGACTCAAATGATAGATTAAACAAGGGGAATAAACTCACTCTTCACTATTTCAAAAGGAAGAAAAAAACTCAGTAAGATTTGCATAAACTGTAAGCTGAAGGAAATGGATATATCTACCGGATTTTTGGAATACAGTGTGATATTTCTTTAACCCTTTCAGGGGCAACAACGTCCACGTTTTGCATGGTACAGATTTTTTCAACCTAAAGAATCTTGAAAAAAATTTCCAACTAAAGGTTGCAAAATAATTTTACTTCTTTAAACTGATACCAGATGGCAGTACAAACCCTTTTTTGCTCATTTAACTGGAATACATTGAATGCAAGTGAAAAAAAAGACTACATTTCGGCGTTTGCACTGTGCAAACGGCGCCCCTCAAAGGGTTAAAGAACATACATCACCAACGCACCAAGAAGCTTTGAACTTAGTTTCGCACATACTATTTGCTCCTTAGCAAGACATATCTGAAGGGAATTACTTATGCGAAATTTCTCAAATTTTTTAACGGTAACTGACAAAGTGCAGTCATCCAGCTCACACCGGAAAGAATTATCATCTACCACAAATTGTGGTACAAAATTTATAGAGTACCAAGATGACAGAAATTAATAGAAGAGGATAGCAGAACGTTGTAGATATATACTTTCGACGCATACCAGTCGGGCGGCTCTATGCACTATGTCGTTTCTTCAATGCCTATAGATATAAGTGCTTATGAAAGAAATTTCAATACTTTAGAAGATATGCAGAAAACCAGTTGTGTATTAGGTGTAAACTAACTCATGAAAAATAAATAACAAGGATAGAAAATGGCCATTGCCCTACCTGTGTTATTACAGCTTAGGTATAAAAATATGCCCTCAGTGACTATTTATACAAGTTATCCCAAGTCCCGTGTAAAGTTTTAAACATGGCGACATTCTCGAAGTTTGAAAAAATTGTTTTGAATTTTCTTGGAAGAAACAGTAATACGTTGTAGAAAACATTTTTCAATACATATTATAACTGAAAGGAAATTTTAAATGTTAACACATTAAATCATTCTGCTAAAATTTAGTTCCTATCTCATTAAAAATTTGCTAAAACAGATATACCATCAGTGTTTTAAAACATCTTTGAATAGAATGGAAACGTACGAGAAAATTTTAAAGGCAGTACTAAATTAAGTGATCTCTTAATGGTTCTTTCATATATAAAATTTTTAGATAACTAAATGTTTAAAGGAATTATATACAATACTATATAACAAAGAATAATACAAGAAGACTTGATGATAATATTTAAAATATTTAGGTATCTGCCCAAGTTTAAAACGTCGATTTTTAGGAAAATTCTGATTTTTTTTACTATATTTCTTAAAGAATGTATATTTCTGTTTCTAAATCTGATTTCATTTTTTCCATACGATCACAAGAAATTAACTTAGAGGGATTTAAAGAAGATGAGCTATCAATTTCGTTACAAGCGAAAATTTTAATTCAGTTTTCCGAGGAATCTTTCTTTCACCAAAAATGTATACGTCTATTGTGATAACTCAAAATACAATCATGATAAGTCCATGAAGTTTTTCAGGTATATTTTTCATAATACTAAGAAAGTAGTGAATTGCATATTAAGCTCAAAGTCTATTAATTGTTGATTTATACAGGGTCTGTCCAGAAAGTAATGAGACTAATTCCATAAAATCCGTTTATTTGAAGATAATTTTACAGACACTTGATATTCTTCAAAATAGCCTCCTCCTGCATTGATACACCGTTGTCAATGATTCTGCTACCCATTGATGCCCGCCTAAGTCTTCAACTAGAATGCTCTTCAGAACGCTCGCTACGTTTTTCAACAAGTTCTCCAGATTGACAAAACTATGACCTATTAAGCTGGATTTTAACCGCGGGAATAGAAAATAGTCCGGTGGTGACAGATCGGGGCTCTACGGTGGTTGGGGCAGCGTTGGGCCTTTTTTTGCCAAGAACTGAGTCACTTTGAAGGATGTATGGACCGGCCATTATCGTGGTACAGAATTAAATTGTTTGTGAACTCCGGGCGGACGAGCGTGATTCGATTCCCCAAGCTTTGAAGCACTGCCTTTTAAAAATCTGCATTAACTTTCTGTCTGGGTGGCACGAACTCTTTGTGCACTATTCCCTCGGTGTCAAAGAAGACAATGAGCATGGACTTCGGTTTTGATTTGCTCACTTGATGGATACCCAGCCAGTTGTTCGTCATCAAGTCCTCTCTTACGTCTTTGAAGGGCAAAGAATCCTTCCCGTAGGTTTCTTGTAACATGGCAAGCGTCTCAGTAACCGATTTGTTTAGTTTTACACAAAACTTTATGGCGTATCGCTGCTCGACACTCAGCTGCATTTTGAAAACCTAACGCCACTTTCAAAGACGTGTTTGATTCACGAGCGATCCGTGCGCTACAAAGGCTCAAGGCCAACTGACGTCCGCCAGAATTTGTAGCTGACAGCCCCGGCCTCCCGTACCGCTCGTAAACTCCGCCGCTTTGGCAGAAAAATTCAGTCTCATTACTCTCTGGACAGACCCTGTAGCTGCATTTATAAAAAATGACATGAGAAATTGCTGAATTTTTACATGAAATTGCATATAATACTATCATTATGCTATAATTTTGCTATAATTGCATATTAAGCTATTATATACCTGCATTTTTTTTAGATTTCAAGACATTGATCAATTTTTTGTTCAGTAACACTCAGGAGGGTCTAAAATACACATGACGAAAATATATATATGTTATATGCATAATTTATGTTTAGAGCTAGAACCGTTTATGTAAAAATATGCTCAATTTGGAGAAAAACTTCTCAATTTAATAAAAAGTTGCTTTCTTGGAGTAATTTTTCATGATTTTATAACTTTGGTGCTATATTTCTTCGAAAAATAGGACATAAGTTATCTATTGTAAAGTTTTTAAGAAAAGAGAACGGTAGGATTGAAAAAAATTGCAAAGATCAATAAAAGTTGCTGAAATAAATGTTTTTAAAGTTTCAAATTAAATGACAATCGTATGATTCTTCATTATTAAAATTTTAGGCTTCATTAAATCACTACTTCAATTTCTAAAAATTATAGAATAAGGATAATTTTATCCTTAACGCAAGTAATATATTATACTACTAATGAAACGAATGAATATTTTACTACGATAAGAAATATCCTATCTATTGAGAAGGAAAACTCTTAAATTAGATTAATTGCTGATTGAAAACAGAAAAATATTTGAAAAAAAATAGCATAGTGGGGTAAATTTAATTTTCTTCTTCTCTATCCAAACATCCCTTTGATATAACTTAGTTATACAAACAGTTGCCTTTTTTTCGCAACATCGCTTTAGTGTCCTTTTTTCGGCTGTTAATAAAGTGAGAACGATGAATTTTTTTTTCCTATTTATTTTCTCTAGATCTTTGATAAATATTTTCCTTCGCAAAGTAAATTTTCACATCATTGAAGTAAATTAAGTAATTCTTTTCTTATTTAATTGCTTTCACGTCATGTGCCAGGAAGCACGTTTTAATAACAATAAACACGAGGGTTCAAAATTTAGTTTAGCCGTGAGATTACTTAACAACGAAATTAATCTCTGTTATGATATTTCAATGCTTAACGTTTTGTTTTCGAATATATCAATTTTGCAGTTAACAAATTATTTAAGAATAACAAAGAATACAGAGGGACAGATATTTATGTGCTTTCCAGTAAGCGTGTTATAGCTATGTGCATTACATGAATGATCTTACGTAACACCACATCAACTGAAAATCTGTAAGATCTAATACGACAATATTTGTAACTGCCAAATTAGATTAATTACTGATTGAAAACAGTTTTGTTACAGTAAGAACAAAGAAAACTGTGGAGTGAAGTAAATTTTGAGGGAAGGAAAATTAATGAACGCATTTTATTAAATTTTCTTCTTTTAATGCTTAATTCTTGGCTTTTTAAGACATTAATTTTGCAAGTAACAGAACATTTAGGAACATCAAATAGTGCACAGTATTCAGGAATGATGAAGAGTACAGAGGGACAGATGTTTATGTGATATTCTGTAAACGTCTAATACTAGTTATGAGCATTACGTGAATGGTTCTGCATCGTGATGGTTAGCACCACATCAGCCGAGAAACTTTGTAATCTAACACGGCAATATTAGTAACATTAAACTATCAAATTAGTAGAAAATGTGTTACAGTAATAACAAAGAAAACTGTTGAGTAAAGTAAATATTAACGGAAGGAAAATTAATGAACGCATTTTATTAAATTTCCTCCTTTTAATGCTTAATACTTTATTTTTAAGACATTAATTTTGAAGTAAGCAAAGCCCTTAGAAATAGCAAAGAATGCGCAGTATTCAGACATAACAAAGAAGACATCGGGACAGATATTTATGCCCTATCCAGTCAGCGTCTAATAATTGTACATTACGTATATGGCCTTGCGTAGAGCCACATCAATCGAAAATCTCTGAGATCGATCAGGACAATATTAGTAACGTTATACTGTCAAATTAGTAGAAACCGTGTTACAATAAGAACAAAGAAATCTGCAAAGTGAATTAAATTTTAACGGAAGGAAAATTAATGAACGCATTTTATTAATTTTTCTACTTTTAATGCTTAATACTTTATATTTAAGACATTAATTTTGAAGTAAACAATGCATTTAGGAATATCAAAGAATATACAGTATTTAGGAATAACAAAGATGACAATGGGACTGATATTTATGAGCTATCTAGTCAGCACCTTATAGTTAAGTTCATTACATGAATGGTCCTGCGTGACACCACATCTACGGAGAAACTCTGAGATCTAACATGGCATTATTAGTAACATTAAACTATCAAATTAGTTGGGTATATGTTACAGTAAGAACAAAGAAAACTGTAAAGCAAATTTTAAAAGAAGGGAAATTAATGAAATAATGTTATTAATTTTCCTTATTGTAATGCTTAATTATATGCTTTTAAGACATTAATTTTGCAGTTAACAATGCATTTAGACAGAGTAAAGAATAGACAGCATTTAGACTTAACAAGGAAGACAATAGGGCATATACACTCATGGACAAAAAAATTAGCGCAAAAAGAAGGAGGCGTCAAAATGAAACGAAATTTTACATACGTAATGACTACTTTGACATAAGTAAATGATACGAAAATCAAAGAAAAAGGATAATTTATTTCAGAGAAAAAGGCAAAAGAACGGAGGAGTTAATACTCCGTTGGACACCCCCCCCCCCCCAGCGCGAATGCACGATGCGATACGATCGGGCATTGAGTCATACAAGTTCTGCATGATGTCTTGAGACATTTCATTCCATATTTGCTGTAACCTTGCCTCTAGTTCGTTCAAACTCGCGGGATGCCCAACTCGTCGTCCCAAATGATCCCAGATATGCTCGATTGGAGACAAATCTGGGGATCGGGCAGGCCAAGGAATGGTAGTAACAGTGCGGAGACAGTCTTGTGACACCCTTGCCGTATGAGGCCGAGCATTGTCTTGTTGAAAAATGGCTCCTGGGAGCCGTTGCATGAGTGGCAACACATGTGGTTGCAGGATTTCATGAACATACCGCTGGGCTGTCATGGTGCCACGGAACAATACTAGGGGTGACCGTGTATTTTAGGCAATGGCACCTCATACCATCACACCAGCTGTGGGAGCGATGTGTCGCTGTACAGCAAAGGCAGGATTGAAGCGTTCACCACGGGCTCTCCACACACGAACACGATTGTCATCACTGCCGAGATTAAATCTGGATTCGTCGCTAAAGACGACCTGGTTCCATTCCGCTGCAGTCCAGTTTCCTCGTTCGCGGCAAAACTCCAAACGGAGGCGTTGATGGGTGGGCGTCAAGGGCAGCACACGTAATGGGCACCGCGATACCAACTGTTCTTCAGCCAGGCGCCTTCGTATGGTTCGAGAAGACACAGAGGCCCCTAGGGAAGGTGCTACATGTGCCTGGATGGCGGCCGATGAAGCAGTTGGCTGTACGCGTGCATTTCTTACGATGTGGCGGTCTTCTCGACGACTGGTCTGTCAAGGGCGTCCTGAGCCTGGTCTTCGTGTACATGACATCTCTCGGGTCCACTGGTCCCAACACCTCCTCACAACACAATCAGAGCGGCCTAATTGACGAGCTACTCGCCTAGCTGACCACCCAGCTTCCATCATCCCGACTATTCTTCCCCTCTCAAACTGCGACAACTGCTTATATTGTCTTCGAACACGGCATAATGGCATGTCTATATCAGCTCTTCCTTTGTAAATGATTCAGCACACTCAAACAAGCTTTGGTTACCTGTTTTATACAGCACAGAGTACGATGTTCAACGCCCTCTACCGGCTATACGTAATGCGCAATCACGCTGCATTTCTAATCATTTGCATATCTCCCGGACATGTACCTTCATTGCAAGTTTCGTTACGATCCCGCAATTATTTATTGGTGCGCTAATTTTTTTGTCCATGAGTGTATTTTTGTGCTACCTAGTGAGCGTCTTATAGTTATGTAATTACATGAATGGCTCTGCGTAATGCGCACAACAACCGAGACACTCTGAGATCTACCAAAACAGTATTAGTAACGTTAAACTGGCAAAACAGTAGGAAACATATTACAGTAAGAACAAAGATGCAAAAAGAAGTAAATTTTATCGGAAGGAAAATTAATTAACGCATTTCAACAATTTTAAATTATTTAATGCTTAATTCTTTGCTTTTTAAAATATTGATTTTGCAGTTAACAAAACATTTTGGATTATCAAAGAATACGAAGTATTTATGAATTACAAAGAAGAAATTGGGACTGATATTTGTGTCCTATCCAGTCAGCGTCTTATAGTTAAGGGCATTACATGAATGGGTCTGCCTAACACCCCATCTACGGAGAAACTCTGAGATCTAACATAGCAGTATTAGTAACATTAAACTGTCAAATTAGTACGATATATGTTACAGTAATAACAAAGAAAACTGTAAAGCAAATTTTAAAGGAAAGGAAATTAATGAAATAATGTTATTAATTTTCCTTATTGTAATGCTTAATTATTTGCGTTTAAGACATTAATTTTGCAGTTAACAATGCATTTAGAAAGAGCAAATAATAGACAGCATTTAGACTTAACAAGGAAGACAATGAGGCATATATTTATGTGCTACCTAGTGAGCGTCTTATAGTTATGTAATTTCGTGAATGGCTCTGCGTAATGCGCACAACAACCGAGACACTCTGAGATCTACCAAAACAGTATTAGTAACGTTAAACTGGCAAATCAGTAGGAAACATATTACAGTAAGAACAAAGAAAGATGCAAAAAGAAGTAAATTTTATCGGAAGGAAAATTAATTAACGCATTTCATTAATTTTCTCTTCTTTAATGCTTAATTCTTTGCTTTTTAAAACATTGATTTTGCAGTTAACAAAACATTTTGGAATATCAAAGAATACACAGTATTTAGGAATTACAAAGAAGAAATTGGGACTGATATTTGTGTCCTATCCAGTCAGCGTCTTATAGTTAAGGGCATTACATGAATGGGTCTGCCTAACACCCCATCTAAGGAGAAACTCTGAGATCTAACATAGCAGTATTAGTAACATTAAACTGTCAAATTAGTAAGATATATGTTACAGTAATAACAAAGAAAACTGTAAAGCAAATTTTAAAGGAAAGGAAATCAATGAAATAATTTTATTAATTTTTCTTCTTTTAATGCTTAATTATTTGCTTTTTAAGACATTAATTTTGCAGTTAACAAAGCATTTAGAAATAGTAAAGAATAGAAAGCATTTAGACTTAACAAGGAAGACAATGGGGCATATATTTATGTGCTACCTAGTGAGCGTCTTATAGTTATGTGATTACATGATGGTCCTGCATAATGCGCACAACAACCGAGAAACTCTGAGATCTACCATAACAGTATTAGTAACGTTAAACTGGCAAATCAGTAGGAAACATATTAGAGTAAGAACAAAGAAAGCTGCGAAATGAAGTAAATTTTAAGGGGGTCCTGGACACATTTAAAAAAAAATAATTATTTATTGAGTTAAAATTTTGAATTTTTTTTGTGATGGTTAACCATATAATTTATAAACCAAATTCACATCATAAAACTTCTCGTAAAGTTTTTAAAAAAAATTAAAATAAAAAAAGTTTAAATTCGCAATTTAAATCGTTATAATTCCAAAAATTTTTTATCGAATTTCAATTTTTTTTTCATTTAATTGAACAGAAAAATGGAAGTTTTAATTTTGATTCAGCGTCTTTTAAAAGATTAATAAAAAAAATTAAATATTTAGAGGAAAAATTTCCAAAAAAATTATGTAACATTTATAAAAAAATCATATTTTCAAAAGTAAATATTTTTTCAAATTTGCTGAATTAAAAGTAAAGTAAAAGAATTGAAAAAGACATGTTCAAAGTTTGAACCATTTATCCTTAACGGTTGTTCACTTATAACAATTTAAAGACGAGAAATGGTGAAAAAAAAAAAAAAACAGCATGCAGAAAACGCATTTACAGGTTTAAACAAAGATTGGCTGCTATTAGAATGTTGCAAAAAAAATTAATATCTCTTGTTCTAATTAAGATAGAAACATGTTTTAAACGTCATTTTAAGCGAAAAAGAACACAGAATGTTTTAATGAAATAAAACGTTTTCGAAAATTTGAAGAATTTTGTCCACTGTACCTCCTGAGTAGAAGGGAAATTAATGAACCAATTTTATTACTTTTTCTTTCATTTTGATGCTTAATACTTCGCTTTTTAAGACTAATTTTGCCGTTAACAGAACAGTTTGGAATATCAAATGACATACAGGGACGTATGTTCCTTTGCTATACAATCAGCATCTTAGTAGTGTGCAATACATGAATGTCCTGAGTAGCAAAAGATAAATCGAGAAGCTCTGAGATCTACCATATTAATATTAGAAATTCTAAAAAACGAAATTACAAGGAAAACTATTATAGTAAGAATAAAGAAAGCCGGAAAGTGAAGTAAATTGTAAGACAAAAATTAATGAAAGCATTTTATTTTTTCTTTAAGTGGTTAATTATTTGGCAATTTTGGAGTGATTATTTATCGTCGGAGTAATTATTATTTTTGGTTTTGCCTTTTCTCTAATATATTAGGACACACAAAGGGATTTTATCTTTTGGTATTATTAAAGACTACAAAATAATCGAAAAAAGAATACCGATCCCGTAGTATATCACTAATTATATCGACAGCAAAATTTCTTGGAGATCAGAAAAATAATTATTTTTAGGAATGGTAATATACATGATAGAGGTAGAGATATATGATAAATAGATTCAAGACGGTTAATTATTAAATAATAAGCCACACAGGAAACAAAAATATCGTATTATTTTAATGCATACGATGATACCTGTATCATAGAAAAGAAAACTATTTAAATGAAGGCCTTGTTTCGATAGTGGTCCAACTCCTTTCTTCTTCATTTTGAGATACAGAGCCTTAAAGTCTAGTGAGTGCTGTGAAATGACTGGTGAAGTCTGATATGTAATGTCCTTACTTGGAAGCAGAAATAAGCTCTAAATAAGATAGAAATTACTTGTATGAACATGAAAGTGAGGCTAACTCCATTTTTTAAAAAAGTGGAGTTGGACCACTGTTCATATAAGGCCTTCAGATATTCTCATGAAAAATTAGATAAGTAAACTATTTAACCCTAATTACTAAGCGTACAGGCATCCAGAGGAATGAATATAAATATATTTTCTATATAGTTTCTGTTCTGAAATTCACAACATTATTTTTATATATCACACAGGGATTTTTAGGGAATATTTGTCATTGAAAAAGGTAAAAAGTGTTAGTTCGTGTTTAGCAGTGAATTCTATTCTGTCACAAAAATAAAAAAAAAGTTAGAAACGTAAAAAAAAAACATACAGGAATAGAAGACTACTTACGGTACCCGACTACGTTCAGATCCGTTATTTTTCCAAAACTTTACTTTCCAAACTTTTTGTCATATTTTTCGAAATAATATAGCACCAAAATAGGAACATGATGGAAAAATAATCCAAAACTCTGCAACTTTTTACAAAATTGAAGACTTTTGGTCGAAATTTTGCCAATTTTTACATAAACGGCAATAGCTTTAAAAAAATTATGCATATATATATATATATATATATATAGTGGAATCTCTATCCATCGTTCCCCGAACGATCGTTTTTCCGTATGCATCGTTTATTTCATCCAGTACCGAATAAATTCCATAGAAATCAAGCAAAAACAGACCGCATGGATCGTTCCTCGATCCATCGTTTTCCCGAAATATTCGTTCAAAATATCGCAGCTTTACGTTAATTTATCGGATCGATCGTTTTTTCATAATAACTGAAGCTGAAATGCAAATGTCTGGATTGAGATAGAATGACGCTCAAATTAAACAATGAGCAGAACATTTGAGATGCACGGTATCGTATTTTTGTTCTCTTTTGTTTAGCCTAGTTTCGCAGAATCGTACCAGTCCCATTATTTATTCGTCGTTGGTGCTCCTTAATTCTTTAGCCCCTGAAGTATCCTATTTTTGGAAACTCATTCCAAATTCTCTGACTATTCAACATTTCTGTTCTTATCAGGAATGACTCACAGTCAGCCGACCTGAGCGGTTCCTGCTGTCCTCTGGCTTTTCTCTTGGCTTTGGGATGGAGTCGCCCTGGAGTTTGGTCTAGGGTGTGAAAAGTTTCTGATTCCTGCACTCTACACTGGCCGGTGAGGGTTTCACCCGGAAGCAGAACTTCCCGGTGGTGTTATGTCGGACCCCATCCAGTGCAATGAAATGGTTCTAGTTACAAATGATTCACGGCTGCCGCTTCTTTATACTCTCACACAATAACCGATAAACGAAAGGAATGCAATTTGGAACTCAGAAAAAATATTGTTTACTTGTGGAAAGAAAACCGCCAAAAAACAAACGAAGATTAAATACTTTTATTTGAATCAAAATTCCTGTGTACGTGTATTTATTTTATTGTTATTATTATCTTGGATTTCAGTACAACTTTGTAATTTTATCTTCATTCACACTACAGGTATATATGCATTTATGAATATGAGTAAATATATTTTAAGGATATCAAACTTTAAGGAATGTTAATACTTTTTTGTATGTTCTCGCATCTATCGTTTTCCCGCATCCATCGTTTAGTTCAGTTGGTCCCTTCGAAAACGATAGATCGAGATTCCACTGTATATATACACTGCAGTGCCACTGAATTAGGGATAGCAAAACCTATGCAAATTGTGTAGCGCTGCTCATCATGTATGCGCAAGTGGGGGGGGGGCTGTGGTAACTGCATATATAGCGCGTACTGTGGTTCTTCTGAATTAGTTGTTGGAATTGCCAGTATGGGTAAACTGCCTGATTTAGACGCCTTGAATCGGGGACAAATCGTAGGTGCGCGACGCATGGACCATTCAATTTCCGAAATCGTCAGACAGCTAGGATTTTCAAGGTCGACAGTGTCAAGAGTATACCAAGAATACATGGATGGTGGAAAAAAACTAGCGATCGGGCAAACTGCAAAGGACAATTAGCCTTGACAGTGCGTGGTGACAGACGGCTCAGGTGTATTGTACGTAGCCAGCGAAGCCAAACATTAGCTCAAATTACCACCCAGTTTAATGACGGTGCCAGTCGTACAGTCAGTAAACAGACTGTGCAACGCTCGCTTCACCGTATGGGTTTCGAGAGCCGTCGACCTACGAGAGTACCATTGCTCTATACTCGCCTCCGGGCTGCACGTCTTGCCTGGGCAAGAGAGCACAGAGACTGGAAACGAGTAGCATGGAGTGATGAGTCTCGATTCCGACTACTTAACGCCGACGGGAGGCTGAGAATATGGCGTCAGGCTCATGAAGCCATGGATCCAGCATGCCTGGCTGGAACTGTTCAAGGTCATGGTGGCTCCATCATGGTTTGGGGTGTTTTTTCGTGGCACAGTTTGGAATCTTTGGTGCGTGTACCAACCCCCTCAATGCAATTCGGTACTTAGAGTTGCTGGGTTATCACCTCCATCCGTTTATGTTGTTCTGTTATCCGCACGGTAATGGAGTTTTCCAGCAAGACAACTGTAACTCTCACAAGTCCCGGTTGGCTACTGGCTGGTTGGATGAGCATTCCTCTGACTTCTCTGTCATGAATTGGCCACCTAGAAGCTAAGACTTAAATCCTATTGAGCATCTTTGGGATGTTTTGGAACAAGGCGTGAAAGGCCATCACACAGCACCAAAGAACTTTACTGAATTATGGACAGCTTTAGCCAACCAATATTTGGCAAGCCATTCCCGTGGAACTTTTCCAGAAACTTGTTGAATCTATGCCTCGTCGTGTGGCAGCCGTTATCAAGCCCAGAGGAGGCCCAACTCGTTACTAGGTAGGTATCCCTAATTCAGTGGCACTTCAGAATAAATATATATATATATATATATATATATATATATATATATATCACAGTCATTTATTTTTGTCATATGTAATTTAGGCCTTCCTGAGTGTAATGAATTAGAAACTAATTGATATCTTGAAATATAAAAAAATTCAGGTCATTATATGCAATTACATGCAAAATTTCAGTAATTTCTCATGAGTTTTTTTTTTTATAAATGTAGTTATAATTCAGAAAATAACATACTTAGAGGTTAATATGTAATTCATTAACTTTCTAGTATTATGAAAAACATATCTGAAAAATTTCATAGACATACGAGGATAACATTTTAAGTTATCATAACAGTCGTATACATTTTTAGTGAAAAGTAAATTCTTCAGAAAACACGTTTACAGTTTTCATTTGTATTGAAATTTATAGCTGCCGCTGTTCTATTAATCACGCTAACCTAATTTGTAGTGATCTCACAGAAAAAAATAAAAGCAGGTTTGGAAACATACATTCACATCCTTTAAGAAACAGGAATAGAAAAAAATTGCAATGTTCATTAAAATCGACGTTTTTAACTTAGTCTGATATCTTAATACGCACAATGTAATAAAATGGATGGCTTCAAGTTTCGTTCTTGGGACGTTCTGGCTATTAATTAGTTTCTATGCATATAGATTTTTCTTATTAGAATATGGTTAATCAGTAGCCTTCCATTCCTGGTACGCATCAGGCTTGCGATGTTATTTCTTCCAACCGTGTTTCAAATGTATAGGATTTTGCTCGGCAATTTGACTACACAAACCTAGAGATTGTTTCGAGATTTTCCTTTAGCTTTCGGGGACAATTTTTCCGAATCCTTCTTTAGAACGGAAAATTTCATACCCCTATGTAAGAACGGCCATTACGGGGTATATATATATATATATATATATATATATATATATATATATATATATATATATATATATATATATATATATATATATATATATATATATATTCATTCTCGGGCCCGTATTCATGGGACACATGCTATCCCACACCCCAAGGAAAATGTTTATATTCCTAGAATATAGGTTCAATATACGAGTATCATTGGAAATACATGAAATGGTACGAATCGATTATCTTTGGTTCATACGCAATCTACTACTAAACATTTTCGGAAAAAAATATTCCTTATCTTGCAGTAAATACAAAATCATAAATTGACAAATATTAGGCGATTGAAAATCATTAATCAGTTTGATATTACTAGCCGCTGTGCGACCAGCATGGTAGCTTTTAATTTTATATTTCCTTTTGCAAAACAACTTAACTGAAAGTAAGGAATGTTACCATTACCTGCCATCATAAATATACGTTTTTAAAGGCAGTGAGAGCTCAGCCAAAAAATTTATAATCATTGCTAAATTCACTATGAGGCTGATTCTAAGACATCGTGATTAAAAAATGTGATTTCCATTACTTCAGAACAGAGTTAACGATAAGACTGAGAAACCCAACACCAATGATTTCAAAAATTACACCCCTCTCTGTATGTACAATTTTTCAAAATTAAGATATCTACACTTTATCATTACATGAAATAAGGAATTGTTGAGGAAAATTTATTTTCGCTTAAAAAATGGAGTAAAAATTCAGCAAGTACTAAAATATAGTGTGGAATACAACTATGATATTCATAAAACTTCTTGGTATACACAGTTGAGTATTTCTGAAGTAGGAGATACTAAAGTGACATAATCAAGAGAATGAACTCTAGATAAACCTACATACAACTGTCCATGACTAAACACTGGATTTGACAGGTCTAAATATATTTTGTCAAAAAATCTGCGTTTTTGACACATGTTGCCACTACACACAATCGGTTTTAAATTGCAGATAGCCGCTAATGTTTACATTCAGTAGTTGCAGCCGTTGCCATTAGGAGTGTAGAAATATCATCGATTTTTGTGTCGCATACCTACGCGTTTAATATATATATAGATTAGTTGTAAAATCAGGTTCAATTTGAATTTCTAAAACAAAATGTTTTCCCTTCCTTTTAGTATTTTGCACAGTAGTATGCAACCCATCTTATGCTTATCTTGTTATTGTGTTTTGTTTATCTCGTGTCTTCGCACACCTCCAGACGTTACTTTCCCCGTAATGGTGTCAGATCATGGAAAATTTTCAGCCTAATTAATAAATCAATCAGGTCTCTGAATATTCCCAAAATGTGCTTAAAACACACCGCCTATCGCAATGAGCAAACATTTATTCGAAATTCTTTCTTTGGGTTTACATAAGATGCAATTTAGAAATCTTTCCACATGGGCATACCCGATTATTTGTATTCTCTTCGATTATGTGTCTTACACTGGAAAGATGAACATACATTTACAGTTGCATTCCTTACAGTCCAGGATCATCGAAGAAGGTTGGACACATTTCATATAATCATATATAATGAAATAATTACAATAGAAACAAATATTTCGTTGTGTAATGTACAGAATTTTATAGAATTTTACCTTAATAAGTTTCAATATGAGCACCGTTGGTTGCTCTACACATATCAAGTCGATAATCAATCTCTAACCAGGTGTTACGGAGCATGTCTGGCGTCATTGTGCCAATCGCATCGACAGTTCTCTGCTGTAAATGTGTCGAGTCCCGTACCTTTACGCTGTAAACAATATTCTTGACGTAACCCCAGATTTGTACTGTGCTAACCACAACACACATTGAGCTCTCTCCTGAGCGGTCGACATTGCACTGACGGAAAGCCGAACGAAGACCTCTTCCACCTTGCATCGCTTCTGTGCAACGTTCCATGTCACGGTTGCGTAGCAGTTACATTTAGAAATCTTCGACACTTGCCAAGTTGTTTGAAAAGAATATTATTGAGTTTGCCCAATTTCTTTTAGAATTATGAGCTTTCGAAATGTGTTGAACCTTTTTCGATGACCCTATATAGATTCTATATATCAATGCAAACACAAGAAATGATATTAATTTATTATCTTTGGTATATACACACTCTACAACCAAAAGTTTTCAGAAAAACTATTTTCTGCCACATAGTAAATGTGAACACATAAGTTTAGAATAATTAGGGGGTGAAAACACATTTAACAATTCTATACAATATTAGTAAAACATTTTCATTTCGAATTTCTAGAGCATTTTTTTCCCTTCCGTTTTGTATTTTTTCTGGTAGTTTCAGGACCATCTTACGATTTTCCTGTTGTCGTGTTTTTTTTATTGCATGTTTTCTACTCTTTCACCTCGTGTTCGAAGATGACCTATTTCATTTTTACAGGCATGATGTTACTTTCCGCAGTGTGGTAAAAATTAGTGGGGAATTTAAAATAAAACTTCAATTATTTGAGATTTTTCTACTCACCACTTTAGTGCACCGTTTTACGCTATTTTACTGTAGACTGTTTTCCAACACGCATCAAAATGAAACTCTTTAGGACTGTATACAATATAAATATATTATAAATATATACGTATAATATAAAAATATACATACATACATACATATATATATATATATATATATATATATATATATATATATATATATATATATATATATATATATATATATATATATATATATATATATATATATACATACATACATACATACATACATATATATATATATATATATATATATATATATATATATATATATATATATATATATATATATATATACATACATACATACATACATACATACATACATATATATATATATATACATATATATACATATATATATATATATATATATATATATATATATATATATATATATATATATATATATATATATATATATATATATATATATATATATATATATATATATATATATATATATATATATATATATATATATATATATATATATTTATATATATATATATATATATATATATATATATATATATATATATATATTATATATATATATATATATATATATATATATATATATATATATATATATATATATATATATATATATATATATATATATATATATATAAAGAGAGAAAGAGAGAGAATTCTCCCTTTGATATAACATGTTATAATTACTATTGTCCACATTTTCTATCATTTTAAACAAAGAACACTAGTGAAAAAAATTAAACATTTTCTGGCCCAAGAGCAAAAATGGGTGATCCTAATAGACCTTTTTAATTTGAATTCTAATATGTAAGTAGTTTTTCTCCGTAACCCATGGTTCTTTTGTGACACACATGTTGATTGTGAACGAAATGTTTCATATTTACTTACAGATATGATACTATTCGTCTTACTTAAAGTGTGGAGGTTTGTGCTTTCCTTCGGTGTTTGGCATCTGGGATATCCCGCTTAAGTATCCAGCAGTAATCAGAAATCATTCTTGCACTGCATAGTCCCTGGTGCCTCTTTTCCATGGCAGAAATATCTTGGTGAAAACATTCCCCTTGTTCGTCACTGACGGCGCCAAGATTGTCAGGGAAGAAATCCCAGCAGGGAGAAGTACAAGAAGTGCAATTTTAGGGACATATTTCACATTATATATTTTTTGCTGTAACAGTTCACTTAAAATATCATGGTAGTTCGGTGCTTTATGATTTCCTAAAAGTCTTTCTATAAAACACTTTTTAAAGATCTCCATGCTGATTTTTCGATTTGGTTTAACGAATCTTCAAATTCTTTATATTCAACTAAAGGTATTATTGGGGGACCCACAAAGTTCCTTTCCTTTATTTTAGAATCACTTACAGAAGGAAATATTTCTTTCAAATAATGAAACCCAGCACCATTTTTATCCATCGCCTTAACAAAATGTTTAAAAAGCCTTAAATTTATATTAAGTGGAGGTAAGAAAATCATATCAGAGCTGACCAATGATGGATTGAAAAAAAATTCTGTCCAGGCATATGTGATTCTCGTTTTGGCCCCTCCTTATTAATGTAATGATTTTTCTTGTACCTGCTATCACCTTCACACAAAAAAACAATAACATTTAGTATAGTCGAGCTGTAGACCCATTAACAAAGCAACGAGTTTAAAATCGCAACATATTGGTCAACAAAACTTGTTATATTGAATTTTGTCTAATATGATTTTCATATTTTTATATGTTTTCTTAACGTTGGTTTCAAAAGCTAATGGCACAGAATGAAACTGGTTCCACTGGTTCCAATTGTGTAAAACAACAGTCTTCCAACTGTTTTTCGAAGAATCAATGAATAGTTTCCATCCGGTTGTTTTATGCTCCCGTTCATGCGTATCCATCAAAGCACAAATGTTGTTGCAATACACTAAATTATTTTCTACAGAAAAGAACTCTTGAAACTCTTCCTGACGGTTGTCCTGTTGGAGATTCCAGCCTGTCAGTCCAAAAGTTAAACCTGGATTTCGGACAGTTTCAAGTCGCAAACAAGGTCGTTAAATTCGACTGGAGTTAAAAGACGAGATTCGCAGGAGGTTGTTCTTGCTTCAAAAATGGGATAATTTAGGTCATTATCTTGAACATTGGTATCTTACTCATCTTCCAATTAATCTTCTATACTTAGACCTTTTGTAGGATGTGGTACAGGTAAGTCCGCACAGTGAGGTAATGACCGCATAGGAGATGCCAATTTGGGTACTTTACAGTATGCTTGGATTTACCACTTATTCTTTTTATGTTTGTGATGCAGTAACAACAGTCCGATGAATGATCTTTGGGTTCACGCCACACCATGGATCTTGCAAAGTCCATGTGCTTAGAGCCCCGAGCAAGTCAGACGCCTCGGACATTATGAACAGCAGATATGAAGGAACAAGTTCTTATCTTGATCCCCTACTTTACAGCCAAAATACAATACATCAGACTTTTTAACTAGGAGAGTCAAACATCGCCGTTGTTTTTTAAATGTATAATCCCCACACACAACAAAAGTTATCTGGATGATTAACGCAATTCCTTGGCATATTAGCTAACTTATGAAACACAGTTAGAACAGAATGCAACCTTACTACGTGTGTACACAGTGAATGTTTGTGCAATACTATCGCGTTTATAAAGCTCCACTGATTAATATGCAGCAGACAGCTGTCTGACTACATGTCTCGACGTGGTTCCAGACGAATCCACCATTCCATTCACTACCTGTTGATAAACACATAAAGTTGGCGCTTACATTAAATAGTGTAGTCTATGTGTGCCCATACTATATAGAAAAAAACACATCAAATAAATCATTTTAACTATTATTTTACATACATTAGATTTCCCTCGATAAATCTCTAAAAATTTCACGATGCAATAATTAAAAAAAATTTAATTGTACAAAAACTGTGGGTGATAGAAAAATTCTGATTGCAGATTTGAATTCAGCTTATAAAAGTTACGTTAAAATCACAATACAAGCGTCATGGGTCAAAAACCGTGTTTATCAGTGTAATCTTTATTTACATTACTCATATTTACCCGGGACGGAAACAAAATGAAATGTCTGATGTAATGTTTTACTATATTGAATATATCTTTGCATTTAAATATAAAATATATATATACCGAAAATCATCAAAATTTGCTCATATTACTCGTATATTTAGATAAAAATTGGGAATTGTTGCCTATAATGAATAATAATAATCCAGATATGGGGTGTAATTGTTACGTACATGAAATCCATAACACTGAAAATATTTCTCCATATATTTTGATGCCAATAATAATCAAGACATCTAGTATAAAATTATACACTATTAAAGTTCCATTTTACTGATTTCGAGATCCTGTCAAGAAAACTCATTCATAGGAAGTCACATCTTCACTGATTTCCCATAAATGGCTTCATTTACAATTTTAACTATAGGAATGAAAATTTGAATGTTGTCAATATCTATTTAAAAATTTCTAAATCTCTCAAATCTAAGGATCTAATTAAAAAAAATTACATAAATGTTCTAAATAAAGTTGATGCATGACATCATTGGTCATCTATCATTGGTCTTCTTGACAGCTGCTGAAATCGTGGGGCCCAAGGAAATACTACTTTAATCCGACAAAAGTCCTTTATTCCAATACATTTAGAAACCACTGTCCGCATTTCAATAATTTAACATCGCGAATGGCCGCTTTCGTTTCCAGAGCGACTTTTCTCACGGCCTTTCCATATAATCGATTCTCCCGGTCTGACCTAATTCCTTTCTCGCGTTACAATTGCGTGGGCGTTAGTTAGTCAGCCTCCCATGACGGATGAATCAGACTCACGCGCTGACAACCTGTACTTGTAACATTCTGGAGGATTCCTTGTTGACGTTATATCCTCCGCCGATCGCCCTCAAGGTTATGCTCTTAAACCGAGATGTGGACAAGTATCGCCATCTGTTGAATCTTTCGTTCCCCATTCGGCTAATTCCTTATCTACTAATTATTTAAGTGCTGTCTAGAGTTAATTTACTTAATTTTAACCTAATTTAATCTAGTTGCATGTAGTTTATGTCCCCTGTATGTGACATATATATATATATATATATATATATATATATAAATTATATTTAATTATGCTAAAAATGAGAATTTTTCTCTGATTGTTCTAAAATAATCATTCTAAAAGTTCCCACAGGGAAATAAACTACGGTTATATAATGCTTTAATTACATATCTTTAGTTAAAAACAGAAAACATATATTCTAAATGACTATAGATATACTGTAGATAAGTATTATTCAAGAATTTGTCTGCAGTTGACCGTAACTGAGGGTTTATAAGAACTACTAAAACAATGCATGTTTCTTTACAGAAATCGACAATTAAAGTGCGCAAAAATAATAATGAAACCATAGAACAAACATTAATTCAACGTTATTTAACAATTCGTTCTACGTGTGCATTCCCAATTATTTTGTCTTTACTTCGATTATGTGTCTAATATTAAGGAAAAATAAAAATGAATCTACAGCAATAGTACCTAAAGTATACATTCTACATTCAGTTCAAACATATGAATTGGTACGAAGTAATCATATTTGGTTCCTTCACAGTTTACTATCAAGAATACTCGTAAAAAAATATACCCTATGTAGTAAGTATAAGATCATTAGTCGAGAAAAGTTAGGGGAAAGAAAAAAATAATCATTTCGATATAATTGGCAGTAAAAGAAGTTCAGTACAAATTTCTAAACCAAAATATTTTTTTCCCTTCTTTCTTATCATGTCTATTAGTTTCGAGCAATTTTGTTCTCGTGTTTGTTTTGTTTTACACCATGTTTTCTACCATTTTCTGCTTCTTGTGCTCAAAAATAATAATGAAACCATATGGCATAGGACATTTGGCATTTTAACAGGCGTGATATCACTTTCCACATAGGCTTCCACATTGTGGGAAATTTATAACTTAAGTAATAAAAGAGCTCAGGTGTCTGAATTTTCCTACGACTTTCTGAATACATACCGCGTATACCAATGAGTCCATTTGACAAGTTTTGCTAAGGAACGTATCTGCTACCTAGCGAATTTGCTTAGGTTCGCTGTTGGAGTTTAACTGCCCATTGTGCTAATATAATAGTATGTTTACGGAACAAATTGAAACGGCATAGGATTCTCATGCAATCTGCATAAATAGATTGTTGTGAGAGTTTCCCTAGTTGATATAAGCTCATATACCTCTGAGACTATATGGCGTGGCTGATTGATTGTGTAAGTAAAATCATATGTTGTTTCTCTTAAAGTGGGTGTACGTATATTTAGGGTTCTTGATTTTGTGTTTTCTCTCTGCTTAATACTTAGAACAATGTGTTTGGTTTATGGTCTAATTATGCCAGAAAATGTCTCTTAGTAAACATTCGAGGACATATCCTTTTGTTCAATGGGAAATAAGTTTAGTTTTGTATCGATAGCTATGGAAAAAGATAAGAAAATACAGTTAGCATGTAAATTGAGATACAGTTATAAGTATAACAACATAAGGATAATTTTAAATATACCAAATGGTGACACAGGCACGAATATACGCACCAATTCAATATTCCATATTTTTTTTTTGTTTCAAACACTGTAAAACGCACAGCCAATGATTCAACTTTTTGGACATGACTCTATAGAATTCATAACATTATAAATGACACATTCCACCCACATGGTATAGTGGTAAGCATAGCCAGCTTCCAAAGTGTGGGTTTGAGTTCATATCCCGAATAAAGCTTGGTTTTTACCATGTCACTCCCTCATGGGGAGCAATTCTGCCTCACATAAATGGTGCTTCCATAATAAAGTAGCCAGCAAGACGACAGTGAATAGCAAAAGGCGAATGTCTCGCAACAAGTGCCTCCGCATTATACTTAATATATATATATATATATATATATATATATATATATATATATATATATATATATATATATATATATATATATATATATATATATATATGATATTTAAAGGGGGAAAATAGTATGTTTTTTACTATCGAACTCATGTAACTTCATAATTATAGGATATTATATGACGGCAAGTAGATATCGTAATTATCAGGTCAGAATATAGTTAACGAAGTTTTAGTCAGCATTTTACAAGATTATGTGTAGGCAAATAAAGGGAAAAAAAAAGAATTTCAAATGAAGCTATATATTTTCTCAAAAGTCAGAAATTAAAAATGCAAAGCATGTGCTATTTGCCAATGCTTCAAGAAATATTTTGAAATGCATCCTATTATAAAAAAAGTTTCATTTTCGGTTTTACCTACTCCACCATGTTATCACATACAACTGCTTAACAGAATTATTGATTTGATGACAGTATAACTATTATTTTATGTGGAAAGATGATTCCATTTTATTTTATTTATTTATTTTATTTATTTAATTATTTATTGCAATTTAATTGCGGTCAGGCCGAACGGCTAAGGCCCTGTCATTCGGTTCAGGTCCTGTGGGTTCGAGTTCCAGTGTTAGCATGGATGTTTCTAGCCGTTCGGAATCGGCCTTAAACTATAGGTCCCGGTCAAATTAGCCCTTGTGTAGTAAAAGGTTGTCCGTAGCGTACCAAACCAAACGCAATTTAATTGCGACATTCTTACTGTTCCTGTCTAATCTTTCTCTAATGTGATCAGTGCAATTTATAGAACATACGTCAAACTGACACCATTTTAAGAGATACCTAATTTTAAAGCATTTTTTTTTCAACGCTACAGGATTAATTAAAAAGAAAGCCCCTGGTTACAAGGTAGTCCCTGGTCTAGGTACACAATTATTTCTTCCCGCAATAATCTTGAAAGAATTATATCGAGAAATAAACTTGATTTGTCCTTGTTCTTTTTTTTCTTAATATTGATCTCAGGTCATATTAGAGTCTACTGTTTAATTTTGTCATACATATATATATATATATATATATATATATATATATATATATATATATATATATATATATATATATATATATATATATATATATATATATATATATATATATATATATATATATATATATATACAGTGGACGCTCGTTAATTCGAACTCGGTTAATTCGAACTCGGTTAATTCGAACTTTCGGTTAATTCGAACTAATCCAAAGGCCCCAAAAAACTTGCATTGGAGTTAAAGTTAAAAATATCTCATTAATTCGAACTAAATTTTTATCACTTCGGTTAATTCGAACAAAAAATTTGACAAAAAAAATTATTTTTCCTCGTTTAATGGAGAAAATAAACACTGTATTTATTATTTTGTGTGTCAAAATTTCTTTTCTGTGCAAAGAGGCACATGCCTGCATTTCTAGACTATTGCATGTCCGCTAAACGTTAGTAGCTGTTGTCCTTCTTATTAGTGCTAAACGGAAAAAGGAATTTCACTTTATTTGGATCGATTTTCTTAGAATTTCAGAAAAACTAGTCTTTACTACAGATTCTAGGGAGCTGCGTCTGTTATAACTGCAGTTCAGGCAAGTTAATGTAGTCTAGTTTTTCTTCCTCATTGTGTGGTGTGAACGTGTAAAAATTAAGGATGTCTACAGGTGGAAAGTACAAAACCCTAACTTTGGAGACAAAAGTAGAAATTTTAAAGAAAGTAGAGAATGGAGAATGTAAAACAAAGTAAGCAGCTGACTATGGAATTAAAAAAATGCCTTGTCAACTAATAAGAAAAACAAGGAGTCAATTTTAGATTCATGAGAAAAATCAAAATTTGCTAGAAGAAGGAAACGCATGGGAAATGCGTCCCAAGAAGTTCTAGAAAAAGCTCTACTGCTATGATTCCAGGATGTTAGATCTCGAAATTTTACGATAAATGGACTCCTAGTGCTGACGAAGGCTGATGAATTGCCAATTCGAATTGGTATTGAAGATTTTAAAGGCAGTGATGGATGGCTTTCTCGATTTAAGTCAAGGCACAATATTTCTTATCAAACTGAATGTGGCCAAAGCTTTGATGTAAACGAAGACGTATGCACTAATTTCGGTAGGAAACTGCCAGGGCTTTTCTCTACTTACCTGCCGCAAGATATTTTTAATGCGGCCATAATGGACAAAGCCATAATAGACTCTATTAAAACTCTGAAAGCATTTATTCAGATGGAACCTTCCTCTGAAAATGAATTGAAATGTTTACTTCAAATCGAGAAGCTGGCTAAACAATGTAGGCATCATAAACAGAACCAAACATCCATTTTACAGTTTTTCCCCAAAGTGTAATTCATATTTTTAATAAAAGTTTACTTTATACTGCATAGCTTCTGCTTCATTTTATGATTAAGGTAAGTCTGCATTGCTTTTTAGTATGTTTAACTTTAGATATCATAGTATAATATATTTTCTAGGGTTATGCATACTAGGAGAGTTTCTTCTTCAGTGATACACATTTAAAGTTATATATTTTCTCTTAACATCGGATAATTCGAACTTTTTTCTGAGAACCTTTGAGTTCGAATTAACGAGCGTCCACTGTATATATATATATATATATATATATATATATATATATATATATATATATATATATATATATATATATATATATAATTTACATCATAGAAGGATAAGTAACAATACTTATTCCAAATTAGCTGAAAACCCGCACTTCGCTTTGGAGTATATTCAAATTAAATACAACGGTCACATGAATGTAATTAATGCCGAATATATATATATATATATATATATATATATATATATATATATATATATATATATATATATATATATATATATATATATATATATATATATATATATATATATATATGTATGTATATATATATATATATATATTTATAATAAATATGACGATCAATGTATACAATTGATGTAAAAAAAATAAAAATAAAATATTTATAAAAAAATCGTAAGGGATATTGTTACAGACAAAATAATGTAGAAAAAAATATTAAAATTAAATATAATAGGACGTACTAAAGAATATAGTACCGTTAATATAATACAGTTTGAGGAACATAATATCTTTTATTGTATTTTAATATTTTTTTTTAATAATGTCCAATCGTCTGCACCATTAGCAAAAAAATTTGTTTGTCTATTTAGTTGTAATGAATGCGACGATAAATGTATTTAAATTACCAGAAAAAGAAATCACGTGATCAGCATTTAATAAAATAAATTTTAAAAATTAATCTTTAAAAATTCACCAAAAATCAGAAAATGGAGGTAAAGATTCGAAAAGATCTCATTTTAAAGGAATTTTTATGATCTTTGACGTGATATAAATTTTATAACCTTGAAATTATTATTTTAAATGCAAACTTAAAAAAATACTGAAGGAGCTTAAAAATTTAATTTAATAAAATCTAAGAAGAATTTTTCAAAAATCTTTCTTAGTGCACCCCTACACTATAAGAATAATCGCCATGCAAAATTTCAGCCCTTTAGGTCCTGCGGTTTGGTCTGTGCTTTGTATGTCAGTCAGTCAGTAAGTCAGTCAGTTACGGAACTGTTTTATATATATAGATTTATAGACAATTTAAAAATAAATTTTACCTCTCAATTTCGCATTTCTTACATTAATACATTAACTTCCTCTTTAGTAAACTGTATGAAATTACTAAAAATGCGAGATGATATGAAGCTATTATTTATAAAAAAATTTGAGTCTATTCTATCATACTGTAAAAATGAAATAATTTACTCTACATAAAATTCAGAACAAAGAAAACAAAATAATAATATTTGGAAATTTTATTACTTTAGAATGGGGAATCGTGTTCAATTTACGTAATGAAGTCATCAATGAAACATGAATTCAAATGTTATAATATGTGTTCAAAATTCATCAGCAAAATATTTCTTTGAGTAGCATTTATATATTCTTTTTATGCTTTATTTCGGATAGATATTGTAAAACACTACTTGGCATTATTTAAATTAGATTATGCATGTTTTCCGGTAAACAATTAATTCACATGCAGTCAATTGTTGCTGCTAACGCCCCCTTGCGGGAAGTGTTCCAGACCAGGTCCATATAGGCTTTGAGGGATCAGAAGTACAATTGTACCAAAAGGGACGGAGTCTGTCTTAGCTAGGTGCCTCCTCAAATTTCACCGACCACTCCTAGGGATAACATTCGGGAAATCATGCCTTCTCTCATCCTCTCTGACCTCATAAGGGAACATGTAATCATATTCCTATTAAAGGCTTGATGATATATACGTTGCACTAAATATGGAACTCTAGTAACCATTTGAATTTTTAATTTTAATGTTTCACGTTAAAACCGCAACTTTTGACATTTTTCTAAAGTTTCATCAGGAAAAAAAATATGCTTGGTAATTTAACTGAAATATGTAAGTTCAATATCTTATAAACGGATAAAATAAGGATAAACCTAAATTTATAAAGTTATAACGAGTAGCTGAAGAAATGCATTTTACATACTTGAATACAACTAGTGGAGCCATTAAAAACACGACGTTATCAATCTAGAACTCACCCACTTTATTTAATCCTCAACATACACAGAATACACGAGCATTTATAAACATTGATTCTTCAAGCACTAAAGTGAAGATTCAGAAATGCAATAGATAATTGACTTCTCTAACTTTTGAGGAGATCATATTAGATGAATAAAAATGTTAGTAGGGATTTGAATTGGTTAGAATATTAAGGATTATTCGGCTTTTAGAATGCAGCGAACATACGGATAATTTTCAGACTCTTTCAACTATGCATTAAATTGAGTACTAGTTCTCTCTAGGGCTTGTCAGTTCTAGTACATGTACTGCAGACATACATATAAAAGGAGCTTTAATACAGGATTACTATTGTCCTACCAGCTTACAAAATAATACTGTTGTCTACAGGTAACTATTTGAAACCTTGGGGATGCTAATCCTTAAACGGGTCGTATTTTTACATCAAAAACATTTCTGTGACCGTGAGTTACTGTTTATTAGTCAATACATTAAAAATCTTATAATGTCTCTATTAATGTATCAACAGGGTAATATCATTGGTCTAACAAAGAATGAAAAAGAAGTACTCTGGAGTCCCAGTTTAACTGGCACAGACGATAACTTTTGAAACATGTATCGATACTTACTTTCTCGTAAATATTTTATCCGCACTCAGCTTATATAGAGCGATCGTCATTTTTTTATGCTTAAAAAGCTGCCTGACAGTGAGAATGGCAGGTGATCATGATTTCGGTGAATTTCAACGAGGTATAATAGTTGGTCCTCATCCGATGTGTCATAGCATTTCGGAGCACAGCAAAGTTTAGATTTTCAACTTCAACTATTTCGAAAGTGTACTTTGAATAGAAGAATTCCGGTAAATAATCGAACCTACAACAATAGTATGGCCGTCGTAAGACTCTTCAGTCGTCTACAGGCGACAAATATCTCAACCGAAATGAGTGCAACAATGGCGCAAATAGCATCTGAATTCAATGCTGGGGTCTCTGCTAAAATCAGCATGTAGGGTGTATAATTCTCACTGAATAATGACCGCTTTAATAACAGATGCCCACCAACGTATTAGACATATATCCTATTTTTTCCAAAACTTCAGTCTAAATCTTTGTCAAAAAATGTAAAAATCTAGTTTTGTCTATATATTGTGGTAAAAATATTTTCTTTCTCTAGGATATATCTTCCTTTAGGTAAATTATCAAAGTATTTCAGTATACCCTGTGTAAAAGTGTCCTCCCCCCGCCCAATTTATAACAGACAACAATTTCAGCAGCATTTATAACAGACAACAATGTATATATATATATATATATATATATATATATATATATATATATATATATATGTATGTATGTATAATAAATACGACGATCAATGTATATAATTGATGTAAAATATATATATATATATATTTATAAAAAAATCGTAATAGATATTTTATCGACAAAATAATGTAAAGGAAAATATTCAAATTAAATCTAATAGGACATATTAATGAATATAGTACAGTTAATATAGTACAGTTTGAGGAACATATCTTATAATGTATTTTAATATTTTTCTGAATAATGTTCAATCGTCTTCTGCATTAGAAAGGGAAATATATTTTTTTATCTATTTCATTGTTATGGACGTGACGATAAATTTATTTAAAGTACCAGAAAAAGAAATCACTTGATCAGCATTTAATAAATTAAATTCTAAAATTTAATCTTGAAAAATTCACCCAAAATAAGAAAAAATGAAGGTAAAGATTCGAAAAAGATTTCATTTTAAAGGAAATTTTATGATCTTTCTCGTGATATAAATTTCAAAACCCTCAAATTATTATTTTAAATGCAAACTTTAAAAAACGTTACTAAAACAGGTTAAAAATTTAATTTTAAAAAAGAAGAAGTTTCCAAAAATCTTTCTTAGTGCACCCCTAGACTATAAGAAGTATCGCCATGCAAAATTTCAGCCCTTTTGGTCCAGCGGTTTGTATGTCTGTCAGTCAATCAGAGAGTCAGTCAGTTACGGAACTGTTATATATATAGATTAATGGGTTTTATTACTGTATAAAATATCCATACCTTAGCGCACAAATCTGCTATGTCCATTCGTACGAGACGTCGCAGTGTAGAGTCATGATCATGAAAATGAAAACAACATAGATGAAAAAGATGTTTAAATGAATGGAATTATTTTTTTAAATAAATAATTCTATAGCAATCTTATTTTATTATTACACGTTTTTTGTCAAAGTTAGAGAACATTATTTTCTCTTTATCTTGGAATCTAAAGCTACAAACAAAGATGAAGTTTTTTTTTTTTTTTAGCAGTCAATTTTTCAGCAAATGAAGTTTAGTAATAAGTTAAATATTAGGTACAAAATTGTAGTACATGACCAATTTGAACAATTGATAACGAGCTCGAAGGTGCTATGTCCTTACATGTTTTATTCTACCATGAATAAATCGGAAAGTGGTTCAAGAATTAAAATAGTTTTTTTTTGTATTATTTTTACAAAGGTTACAGACCATAAAATTCATTAATATCAAAACACATTGAGCTGCACATCAAAACTTGACTTCGAGTTTTCCAAAAGTAGTAAGGAATAGACGTAGCTCATCTGTGCCTTAGGGTATCGATATATTGTATTATGCAAATGTGATAAGAAATCACAGGCTACTTTATTTTACGAGGAGATGATTTCAACTTGAATAATGTTTAAAGATACTGATAAAGCACTAAATTTCCATGGGAGATAATTCAGCTGAGTGCGGGTAATGACGGAAGTTAATCTCGCTCGCTCTTAGGGTATTTCTTCATCGACATCAATTTTACCTAGATGAGGTTTAAGATAGGGTGATCCGTTGTCACCTATTCTAATTTTAGACGTTTCCAATAAGATTTTATCTAGATTCCCCGAAGGTTCTGGTTTTTTCCTAGGCACATATCGGATAAGTCATTGCGTATGCATATTATGTGGTTTTGGTGTCTAATGATTACCGAGGTCTTCAAAAATTGTTGGATAGTTTCTGTAAATCACTAAATAGTACCAGTTTCAGGGTAAATCCCGATAATAGTTGAACCCTTACATGGGATAATGAAGGAAAGCGGAAAAGGATTTTATTTGATGACAGCATGGCTTATTCCATCGATAATCGCACACTTTTGTACAAGTAACTTATGAGTTTGTATATTTAGGAGTTCGGTTTAGTTCGTCTGGGAGGAATTTTAACTCCCCGAATATTTTAGAGGATATACTGATGAGGTTGAGAGGTTTTCCTTTGAAACCTCAGTAAAAGTTCTTTATTTTAGAGATATTTGTTCTGCCAAAGTTTTTTCACCGACTCGTTTTTGGGAAGGTGCATTTGGGGTTCTATAACAACTTAGATTTGATAGTGAGACACTTTCAGGCGGGGTTTTAACATTTTCCGAAAGATGAGTCCATATCGTCCTTCAATGCTACCATCCCAGATTGGAGACTTAGGGCCTGTTCTCATAGAATCTGTCAGAGCCAGCGTTAAACATTCAGTTGTCGATGATTGGTTATATGGGTCAACGGTTGGTAAATGATTGGTTAAAAATGTTTACGCTGACGCTGACGGATTCTATGTGAACATCCTCTTAATGCTTCTCCTTCAGAAGAGGGATCTCACCGCTGATGAGGTAATGTTTTCTACGCCTGCCGTCTTTCATCCCTATTGATTGAAGGCTTGTGACAAGACTTCAACATTTGGAGGAACCATTCAACCCCAAGAAAAGATTGAAAACGTTTCGTCGAATTGAGTTCATCAAGAATACGGACAATAACGGATTAATACAAGCCAATTGTGACCTAGAGGCCCACTCTTGGATAGACGATAGAACGAGCGACCATGTGTCGACGATGGAACGAAAACAATCTTGCCACATGCTTTCGGGTTGAACGGCTTTCTTCAGGACTTACAGATTTTTTAGCATAGATATTTATATAAAGGCACAATTCATTTCGTGTAGCGATGGTTTGACTGCAATGCAGTGAGTCAGGAGAAAATTTGCAAAGACATAGAATGGGGAAATTTCTAAGTCAATGCATAATCTCAAGTTATGTCACGTTGAGATTGAATCCAAAGTAAATTCACGTGGAACTTTTTAAAATTATTAGTACCCACTGGTAACATATTACAGAATATTTAGTTTTCAAAAGCCCTGTGCTTAATAACAGTGAAAGTTCTCTATGGCGGCTAGTTAGGATTCCGAAAAAAGGTGCTGTTTTGAGGGGTGGCAGTCGAAACAGGTTTCTTCAATAACATTGGTTCTGTGAAGTCTTTAATTGTTTCTGAAAAAAATAGGCCCGTTTAGAGTGGTGGTCGGCTAGAGAACTTTGACTGTATATAGCACGTATCTAAATAAATGGATAGCTAAAAAAATGGCTAAATAAAGTTTTTAACTTCTGCTTAATACTTCATAAATATTGTTGTCTGGTAAAAATTGTGGGTATACAAATGTACACACATTATACCAAAATACGTTGCTAATTTCTGTAATGGGAAAAAAATAATTGGAGAGAAAAAGTATTTTTATGTGTATATATACCAAATTACTTTTCTACATTCAATGACAAAAATGTATTTTTATTTATTCTGTGCTAGGCTAATAATATTATTCTGTGGGTGCAATAACATATATATGTATTCTTATGCATGAACTTATTAACAATAAAACAATACACAAGAAATGAAGGAGAAAAAATGAGATTTAGTTGTACTCATCAGTTTGGTGTACTCTCTGTTAAAAAGTAAAATGGTTAAACGTAAATTTTCTGGAGTAAATTTTGAGACATGTCAAATGAGGAATTCCCGAAATTATTCGCCAGTGAAGGAAAGTTTTCAAGGAATGCAGCTTACCAGGAAAATAACATAATCTTCTACAAGATTCATACAGCACTAAGATGAAACATTAGTAAACTCTCGCTAGAAGAATGTGGTTTCCCATTCTGCAGATGGAAATTCTCCTACAATGGTGTTTTAAAATCAATTTTAATGTGTATCATCTTTTTCGATTTTATGTTATTTTCTTTCAGGTTACTAAATATATACGGTGTCTCAATTAATCGTTATGTGAAAAAAAAGTATTTTATCACAGAAACTAACTTAGGAGGAATTACGTAACGTATTAAAGAAAATATTTTAAAGTATTTTTTGGGGGTAATTTTTACTAATGCGGAGGCATTTGTCGTTAGATATTTACCTTTTCTTATTCACTGCTATTTTAGTGGATACATTATCATGGGATCGCCATATACAGAAGGTCGTTTGCACTTTATGGAAGCGATTTTGTAATTTGTTTTAGGCGTTTGCATTTTAAGATAAAAATTTGGCAACTTCAGAATAATCGTCCACTATTGTTTTGTTTTGATCGGAATGTAAAATAAAAGATTTGTTTTGAAAATTGCTCCTAAAATTGATACATGGCTCGACGGTTACGTAACTGCACTTTCCGGGGAGAAATATTCGTATCAACAAATTATAAAGCAGTGTAAAAATTGCGATTATGGCATTTCAAAAATAGGTATTGATAATATATTGGGGGAACAGTGGACTTTCAAAATTGTGAAATTTGTCGAAATATTCGATTTTTTTATTTTATTGAATTGTGAAACTACGGACGAGCAGGAATGTGTGTAGTAAAACGCTTTTAAATAAAAAGCTAGCTTTAAAACATGTTGGTGATAAAAGGCCGGAATCAAACTTAACGCCGTCAGTAATTATTCGATAGTGTTATTTAGGACGTAGCCCGTGCGAGACAGCTTTATAAGTTTTGAAGATGGGAAGATCTGAGATTGGAAACATCGATTAGTTGACGGAGCCAAAAAGTGACATCATGTTACAAAGGTCTTTTATGTTGAATTTATGGTATGAAGAGATCCCCATCGCCACGTGCAAATCTTGGGTGGTCTAAAAAGGGCAGGCAGTGAGGGCGTGAGGTTTAAGTTCAGAAGCCAATGAGGAAGTGTGAAGGGAGTATAGCGAATAAAAATTTTACGGTGTCAGGATTGGCTGATTGAAGTTTATGAGAAGGTGGAGTCATGGGTGTGAAAAGGGATTAAAATAAAATATATAGAAGGAGTTTGAAAAAAAAAAGAGGAAGAGAGAGTCTGGATCGGGGAGGCTGTAGGTTCCCATCTCCAGCACGACTTAAAAAGTTATACTTTAAATGGACTTGAGGGTTCCACATAAACCTGTTACGGCCACTGCGAGACTGCGTTGACTAAGTGAAATAGAGAGGTCCGCACTCAGCTTGCAGCCGAGACTAAGAGACCCAGCTCCCGTGCCACCGCCGAGAATCAATCCCCCATCGAGGACGAAATCGAGAAGTTACACGACGAGGAGAGCTCAGCGCCCCGTTTTCACGACGTCAAGAGATACCCATCGCCAGTGCAAAATAGTGAAGGTACGCTCCAAGGAAAGCCCGGCTGCAATTATCAACTGAGAGAAAGTAATCATTCATCGTGAAAGAAATAGAGATAGCCCCCTGCCCGGTGTAGCAGCGTGACCCCTAACCCTTGGCGAGGCAAGAAGGCCAAGATAGCAACGTGAGTTGATGAAAAGCAATTGGGGTGCGTGTTAAATCTTAAATTTGATTTGTTCAGTTCCAATTCAGGCTAGGTAATTTAGTTTTTTTTTTCGTAAGGAGGGAGTTTTTAGTTAGAAGGTGTTTTTAGTTTTGAACTAAGAATTAAATTTATTTTGTCTTTGCGCTCGGGGCGCTCCCTAACCTTGGCAAGATAATAATAAATACAATTAGGGAAAGATAAAAATATTATTGTGCATTGATTTCGGGAAATGAAAGATTCTTTTTGTTAGTTGTAAATATTAAATGTGTAAATAAACTAAGTTTTGTTATGTTAAAATCTAGTTGCTTCTCTTGATTGAAAGTTGTTGGGGTTAAATTTCATGTTCTAAAATTGAGAATAGTGTATTGGTTTTTGTTCGGCTGCTAAGTTCGACATCCAGAGCTTTGGGTTGTATTCAACAAAATAATTAATAAAAACACAACGCACCCAAAAATTTCTAAGAAAATTAAATAATTTGTACTAACAAAAAAATAAATTTACGATACGTGCCTAAGCAACTAAAAACTGGATATAGCGACACGACAATGTGTTGCAAAAAGAATTTTTTATTTCTCTGATTACTTTCCTATTTATAGGCATTTGTATTTCATTTAGATATTATGTGGTTAATAATAGCAATATCTTTAAATGTGTTTTTCTCAAAATAAAAAAATTCATGTCATACGAATATCCAAACTGCTCTAAGTGCATTTCTAATAATCGTATTGCTTTGAAATTTAAGTTTTATATACTCAACTGTATATCAAATAAATCTTATTGAAAATAATTTTGCTTCGTAGCTCATAATTTCGTAGCTCATATTATATGCAAAAGAAATGCGTACGGAATATTTTTAATTAGGCCAATTTTTGGTATAATTAATAATTAATAATTCATAAATTATTAATATTTCATCATTAAATTTTAACCACTTTTACATATCTATGGTACTAATCACATATTCAAATTTCAAGCAAATCCATTCAAAACAAAAAATAGGTAGGTTTAAAGGTCCAATGTCCCCTTAAATATGAAAGGGAAAATCGTCTAACTGAAAGTAAAAATGAAAACATGGCCACTAAACCTCATCCTAAGATTGTTCGAAAGCAGGTAAATATCAAGAAAGTCAAGTCTCTAATCCTAAAAGAAAATACGCCGACTCAAAGATCCATTGCCTCGAAACTAAGAATATCTTCCAGCACTGTAAGTAAAATCATTCATAAAGATTTGAAGTAAAAAAGATGTTTAAACCTAAAGTTCATCTGCTTTTGCCAAAGCATATTACTGAACTGAAAATAAATTGCACAAAATTATATGAAAACATCTAGATGGGGAAAAATGAATTGTGGTAACACTGGATGGGGTATGGGTGTATTTAAGTGACTGCAATATTAAAAAAATCAATTTTCTATTGCTCAACTGACGGGAATGACCGTACGAAATCGCTACGTCAGTGTACTGAAAAGTTCTAAAATGGCCTTCATATTAGTAGCAGGATTTTGTTACAACGGCAAATTAAAAATAAAAAGAGTCAAGTAAAGCCAAAATTAATTCACTCTACTATCAGCAGAATACACTGAAGTGCCACTGAATTAGGGATACCGAATCGGGCCTCCTCTGGCCTTGATAACGGCTGCCACACGACGAGGCATAGATTCAACAAGTTTCTGGAAACGTTCCACGGGAATGGCTTGCCAAATATTGGCTAAAGCTGACCATAATTCAGTAAGGTTCTTTGGTGCTGTGTGATGGCCTTTCACGCCTTGTTCCAAAACATCCCAAAGATGCTCAATAGGATTTAAGTCTGGGCTTTTACGTGGTCAATTCATGACAGAGAAGTCAGAGGAATGCTCATCCAACCAGCCAGTAGCCAACCTGCACTTGTGAGAGGTACAGTTGTCTTGCTGGAAAACTCCATTACCGTGCGGATAACAGAACAGCATAAACGGATGGAGGTGATCACCCAGCAACTCTACGTACCGAATTGCATTGAGGGAGGTTGGTACACGCACCAAAGATCCCAAACTGGGCCACGAAAAAACACCCCAGACCATGATTGAGCCAACATGCCCTTGTACAGTTCCATCCAGGTATGCAGGATCCATGGCTTCATGACCTGACGCCATATTCTCAGCCTCCCGTCGGTGTTAAGTAGTCGGAATCGAGACTCATTACTCCATGCTACTCGTTTCCTCTACACTCCAGTCTCCGTGCTCTCTTGCCCAGGCAAGACGTGCAGCCCGATGGCGAGTATAGAGCAATGGTACTCTCGTAGGTCGACGGATCCCGACACCCAGACGGTGAAGCGAGCTTTGCACAGTCCGTTTACTGACTGTACGACTGGCACCGTCATTAAACTGGGTGGTAATTTGAGCTAATGTTTGGCTTCGCTGGCTTCGTACAATACGCCTGAGCCGTCTCTCACCACGCACTGTCAAGGCTAATTGTTCTTTGCAGTTTGCCCGATCGCTAGTTTTTTTCCACCATCCATGTATTCTTGGTATACTCTTGACACTGTCGACCTTGAAAATCCTAGCTGTCTGACGATTTCGGAAATTGAATGGCCCATGCGTCGCGTACCTACGATTTGTCTGCGATCGAAGACGTCTAAATCAGGCAGTTTACCCATACTGGCAATTCCAACAACTTATTCAGAACAACCACAGTACGTGCTATATATGCAGTTACCACAGCTCTCTCACTTGCGCATACATGATGCGCAGCTCTACAAAATTTGCATAGGCTTTGATATTCCTAATTCAGTGGCACTTCAGTGTATTTTAGAACCAATTTTTGAAGAAGAAATTCTAGCCTTACATGAAAAGGACATTGATAAAGTTGAACTTCATATGGACAAAGCCTCTAGTCACACGTCTAAAACAACTGCCGCTTATTTTGCAAAGAAATAATCAGAAACAGGAATAAAATGTATCCAATTTAATGAAATTCCTGTAAAATGTCCCGACTCTTCTCCAATGGACTTTTGCGATTTCGGTATTTCAATACGAGCCTTAGGAAAACGGCATCTAAAACCACTGAACGGAGTTTGGAAAACGGTCCAAGAGGAATGAGGTAAAACTGACATGACAGTACTAAGCAAAAAATTACTTTCATGGAAAATTCGAGCTATAGCTATTGTCAAAAACCATGGCTATCAGATAGAAGCAAATCACAGCATAAAAAACGGCATTTATACATAAAACTTAATTATCAAAATCGTTTCCATAAATTGTGAAAGACCTTCTGTAGGAGATCTAGTATTGCTCTCTATAAGGGGGAAGACACGGAAACAACCAAACCTTATTCGGGATTTGAACCAAAGCCCACTGCGTGCAGCTTAGAGCGCTAACCACCACACCATGTGACCGGCTTTTTGACGATCTTAGATACTGAAAATTTCAACACATCTTTAATATGCGTATTTACTGGACAGTTCTGTTTCTCTCAATAATTTGAATTTTATTAATGATAAATTGTAATGGGAGTGTCATATAGGAGAACCAACATCGCCACTTGAATTTATACCGAGGATCTTCAGGAGCGGTATCTAAGGGGTTCGTACCCTCCTCCCATACCTTCAAACTACACTGAGGTGCTTTCCCGCTTAGAGATTCAACGTGCCCATATCCGACGTAAACACGATTACATATATTGGCGCTTATTGGGATTCGATCTAAACACCCTCAGTACTTACACCCATAGGCGTAGCGTCGGGGGGGGGGGGGGGGGGGGGCACTTGCCCCCTCCCCCAACTTCACTAGAAATAAATTAAAACATTAATAGAAGTTTAGTTAAAATCGGAAAATTATAGAAAACTTTTAAGACAGTTGGTTTTTTTCCCGCTTTTTTAAACTATGAAACTGAAGATTCCGATTATATCTTTAGCCTGAACATAGTTTTTAACAATGATCTGATCCATGCGAAAATTCGACGCTATATGGTTTTTCTCATTTTATTTATATTATATTTATTTTTCTCGTTTTATAACTTTTGAATACTACTCAAACATGAATTCTATTTTTATTCAATTAAAAAAAAACATAATATTTGATATTTTAAGGAACGTCCGGCAGTCAATGCGCTGAGGAGGGCCTTATCTGAATCCAATTCGTCCCCCCCCCCCAAAAAAAAAAAAGAAGCACGCTACGCCTATTCTTACACCTGACACGCTTACCACTATATTATTGCGGGATCAAATGAAAAAAAAGAAGCAGTAATAATAAAAATAATAAAAATATTTATAGTAAAAAATAATGATTATTTAAATCTTGGTCAGTGGCGCAAAGATTTCAACCGAATTTGATCAGCAAATCAATAAAGTAATCAATCGTATTACTTTCCGTTGATTCAGGTTCGGGTAAAACAGGAAAATGATCTTTCAGAATTACTTTCCGTAGTACAATATGTCTCAAATATAAAATAGCACTTTTGTCCTTTTCTGTCGTTATATTTGCTTTCAAATAATTTTTAATCATATCAAATATAAAAATATTAAATTTTAAGCTGTTCTGCCGCTCTGATTGTGGAAATAATAAGGACTCCAATGTCATTTCATACATATTTTTTTTTAAAGTATAAGTAAATTAAGAAAATAATTTAATCCTTACTACTTTTTTCGCCATTTTTTTAACTCTACTAACAAAAGCGGTGTCTTATTTGTATTTCTTTCTATAAACATCTCAAAACTGATACTTCTACCCTCTGATAGGTTATAATAACTGCACTTTTTACACCATTAAAATTATCGATCTTATGTGAGTTAAATAAATCTTTAAAAACTCTATTAAAAACAAGTAAGTGTCATTAATTTTTTTTTCTTCACCTATTGGTGACTGAATATTTATGTATTGTATTAATGTAATTTTTAGTTTAATGTTTATTGTTTTGACGTTGTTTTATCAAATGCATGAATAGTTTTCTCAAGTGTAATTAAAATGTAACTACACACATGCTTTTGTTTTCTTATCCAAAAAAAAATCATCCTTTTTTATCCGTTTCTCTCTTAGAAGAAGAATCTGAGAACACTTTAATGATCAAAGTTTTAATGGCTTCATATCAAATGATCTAATCGCTTTAGCATTTTATGCTCAATTACACGCTATCTCTCTACTATCTGTACCTCGTACATTTCTGGTTTCTGTGTCATAGGAACCTGGAGTTTTAATCGCTATTTAATAAATCATGTCAGAGTTTCATCGAGATAATCATCCTGAAACTTGAATTTTTCTTTTTAGAGCTGAATTTTTTCTTGCGTGAACTTGGATTAATGATCATTTGAGGAACTTTTTTTTTTCTTCCAGTGTCAGGTATAACAATGTTATGTGTCTTAATTTGGAGCGAGTTTTTAAATGCTGCATTACGTGATGAAATCATCTAAAGTCAGCCATGAAAATACATACATGTAAAATTCTACAAGTTAAATAAATTCACTTTAGCGTTTAATATTGGGTTTACATGTGCAAAGTCTTAGAAATGTTATAGGAAAGAAATTATTGAATTAGAAAAATAAACACCCTAAATATTTAAGTAACCATTTTTAAACATTTTGTTGACTTGTCCTGAGTAAACCGGTGTTTTCACGTACAAGCGCTGTTGTCCGGTGACGAGTTTTCTCATGTTTGACCATGCGTCGACTTATGCAATACTTAAGGTTTCCGACTACCTTCGGAGCATTTTTTTTCAAAAACTGTACTGCGTAAATATTTGTATTATGTTCCGAAAGGATATTAAACTAAAATACGAAAATGGTGCACAAATAGGGCATAACTATGCAACTTTTTACAAAATTGATGATTTTGAATATTTGCAAAAACGGCTCTGGCTCCAGAAACAAAATTATCCATATAACATTAATTTCTTGTTGTCATATGTACATAAGTACCGCCTGAGTGTAATGACCTAAAAGCTAATTGATGTCTTGAAATCTAAAAAAAAATACATGCCAGTATATGCAATTGCATGTAAAATTTTAGTAACTTTTCGTGAGATTTTTTATAAATGCAGCTATAAAACAACTAACAATATACATAGAACCAAATCTGTAGTACATTACAATGAAAAATATAACTAAAAAATTTCATCGACATATCATGTTTAGATTTTGAGTTATCACAAGAGTCGTTTAGATTTTTAATGAAAACTAAGTTCTTCAGTAAACACGATTCAAGTTTTCAACTTGTATTGAAATTCATAGTTGCTGCTGATCTTTAAATCGCTCTCATTTCATTTCTAATGATCGTACAGAAAAACAAAAGCAGATTTGAAAAGATATATTTACAATATTAAAAAAAGGGATTTAAAAACAATTTCAGGTTTTTCGTCAAAATTGATGTTTTAAAGATAGTCGGATACCTAAAAATAGGTCCTTATTAGGCTTAGTATGTTTTCATTATAGTACTGTTGGTTGCATTGGACGTGTTTTTGATATTAATTTTCTCTGAATATGTGGAATTTTATTATTGTTAAATTTTGTAAATTGATGCGTCTTTGAGCTTTTCAGAAGCTTTCTCTGATTCCCCAGTCAACGAATATTTTGGCGTAATGAAAAATGATACTTTATCGGATAGACTCAGATACCATTTGGAATGGAATCCAAAAGTGAATGTATCTGATATTATGTTCACAGAGAAGAGCGAACAGAATGTAACATCTCACCAAACTTGAAAGAATATACGCGTGTTTCATAAGTAAGTTTGGAACTTAGTAATCCGCTGGTCTCGGTGAAGTAACGTAATTAAGATTTTTGGAATAATCTTTTCTATCTGATTACTTCTCAAACAAGTTTCTTTCAACATAAAATGGAAATATACTATAGAAATGCTGAAACATTGCAATGGACGGAATTAACCAAAGGTATTATAAAATGTTTCTTGATTTATAATAGCATTTATATAATATAGTTGTAACAACGAATAAATATAGCCCTTAAAGAAAAATATGAAGAAATCACAAGTGCATGGACACTTTACTTGAAAGCTATATTTACTACTAGCTGAAAACCTGCACTTCGCTACAGAGTAGCGAATTTTTTATGCTTTTTTACAATTGCTGTAAAAAAGCTGCTGTATAAAGCTGTATATATATATATATATATATATATATATATATATATATATATATGTATATATATATTTATAAAAAAATCACAAGGGATATTTTTACAGACAAAATAATGTAGAAGAAAATATTCAAATTAAATCAAACAGGACATACTAAAGAATATAGTACAATTAATATAGTACAGTTTGAGGATCATATCTTTTACTGTATTTTAATATTTTTTTAGATAATGTCTAATCGCTTGCTGCATTAGCAAGGAAAAGAAAATTTGTCTTTTCCGTTGTTAATGCACATGACGATAAATTTATTTCAAGTACCAGGAAAAGAAGTCACGCGATCAGCATTTAATAAATTAAATTCTAAAAATTAATCTTTAAAAATTCACCAAAAATCAGAAAATAGAGGTAAAGATTCGAAAAAGATTTCATTTTGAAGGAATTTTCATGATCTTTCTCTTGATATCAATTTTATAACTCTCCAATTATTATTTTGCAAACTTAAAAAAAGTTACAAAAGCAGCTTAAAAATTAAATTTTAAAAAATCTAAGAAGAATTTTTCAAAAATCTTTCTTAGTGCACCCCTAGACTATAAGAAGAATCGTCATGCAAAATTTCAGCTGTTTAGGTCCAGTGGTTTGGTCTGTGCGTTGTATGTTAGTCAGTGCGTCAGTCAGTTACGGAACTGTTTTATATGTATAGATGATGGGGTGCGAACAAGTCCTCAAATTTCCCCACTTAAAATATGATTCTCAATCCTGTCATGATGAAAATAAAGTAAAGAACTACTCTTGGACTACTTTATACGAAAGAGGTGTCAGAGACAAAAGAGATTCACCGGCGATGACTCGCGTTAGTTTTTTATTGTGTTTAGTTAATTTTTCCCAGCTATAGAGTAGTAGTGTACATTAAACACTTTCACGTGCATTCATTACATAAATAAATTGAATTATAAGTGGTGACCGCCTACGTTGAAAATGCCATTTTTTAACTATTTTGGTTAATTTTATTTTTTACAAGAATCGTGTAATTCAATCTTTTCGCTTTTCAAAACCATTTTGATTTTCATTCTACATCAATTAGAAGCAGTGTTATAGCTATTTTAAAAAACATCGTCTTATACAAAAGTGAAGTGACAAACAACTTTAACGCATTTAAAGTTGTTTTCTCAGAATTATGTTTTTTAGCACAAATCTCTACTATTATCATGATATTTCACATAATAATGCATATAATTTGATAAAATTATCAGGAAATGTTTTTGATGCTATTGTTAATGAAATTACGCGCAATTATCGATGTATAATAAATAGTCTTTTGGTCGAGGCTGTTTTTATAAGGAAAGGAATGACGGATTGGGAAAAATTTTCATATTGGAATATAAAATTGTCTGTATTATTTTTGCATTTTAAAACTTCTCTTAGATTATGGGTCATTTTGAAGATAAATGATTTATGTATCATTTATGAGAATGAAATTAAAATAATAGCATTAGAATTTTGTGCAGAGTGATGGGCGTTTTAGCTAAATTTCATTAAAAATTACTTCAAATTAACGAATTTATAAAAAAGTATGGCATTAACAGGCAAGTTTTTTTTTTGTTTTTTTAATGATATTCTACCATAAAAGTTAAAAAATTCTTTAAAAATATCACTTTAAAGAAAAAATTGGCTTCGAATGTAGGCAGTCGCCTTACTGCCCTAAAAGAAATGCTACTCGGTGCTATTAAAGCAATTTGTTATAGGGGGATTTGTTAAGTTCAATAAAGTTATATAGATATTTTACTGTGCATATTCATTAGAATTTGAATACCATACCTCACATGCAGTATCTATAAAATAAAATCGTGGTAAGAAGTATTATTTTAATACCATATCATGATTTTACGACCATGTAATTTTTATATACGTTTTTCAGAAAAGTTCCAGGACTGATTTTTCAGTGATAATCAGACACAAGTAGTGGGGGATATTCAGTCACCTTATATTATGTGTTCTGAATAGACATAGCCTTGAAAGTGTTCTATATAAACTCAATAGATGACAGGGCTGTGCTTAGTGACCCACTGTTAGGCTTGTTGGAGCAATTAGTTGGAAATTATAGGAGAGACTTGGTGGACGCAGATTATTCCAATCAGAGAGTTAACATCGAGTTCTGCGTTAATAGCTAGGGAAAACCCCTAGTGTATACCTACCTATCTTGATATTGTTATTATTTTTTTTAATTCTCCTTCGTGATTTTCTTTCATCTTACCTACTGTAATTTGCGTTTCTTCCTTGTACTCCCGCAGTACTATGCCAACGTGCTGGCCTGCAGCCATTCTGGTCACGGGTTCGTACCCCACCAGTGTCGTTTATTTTTTTATAAATTTACCCTCTTGTTATTTTTAGATTCCCCACCGAAATTTACAATTGTCTCAATACGATTTTTTTTTAATTTTATTTTAAAAATACTTTTTATTTTAGCACGTTTCTATTTTTAACATCTATTTTAACATTTTGTATTTTGCTATGAGCCAATTAGCTTGCAAATTTTAATACCATGTTAATTTAATTTTTCACTGTTTTATTTACTTTATTTTTAAAAAATTTAAAAATATTTATTTCAAATATTAATCTCTCAATTAATTAGCAGCTATTATTATTTTCAAATTATTTTAAAAATTTTATTTCCTCTTTTTTTTATTTTTAACTTTTTCTTAACTTTAAACTTTAATTACTGAGCACTTGTACCATGAAATAATTACCTTGCTACAGGAGACAAAGTCGCCAAAACCAATGAACTTCACTTCTAAAGACCCAATTACGTCCAGTGTATACCTGAATTACCCCCCTCCCCTCATATTCATCCGACCATGTTTCTGTGTGTGAAAGGGAAGCGTCATGAAGATATTTCAGCAATCCAAACGATCGTGACAGATGTGCTGAGAAACATTCAGGATAAAAGCTTTCTTTACTTGCTTTCATGCCATCCAGAAAAGATGGGACTACTTTCACAGGTCCTAGGTCCATTATTGCTAAGTTGAATAAATTACTTTTCACAAGCTGAGTCGTGGAACGTTTCTGACAACGGTTACACGATTACCATAGATTTTTAAATGCCGTAAGATGGGGTTACTTTGTAACGGATTTTAAGTTTTATCCTGTGCCAACCGATCAGTTTTAAAAGCAGCCCAAAACGAACAATTGCAAAACAATGGTACATCCTTTCATTACGTAGTAATGTATTTCGCTAACCCGGATGTTTAATTACCATTGAGAAATTAAAATGTGTCACAAAGTTACCCGAGTGGGGCTATTTTGTGACATCTGTATTTTCGCCTTGAAATCCATGAGGAAAAATTTACTTGACACAGACTTGTTAGTCAGTAAAACGCTTAAAGCTTGATACCCAATTATATATACCTATTACAAATATTGGATAGCTTTATCTATATATTTGACATCAAAGAAACCTCGGGTGTTTATTTCCAGATAATCAATACTTCTCTCTCTGCAGTGGTATTTTAGAGGACGGGAAAATTCAACATCGGGCGGTTGGAGGAAGTGAGTCGACTTTGTGGGTTATTTTGTGACTGTGTCAATGTGTCGCAAAGTAACCCCGTCACTCTCCGATATTTCGGTTATATGCTCATATCTTTCAGAAATGTCGCTACCCAAAAGTTGTATTGCTCCACAATCTAAACAACATACTGATAATGAAAAAATAATTGCCTGTGGTAATTGGTTGTATAAGGTGTTAGCCTTCAGCACACGAAGTTTCCGAAGTTTGAGTCAATAGCTAAACAACAGATTTGAACAGAACACTGAACGGTGATGACAAATGGCGTGCAGAAGCTTCGGACACTGTCCACAAGATGTCTATAAGTCGGACGAGCTGTTGGTGCTGTTCTTTGGTTCCCCGATATCATGGACGCGGCGCAAGAACCGACATACGAAAAAATTACGATGTGTCACAAAGTTTCCCCCTGCAGTCACAAGCTACCGTCTTACGGTGGTAATCATATAAAAATCATATCGTCGAAATAATGGCATTCTTAAAGATTGATCGATTTAAAAATATCGATTAATTATTACAAAACATATTTTACCTTATATTATTTTGGTAAAAAATGGATAAAAATATATGCAATAGAAATTACGAAAAAATTGCTATAGAAATTGAATATAAATACAATATGAGATAGAAATACACTAAAATGATAGAAATATAACGATGTGTCAAACGTTCGTGGTTCAATTATGTACGAATTTGTAAAATTAGTTTCGAAGTTAAAATATAAAACAATTTATTAAACACCCTAAGTTCTCTAATTACACAGAAAATTAGGACCATATATTAATTAAATATTTAATACGAAAGTTCTATTAAAATTTGAAAGGGAAAATATTATTGTATTTCCCAATGTTTGTGTAAGAAAAGAATTAAATGATTTGGAAACTCCATATTAGGAAGTTTCAAAATTGTATTGCACGATAATCATAACGTTTCAGCAATTGATTTCGAAATTTGAAGCTAAAATAGTTTATCAACGACACTAATGTTTCCACAGAAAATCGACGCAACCTATTAGTTGAGTATTTGTTAAGACGAAATTACCTGGATAACATATTAAAATATGTTAAATTGAGAGATAGTATTAGTGTGGTAATTTTAATCTTATGTCTTTTGAGAATCGTGTTTACTCTAGGGTTTGATATTGCACTAAGCAGATTGGTTGTTACATTTTGTAATCATCAATGTGGCAAGGGGGTGTTTATGTGTGACTCGGGCTCTTAGATTGCTCGGTTTCATTCCTTTAATGCGTTCAACAAAGAAATTATATGTGGCTAAAGTTTTTGAAGAACTGCAGTAGTATGCAGAAGATGTATTAGATTAATAATGTTGTTAGAAGTTTTAATAAATACATTTATTTTTAGAATATTTACGTATTTATTATATTAAAATATTTATTATTTAGAAAAGTCTTAATACAATATAAAAGCGCATATAGAGTCATTTTTGAAACTAACAACACACACTATTTATATGCTTTTAATATATGCATTACAAACGAAGCAATAATATATTTCACAGCTAGAAATTTATTGCTTAACTATTTATGTAATGTAGCTAAATTTTCAGTTGTGTATAATACTAATGTCAGCTTCAAGCATTACTAGTAACATTTATCTATATAATTTTAAATATTTATATATTTTTATTATATAAATATTTAAAAATACATAAGAAAAATATTTAAATATGTAAATATTTTTATATATTTTTAAATATTTATATATAATTATAAATATATGTCACAATATTTTTTTCAGTTTACCGTAAGGATAAAAAAAAATGCCATAAAGTGTCACGTTTTCATATATTTGAAACTAACAATACTCACCGTTCTTGAGCACAAATTTATCTTCAAAACACGAAATAGGAAGTTCTATAGTCCGTAACGTGAAATTACCATGGTCGAGGATCGAACTCGCATCTTCTAAAAGCCTTCGTGAATCGAGGTTACTCTACATCATATATATATTTTTCCCTTTTGAGTAATAATATATTGTTCAGAGTATGCTATTTGTTTATTTCGAAATTTCTGATTTTTTACATTCTCGGTGAGCAATTGATATAAATCTAAATTTTGATCCATAACAGGACTTTACAATATTCCCTGCACCAATCTAACGACTAGTTAACGACCACCAGCTAAACCCTATCTTTATTTTTAAAATTTAAATAGGTTTATTTACCATGGAATTATCCCGATAATAAGATGCTAAAATATTTTCTATGACTTATCTACCAATAGTCTGGTGCAAAGCATGCGTTTCCGTTACTAAATTTTATAGTGAAGAGATTCCAAATCTTGAATATGCTGAAAGGACATACGGTCAAATACGTTGCCTAATTAAGAATGCATTTTTTCTTAAAATGTTTGGCCCAAATCATGTTATTTCGATACTAAGTTTTATAGTAAAGTGATACAAAATTTTGAATATACTAAAGGGAAATTCCCAATATATTGAACAATTAAAAATGCTATCTTATCTCCAAAAGTCTGTCGCAAAGCATACGTTTTTGTCACTAAATTTCGTAGTGAAGCGATAAAAAATTTTTTATTTACTGAAGGGAAATTTATAAAACATTAGATGATTTAAAATACATAAAGTATGATTTAAAGTACATTCATAAACTATTCCATTTCATATCATCTTTAATTATCGTTTAAAGATTTAATAATATTTTAACTTTTTTATGATTTTTGGGATGAATACAATAGTTAAAGAGCTTCAAGTCATGGAAAAACGAAATACATAAACATAGGAGATATTTTCTTAATGCTCATAATTATATAATGACAAACAGTTGAATTAGAAATGTCATTAGAATTACAAGGCGCTTATTCGATCGACCTTGCAACCGTCGAGCTTCATTAGATTTCTTATTCTCCTCTCAATACACAGTCGAAAGATTGACCCATTTATTCAAGAAATTACTTACTCTTCTCAATAAAAATACCTCAACGGGAGGTGATGGTAAATAAGATTAATATATAGATAACATAATTGAAGACTGGTTGGGCATAAAGAAGAAATTTGAGGTACAGCTGTGCAAGCGTATGGTTAATATGTAAGGCTTGAAGAAATAAAACGCCAAAGTGTAGAATAACAATTAAAAACGTGTTGACACATCGTTGCCACAGGGGGTAGGGGGAGAAGTATAATTAAATTTAAATATTTATCACTTGCTATTCTTGTGTAAGTAGGAAATTTATTAGCGACCGAACTTAATTATATCAGTTAAAAGTATCCAGGAACTATAAAATTCAGCATAATTTAAATTATACATCTAAATTAGTAAATTTGTTAGTAATAACAAAAGAAAAAAGTAAAGTTTAAACTAAAATACTTAAAATATCAAAAACACAATTCCTTGTGTAGTTTAGGACTATGAGGGAGGATCAGTTTGAGTAAAATACAAAAGCTATTTTAGGTAACATATTTGTAATTCATAAAAGTTTTTAAATTTTACATAAACAACGAAACATTCAGGAAATAAAAATTACTAACCCACTCCTACATGTATCCTATATTTACTGTTCTACTTTTGTCATCAATATTTTATGGTTTATTAAGCACATTGGTTTATCTAAACATAATTACTTCCCTTAAGACATCTTTGATAAATTAACATCCCTTTTTTATATTAGCTTTACTTCAATTACAGGCATTTTTAAGTTTCTACTTTGTCTGAACTTCATTATCGATAACTAACTCCACCTGGGCATGACACACAAGCTTCTGAAATTAAACTTATATGTGCTTGTTTAAAATCATTGATATCGAAATATTAACTGACTTCAGATACACATTTCTAATTATTAATTAAATTATGCTTGAAACTTCTTAGGGTCCTATTTAAATGGATTTCATTAATACGTTCTTACTGGAAATCTAAATGGTATATTTTACGATGAAAAAACAAAAGAATGTCGTTTAATAATGCCAGATATATCAATGCCATTGATGAAAGTAAATATATTTCTTTTAATACAGAATGTTAGCCGTATGTTATACCTTGATAAACTTGAAATATACAGGGGGATTTTTTTCTAAAACTGACACTACTCAGAGCCATCTGTAGCGCGATCTAGCAGGCGGATTTCCATCAAAATTGATAGAGGGACTAAGGACGACATGGGAAAGAGTTTCCATGAAAAAAAAAAAAAGGTTCCAAAAGTCGCCGATAGGGAACGATATGGCGCTGTTGTTGTCAGCGCTCCAGAAAATTTGCAAAAAAGGCAAGTAAAACATCAAAATCCAAATTCATGACTACGTAGTCGACAGCAGTGCCAGTATTTTGGGCTATAAAGATCGGTGCGGAATCTGTTGCGCCTTCGCTTTACAGACGAAAAGGTCATCAGTCGCTACAGCCACGGGGAAAAATCGACTTGTTCCCCAGACCTAACCCAAGTAACATTTTTCTATGTAGTTATTTAAAGGTGTATCTTGGGAGAGTCTCAAACTTGGCGGCCCTAAAGGACAACATATCCCGGACTTTGATGAACATTCCTGGTGACATGTTTCTTTTGGCCGTTGAGAACGTAATGTTCAGGATGCAATGTGTCGTCCACCAGGACTATGGTCGCATTGAAGGAGAGAGAAGTGAATTTGCAGAAGTGTATGTGGTGTTACAGAGCTATTTCTTTGTTATTAATTTGTCTTCTTACAACTTTTTCGGTATTCATCCCTTATATTTATATCCCGAAATACTGGTGCTGCTGTCGACTACATACTCGTGAATTTGTATTCTGATGTTTACTTGCCTTTTATGCAAATTCTCGGGTGATCCGACAACATAAGCGCCATATCTTCCCCTATCAGCGGCATTTGGAACTAATTTTGTTTTCACAGAAAATTTTTCCCATGTCGTCCTTAGTTCCTCTATCAATTTTGGTGGAATTCTGCCTGATATATCGCGCTACAGATGGCTGTGAGTAGTGTCAGTTTAAAAAAAATCACCATGTACTTTAAAAGTATAAATACAGATTTTTCCAATATTCTGAGACAAAAAATATAATATTTTTAATATTATATGTATATTAGTCGGGCTTTCTCTCACCTACGCTCTCTGATAGACTTTAGTTCAAAATTTGTTTAAATTTCATCGCCATATTTCAATATGAATTTATAATTAGGTTTGCTATTACTTGTCTGAAACTAAAATCTTTATAGAATATAATGAAACACTAGCCGTATAGAATATAATGACACACAGGCCGAAAGCAGTTTAAAAATGACTAATAACATTAAGATTTTTTCTTCCGTTCACACACAAATATGAAACACTCCGAGTTTTATACATATGTGATTTTTGTAAAAACTGTCAAAATTAAGCTACCTTTAGAAACGTAGACGCAAATTCTAAAATTTTATTTATACATTTTCCGGTAAGATATGCAAGATTTCAAATATGTTGACAAGCATCATTTTCTGAATCTAATCTCGTTAACCATCATCTGGAAACTTGCCATTTAATTTATACTCTATGATATTTTTATGCACATGAAAGCGACATATTCATGATTTTCTGAAGTACGAATATATAAATAGTAATAGAATATATAGTTATATGACGCTAAGAACAAATTGTACCATTTCTTCATAGTGAAAACAATTTCAAATCAAATTTGTTTTAAACTTTGACAATCCAATGTTCCCAATAGGGAACATCGAATTGAAAACTTATTTAAAAATTAAATTCCATCAATATTGACTTAAAAATAATAGCAGATGTAACGAAAGGATGGCCTTGATTTTTTGAAATAGAAACCCGTTTCAAACATAAAAATGAAATTGTACAAAAAATCCTAAAATGGGTCTTTCTCCACATTTTTAACAGAACACAACTTAAAAAATCATATAAATATGAAAAACAATCCAATTCTTCTAAAAATTGGCAGGCATACTTAAAATGATTCACATTATTAAAATAATATAAAATTTTAATAAAATTAAAAAAGAAATGCACTTGGTGTAACTAGTTAAATCTTTATGTTCCCGACTGAGAACATTGGCCTGTCGCCACTATTCTGCGGTGACATCAATTCCTGTACTGAGAGTTCAATGGTTCCGTATTATGGCCACCTTTCCTCTAGAATATTTATTCGGGGAAAACTAATTTACTTTGGACTCAAAATCTGGATGATTTGCGCTAATAATGGTTATCTATATAAAATGGTAATTTATTCATGAAAGCAGTCAAATGAAATAGCACCTCTTGGTACTAGAGTTGTAAATAATCTTCTGATAGTTGTTGCAAAACCTCTTCAAGTAGAAATATCTTTTGATAACTTTTCTACTACTAATGATTTGATGAAGGATCTTGCAAGTATAAATATTAAAGCTATTGCAACTATCCGAGAACATCGAATTCAAAAATGTCCTTTGATGCTCTAAAAGGAGATGATAAAACTAGATAGAGGTTCATTAGATTACCAAAGTGATGGATCGGTATTTTTATGCCGATGGACTGACAATTTTGAAGTGACATTTTCTTAAAATTATTGTACTCATCTCCCAATGCATTTGACTAATAGATATTCGCGTAAAGATCAGAACAAAGTGGACATACAACAACCAAATTTAATACATAAATATAATACTTGAATGGGTAGAGTTAACCTGCTAGATAGAATGTTAGACAGCTACCGTATCACGCTTCGCAATTAGAAATGGTACTGGAATTTATTTGTTAATACATTAAATATGTCTGTTGTCGCTGGTTGGCTTTTACATTCAGCAACTCATGAAAAAAATACCAAGTTGACTCATCTTGGGTTTCGCCGAGAGGTTACAATAGCTCTTCTAAGAATTACACCAATAGAGGAGGGGTCTCAAACATGACCCAAAGTTCACCGCCGTATATCACAGAAAAATAGTAAGGGCCATTTCCTTGTACAAACAACACAAGGAAGATGTGCACAGTGCACAGTAAATGCAAGATTAACTTGCAATGTGCGTAAGAAAAAAATTCCTTCCAACATGCTTTCCACTGTACCATGGAATAAAGGTATAAGGATAAATTTTTGATATTTTGTTTAAGGAAAAGAAATTGTTTTCATTTAAATTTATCAATTTTAACTTATTTCCTATATGCCCTAAATTTAAAAATAAATCTTTCATTCATTCTTACTACTTTGCTTATTATTTAATCTACTCATCACTATATTCCACTTTTGAAGACATTGTAAAAGTATAGTCAGAAGTGACCAATGTTCCCAATTGGGAACACCATGAAAATTATAAATATTTTTTCCCCTTTAAATGACTAATTTCCCTTAACTAAATCCTTAGAAGACAAAATATGCGGAAACTTAATTTAAAATATACCTGTATCTGAATTTGGCCTGTAAAAGGTTAAGCAAAATGGTTTTTTTTTTCTTTTTCTGTCAGTGAGGGTAAAATCGAAGTGGGAATTTAATATAAGATAGTAAAGGGAACCATAATGCAAGCATGAATTCGGCACGTGTTTGAATAAATATTTAACAATTGAAAATTTTTTAATCATACATTACATTGTATAAACAATAATTACACTATTACATAAATGCCAAACACTAGTTAACTCTAACAATAGTCGCGTATTAAATAAGGTTTAAAACAAATAAATGTTTAATTAAACAAAGCAGGAAAGAAATTTCAAAATGAATAAATAAAATTTAAGTCAACGTAAATTCAAACATATAAGAACGTTTCGTTAGGATCATCGAAATGATGTGTCAACACAAACTGAAGGATATTTGATCAGTAATCGACTGATAAAACAGTAAAACGAAAGAAAAATAATATAAAACAATAAAAATACAGAAAATTGAAAGTTAGCGTTTAAATGAAGAAGATCGAAAAACATAACTATACGTTAAGAGTTCATCTTTAGCGTCAGAAAATGACGTTTAACGGTAATGGAACATTATACGGCAAAAGCAATAATAGGGAAAAGTTATAGGCTGATAGATAAATATTGTGTGAAATTGTCGAAAGAGAAACCATTAAATAGAATGAATGTATTTTAAAATTTCTCATTAATAGCTTTAAAAATTGAGTTCTGAATGATTTACTTTACGAAAATTTATTGGACCAATCTTAAAACTTAATTACAATGTAAAATATTTCTGGAAAACCTTCATACAGGAACCATGGTAAATAATAATAATAATAATAATAATAATAATAAATTTCTTTGACGTAAGAATTTATGAATAAAATAGCTTTTGATATTATAACTCTTTAAAAATTTATGATGTAAATGAATATTAAGATGATTTACTAATATAAAACAGTCTTCCCTGATAGGAGCTGTAGTATTTACGATTTGCTTTAAGTATAAGGAGTATTAAAAGGAATACGTTCGAGCTGTGAAGCCAATAGAGAAGGAAGAAAGGCAAGCAAATAGAAAAACTAGTATTTAATGAGCTTACTGCTTAAATCATTCTCAGAAGGGACTTCTGGCCTGTAGACAGACATCCAATGTCTGGGAAGGCGATGAATTCCATCCGCGAAAATAGATATCGGTTGCTATTTGGGCAAGTCGTGTACTGCAACCTATACGTCGTCATTGGTGTCGAACCTTTGTCATTTTAGGAAATCCTTTAATGGCCCGGTCATATAAAAGTCACGCGGTGACAAATCTGGGCTTTATGCGGATTGTTCAACGTCCTTCCATTTCTCATGAGCTAGAGCCTTAACAACAACTTTGTCGACATGCGTTTGAGCATTGCCGTAGAGACCCCCATAAGTAAGCCGTAAGACCCCCATTTCTAAGTACCCCATATTACTATTGACAAATGATATTAATTAACCGCCAACTTTATCATCGCATATATCGAAAGTTCCCAAAAGTTTTTACCGTGAGAGACTTTTTCAAACAATCAATTCTTTTCTTCCGAAAACTATCGGTAATCACAATTTTACTTTTGAACAAATATGGTTCCACTGCTCTCTTATTCTGTGTATTCTTTTGTTTCTCATGCCCTTTTCTGTCGTCTTTTCTCTTTAGAAAGATTTTCATTTGTTGCTATAAGTATTTACTTCCTTCATTTTCTGAACTAATAGTCACTTTCAACATTGTTTGCGAAAACAAGGATAAAGCTTTTAACTTTTTTTTCCGATTTCACTTCCATGATGGAAACACTTTGAACAAATGTTCCCTAATGCAATGTATAAATTATAAAGTGTTTTAAAAGTATTCCCAGATTATTATACAAGTAAAGAACAATCTATAATATTTTTCTTAAATCCATTACATTTTTTTGTCTTTAAAGGAAATATGTTGATGAACGCTATACTTTTTAATACCCATAAGGCAATTTAATTAAAGTAAAAGACATTTTAATTGATTCTAAATTTCTAAATATAATAACACAATATTGATAGTTTTCCTTTAAATGTAAAAAAAGTTTTCAGGACAACAAAAGAAGAATGTCATTAAGGTATCCGACTGGGTTCGACACCCATTTTTTGAAAACCAGCAAAAATTAATATATTGTTGATGGTTTCTAATGTATTTGTACATATAAAAACAATTCAAATTGAAATATAAACATAAATTATGCAAAAAAAAATATTTTGGGGACATTTTAGATGTAAAATCAGGCAATATTTGATACTTACCGCTACAGTAGATAGAGGAAAAATATTAATTCAAAATTAATTATTTTTATTTACAGATGCACTTCAGAGTCCTGAGAATGTAATGAAACCCAATCGTAGACATATCTTAAAATACTTAAGAGTTATACACAATTGAAACATCATTTTGGGTATTTTATTAAGATTTTCCATGTCATAATTTATAAAAATAGTTGTAATTTTCAAGAAAATGATTTTACAATCAAACCTTTGATTCATTACACTCTCATCATTATGCAAATTATGTGTAATAAGTCTCAAATTGTTATGACAAAAACTTTTTTTGATATCGTGTTTTTCCTGAGTAAAAAATCACAGAAATGTAGTTTTCTGTAAAACGCAATTAAAGATTTCATTACAGAAAAAAATTGCAAATTTATTATTCAAACTACTTAAAAATCTCCAGCTTTGTAAGTTGGACCCTCCCTTATTTCATTTTTAGAGGCTTTTCTCTTTCGTGAAGCCCTTAATATTTTTCGAGCCACTTTTGCACTTTGCAAAGAGTGCCTTTTTGAGTCGACAATTCGCTCACCATCAATGTTTTTATAATTTGCTACTTTATTCTTCTCATTAATATAAAAGCAATCGTTGACGTGAATCTACGTCACTTCGTAAGCCTTTTTTGACGGCTTCCAAGTTACTATATTTAACGGTTTTGAGCATATTATTTTTGGAGCATATAAATAAACTGTCAAGCGACGGGGACAGCGGCCAAATTGAAGTTATTTTGCGATGCTGAGTTCTCTAGACATTTAATAACCTACACAGTTGGTCAAATATTGCAAAATCGCAGAAGTAAACTGCAACCACCTTTAGTATTTATTCCCTTAAAAAGTCTATCAGTATTAGAAAAGTAAAAAAATAAATTACCGGCTGCAAACATATTAATATATAAGCTAATGACTTTCTAAGTTTTCAAATATCTCTCTAATACATTCCTAATGCAAAATTAATATTTTTTTGTATGCACATTTCAGGAATACTTGAAGGGAAAGGTCACACTCTATAAATTTTTTATCTGAAAGAAAGACTTTTATCTTATAATTATTTTTTACGCCGTTTCTTTCAAGCAACTTTCCTTTTTTTTCGCATATCTTATTTATTTCTATCAGAAAAGGCTTCAAAGGACGGTGGAGGGAAAAAATATTAATTCACTTACTCAAATCCTCCGTACTACTACATTGAAAGATTTTTATTTTCTGATTTCTCTCTTCATTGATTAGTCGTGCTTTTAGAAAAATTTGTAGATTAATTTAATTTTTTCGTTTCACACGTATAAATACTTTTGAAATCAATAAAGATACTTCAATGCCTTTTCAAGTAATCAAAAATATTTCTTTCTTACTTATAGATACTAATTTTGCATCAACGTTTGTAAGCATATACTTAGTATTCGTATGTGCTCATTTGGAAGTTTTACATTATTGTAGATAATGTGTCGCTATATTTATATATTGATAGTTTGATAAATAACACATATAGTCACATTTTTAACCTTTTTTAGTTGAGGGCAAAAAAGTAATATCCATGTACAATTTATAGTAGAATTGCAAATAATTGTTATTTATAAAATTATAATAAATATTATTAATTATAATTTGTTCAATTTATAGTGGATTTTGTTTTTCAGTAAAACGCTTTGACTTACACCACTTTGCTTTTCACCACCTCATACATATATACATATATATATATATATATATATATATATATATATATATATATATATATATATATATATATATATAATTTCTCAAATAGATATATAGTAGATTTGATTGATTGTATTTTGAATTTATTGATTTGATTAAAAAATATCTGCGAAAGTTCAACAAAATTGAAGTTTATTATTGTTAAGTTTTTTAAAGTTAAAATGCTAGTTTCATCTTAAAAGATAATTCTTTTTTAATGTTTAATGTTTTTATTTTGTTTAGACCTCGTCTATTTTATGCGCTAGTATACCCTGCTGTATTATATACATTTCTTTTTACTTTTCACGTAATGTATCACATATCAATAAATAATGTATTAGGGGTAATATAATTTTAAAACAATATATACTCATAATTGTAAACATAATCTAAAAACATGTTAAAATTTTCATACGATGAAATAATTAATTCTAATAAGTTGAAATAATTTATTGAATGTCTGCATTTAAGGAGTATTACCGTATAAAAATTAAATGTAATTTTTAAAGTTTATTTTTATTCGCTATTTTTTATTTTTCATTTTCTTACTGATACACAACATGCACGCTTATTTATTTACAAGCATTTTTATTCGAAAAAAAGCAATTTTTCTGAAAGAGAGGGTAATTTTTTTTTCAAAATGCAGAACTTTTTCCATCAACTATTCGATTGTTTGCTCCATTTTGAGATAAAAATATGGCATGTCCATTAAAAAGATTTAGTACGTTTTAATACTTTTCAAGGTTTCCGGGTACTTACTTACGAGAAGGGAAAAAATAAGTAATGGATCACCATTTCATTTCGACCCCCTTATAGGAATGTCTTGTTGACAGGCCTTATATCACAGAACATAACACGAACCCCATCTGTTGGGTATAAGTTTTGAAAGAAATGAAAATATTATTTATTTTCCAGTTGGTATTGAGGTCGTTCAGATATTACCTATATTTTTCACACTTCTCTTAAAAATGGTTCTGAGTGTAATTCCAATTCTTTCTGTATTTTGAGTCCAAATTATCTTCAAAATAACTGATATGATAGAAATTGCAGAAATATATAAACATAGACTCATGCTTTAAGCATATATCTTTTTTTTTAACGGATAGATTGTCAAAATAATTTTCGATGTACGAGTTATCTTTTGAAATAAATTAGTTTTTTATTCACCTTTTTTAACCATACTGTAATATACATACGTGCAATTTTGAATTTAATATACAGGGTGTCGAAACTAAAGGTATCCAAAAATTATTACTTATTTTTACTGGACCACCCATTATATTTTTAAAAAAAATATATTTATATAGAAAGAACATCTCACAAAGTTTTAATATCAATCATAGATTTCCACCATAGTATCATAGATTTCGATGTGTGCACCTTTTGTAGCACGACTAACGTCTAAATCAGGGGTCCCCAACCCTATGTCCGCGGGCACCATGGCGCCCGCCGATCGTTTTACGTGTGCTAGCCGCTGTACGGCCATGATTAAACTATTTCAGTTTTCAATAAAATGCTATGTAAAAGTTTTCTCATTTTTTATAGATTTTGTATGCATTATTTAGTAATCATTTATTTTACACAAGAATATTAACAATAATTTTTACATGTTAAATTATATTTTGAGAATTAAATGTTTTTTTTTTGTACATTATGTGTATGTATAATTAACTATGTCCAACTATAAATTCCCCTTGGAAAAATTAATGGTGCCCTCCCGTCCGACCGGTATTCTTGAATGTGCTCTTCGGTACAAAAAGGTTGGGGACCCCTGGTCTAAATGGTAATCCAGTTCTCTCCGAGTGTTTCGTAGCATATCAGGCGTTATTAGATTTTTTTTGCTTGTGGATTCATTAAATCCGTTGGGTATAAACAAAAAAAATTTAACTGTGGAAGAGTTTAAGAAGCATATCATTCAAGAAATTCGTGTAATGATGTGCTACGAAACCAGTGGCGTAGCTAGAACTTTTGCCGCCCCGGGGCGGTCTCCAATTTGCAGCCCTTTGTAAGTCAATGAATTGGTGGTTTCTATAAATTAATAAACATAAATAAATAATTGTAATTGAGACTCACTATAGGTGGGGAACTTTTTTACCATTAGATGCCATATTTAAATTAGGCAGTAATAAAGGAGGCCGCTTAAGTTGATATACCTATAAATGCAACTTTTATAAAGACCCTACATTGACTTGACGATGAGGAAAAATATTCGAAATCATATAGTAATTCATAATTCGTAGAAATCGGATAGTAAACTTGTGAATTGAACAAGTGGTTTTTTTACAACTAATACTAAATAAAAATATGCCGCCCCAAAATATGTGCCACCTGGTGCGGACCGCACCCACCGCACCCCCCAATCTACGCTACTGTACGAAACAATTGGAGACAACTGCATTACTATTTAGATGTTTGTCGGGCTACAAAAGGTGCACATGTCGAAATATATGATACTATCATCGAATCTATGACTGATATTAACACTTGGTGAGATGTTCTTTCTATTTAAATATATTTTTTTAAAATCTAATGTGTAGTTTCATAACAATAAACCGTAGATTTTGGATACTTTTAGCCCGGACACCTTGTATTTTACAAAAGTTTTCTAGTTTTATTCTCTTTTAATAGAATATCCGCATTATGCGAAATGAAATTATATATCCTTTAAATTTTTATTATACAATCACTGCAGCTTGATACAATATTTATAAACATCAAGAAATCAACTCCTGATAACGAAATTTCTCTTTTACAGTAACGATATGAACCAAGTTCTTATTTTCTTTCAAAACTGCCTTCTTAATTCATTTTTTAAGCTGAAGTACTGTATGTGTTCATTGTACTAAATGTCAGAAAAAATTTCTTTATATCACATCTTTACAAGACCACCCTAGTAAGCAGGATAATTTCTGTCGATTTTTATGTTAAATAAATGTCATGTATTTAACATAAAAAGTGCACAATCGACAGTTGTAATTCCCCATAAAATGGTTCGAAATTGTAGAATGGTATCATTGATTAATGGAAATCGACGTAGAGCAGGTGCAAACACTTTAAACATGGCTGTCACCATTAAATATCCTCATATGCTAAATATATTTTAAGTTACCAGATGTGTCGATATCATCATGACACTTACTTGTATTTGAAATTTATTCATGATTATTTCTTGAACTTTGCGAGAACATGACTCGACAGATCCTCTTCGTCTTCTTCTTTTTTTTCCCTAACGCGTAAGTCGAACTGGAGCGCTCTTCACACCAGGTTAGTCTTTTAAGCCGATAAACGGATTAAACAAGGATGTCGCATTTGAGGCTTATGGTTTCAGTCCAAGCGAGTGATGTTGGATTTAAGGTATGGCTGGTTGTCAATTGAAACTCCTTGTATTGGGTATTGAACTGTTAAATCTCGATTCAGATATGGTTCATACGAGTCACTGAACATTTTACGCATTTTAATTTTTAGTCCTACATTAATTTCAATTTTTTTCTATATATTTTTATTTGGTTGGTTCTTTAATTATATTAGCACCACTTCTAGCATGTTTCACTTTCAAAAGCTCATAGGGAAATTAAACATAAAGAAGTTCTTGAAAGAAAAATATAAGATCTTTATAATATCCAGAATTGATATTCTTATAAATGATACTACGCCTTATTTTTACAGTTTCTCTAAACGTTTTTCTTTAACGTATATCAGCAACTTATTACAAAATAGAATTTACATATGCAGTTCCAAAACTCTGTTCACGTAGTAAACACCTAGTACACATTGCATAAGGCTAGTCAGTCATAACTCATCATCAATTATACGCTGAATAATAAATAGTCTTTCTGCGTGTATAATCTATTTTTGGATGATTTGTGAGCGACTAATGTTTTCTGTGTTATTAATTATCGCACTACCATATAGATATGGGTATTATTTTAAATTTTCTAAATGAATTCCTACTTATCAACAAATCAAACTATATTGTGTCCATTTTCTCATATAAGCCATAACGTCTCATCGACGATATCCGTTGTTTCGTATATTACTACACTTGATTAATAATGGCAATAAATTTGACCAAAACACACATGGATTGTTTCCATAACATATATTAGTATACTGGGTTGTCATCAAACTATTGCAAGTTATTCGGGGCTTTCAGCAAAGTACTTTATCTTAATTAAAATTACAATAGAAGCTGCTAGACGTGGCTGCTTGGCTGAAATCCTTGAAAATTGCTCATACGTGCACACAGACGCGCGCGAACACATACATACATATATATATATATATATATATATATATATATATATATATATATATATATATATATATATATATATATATATATATATATATATTGATATTATATATATATATATATATATATATATATATATATATATACAGTATGCCCACTAAAGTCCCTTCCCACCCTCTTAACTTCGGAACGTCTGCTTCTATATTCATAAAAGTGGTGTCTAGGTATAGTAAAGAAAGTAGCCATGTGGAAAATACCTTGTGGACATAAATGCGAATAATAGAACGGTTAAAACGAGCATTTGTTTTTTCGTGATTTCTTACACTGTGACGTCACGAAACTTGAACTGAAGGAGAAATGATTGATTATCTTTCGGGCAAAACACGACACCGCAATGTGCACAGAGATATATCGCTTGTGATCCCCAATCAAAAGGACCGCGGTTCAAACCCCGAGGGTTGCATCCTTGTACTGATTATCTTTAGAAACATAGTAGACAATATGTAGATCGTGTAAAATAGTGTCGCATCAACTCAACGCAACTTGTGCCCGGTGTTCGAAATTTTTGCAGTATGCAAATACTTAAGAAATGTCACGCCTGTTCACCTGAGGCAGCTATAAAAGAGACATATTCTTGGGGTTGTAGTGTGTTGATGCTCTTGGTCATGGCTGAGTATTCCATTGCTGAGTATTGTGAGATGGTTTTACTGTACGGTGAATGTTGACGCAGGTCACGATCAGCAGCAAGGTTGTACCGAAAAAGTTCCAATGCAGGCCCGCATCCTTGTCATCAAATCATCCTGACTGTTGTAAAACGTTTAAGGGAGACGACTGCGTTACTAGTCGACCTCGATCTGGCAGACCATCTAAGTTAGGACGGCAAGTTCAATCGAATGAGGTATTAGCATACGCCCTCACATATCTTAAATGCAGCACAAGAGAGATCAGTCAACACTGTGGCTTCTCCAAAAGTGAGGTTTGGAAAATCCTAGGCGAATTAGGCGCTCATCCATACCGACCAACGCCTCAACAGGTTTTAGTGACGGGGATGCCGAAGCGATGTTTTACCGACGTTCGACATCAAATGCGGTATGCTATTAACGTTTGGTGTGCAATTTACAATAATAAGCTGACTCAGGAACCAAATAAATGGGTATGGTGGTTTCGAAGAGTAGCTTCCACGTTCGCCTGATCTGACACCACTGGACTTTTACCTGTGGGGATACCTGAAACAGCAGGCATACTGTATGCGACCCCTCCACAAACATTGCAGGACTTTAACGACGCATTACGGACGCTAGTGCCAACGTGTCACGCTCTATGCTACAACGTGTGCAACGTGACATTCAAACGAGGATCCAAATGTGCATTGCAGCTGACTGTGAGAAGTTTGAACATCTCAAATAAAGGTATATTGTTATAACTAGTTGTTTTTTCTTTCTCAGATCGTTTTATCATGTCACAGTGTCGGAAATCACGAAAAAACAAATGCGGATTTTAACTTTTCTATTCTTCGTATTATTGTCCACAAGATATCTTTTCTTACTAAATCGATGATGCTCTATAACTTTGTAAATCACTTTCTTTCCCCCTATCTCGTTCCGTTTTCGAGATAGGAATGCTAACTCCGCAGTTTTCCACCAGGTGGTATGGTAGGTGCTTTCATTCAGTAGCGCATGACTACTTCACTATACATAGACACCACTTTTATGAATATAGCAGCAGCCGTTGCGAAGTTAAGAGGGTGGGAAGGGAATTTATAGGGCATACTGTATATATACAGCGCCGTAACTAGGCAGAGTCAATAGGGGCACCCGCCCAGGGGACCCTCAGAAAGGGGCCCAAAATGCTGTATTTAATTTATTATTTTCCCAAACTTAATTAATGAAGCGGCCCAAATTCATATTTTTGCCCAGGGCTCGAATTATATATATATATATATATATATATATATATATATATATATATATATATATATATATATATATATATATATATATATATATATATATATATATAGGGAGAACTATCATGTGAGGACAAATATGCAGGAATAATTTAACAAAATTAGGTTGTAATCGCGTAAATGGAAATTTTTTCTTCCTTTTTTTATAGGCTGTAAATCTTATTGATTTAAGACTTTCGCATAAACTGGGGTAAATAACATAAAAAGATTAAAATTTCACTGCATTTATTCAGTCCTTTTACTCAAAGATATTAATATTTTGCCGTGAGACACATATGCATATACTTTAATTTTAGAATGTCAAAAATATAACACTAAATCCTCCCGAATTTTTCAATTAATGAATCCGGCAGAGAATTTTTAAATTTATTGTTTTCTTAACATCCTGCAGGAAAAGTATCTTTCGTAATTTAGTTCTGCAATTTTCGCGAACTTTTGCAACAAATTTTATTTTTCTTCCAGCCGGTTATTATGAAGTCCATACACAAAAGGTTCACTGGCCCAGAAACCTCTTTAAAAGTGGTCGCACTTCACATTCTATCTCATCTGCATATTCACCACGTCCTCTTGCGATAAAGCACATGAGGCAGCTTGCCGAGTTCCGCTAATTAAACAGCAGTGTCCATGTTTTAGTTTTTGGCACCGTTTCAAAGATTTAATTAAGGGTAAAATTTTGTGAACGTATCAAATGTGTATATGGACTCTCTTTTTCCAAGGAGGCGATTGAATAAAAGGAATTTTATGGTAGGAAGTTGAAAAGTTTCAGAGAAAAGGACGAATTTGCGGTATTTAGAATGAATCTGTTTTATTAAGAATTCTCGAATAATTTTCAATTTGATAAACATTAGCTTACTTATCTTTTAGATTTAATATCGAATTTCTAGCAAAGTTCTAAGATATTTTAATAACAAGTATGTATAGATACTTTAATATATTATAATTTACTGTCAAATACCTTTCAATTTGATAAATTTTAGCTTATTAATATTTTAGATTTTATAACAACATGATTCGTTTTCATAACATTAAAGTTCAAAAATATTTTAATAAGAACTATTTATAATTAATGTGAGATAATTTAATTAATTTCCAAAAAAATTTTAATTTGATAAATCTTGGCTAACTAATATTTTAGATTTTATAAGAATAGTCTGATAAAATACAATGATATTTTAATTACAAGTATATATGATACATTTAATATAATAAAATTAATTCTAAAATGATTTATAAATTGATAAATGTTCGCTTACTAATATTTAATATTTACTATCAAAATTCTAATCAAAGATAATTTAATAAAAAGTATAAATAATTAATTTAATCCAATATAATTCTTACTCCAATAATTTTCAGTTTCATAAATAACAGATTAGTAATATTTTAGATATTGTAACATAATTCTGACCAAAGATATTTAAATAGCAAATATTCATAATTAATTTATGAAAATATAATTAATTTTTAAATAATTTTCAATTCGATAGATGTAAGGTTACTAATATTTTAGATTTTAAAACAATATTTTTATTCGATTTCATAACAATAAAATTCAAAACTATTTTATTATCAACTATATATAATTAATTTGATGTAATACTATTAATTTGATTTGATATAATTAATTATCAAATAATTTTCAATTTGATAAATGTTAGTTTACTAATATTTTATATTTTTCACAATATTCTAATAAAATTCAAGAAAGTATATATAATAAATTTAGTATTATATAATTAATTTTCATTTTTTTTATTATTCTATAAATATTAGTTTTTTTATGTTCAAGATTTTATAAGAATAATCTGATAAATACCAAAGATATTGTAATAAGAAGTATACATAATTTATTTAGTATTACTATTTCGTTTTTGCAGTTCTATTATAATTAAATATATAATATTTTTATATAAAAAATTCTTTCGATGTATACGATATTTTTTACAAGAAATACCGGTTTATGATATAACTTTTTTTATGACATAATAATAGTTAATTTAGGTATAAGTATTAGACTTTAATTAATTGTGGTTAAGTATGAATTAAAGTGTTATGAGTTTAAAATTTCCTTTGCGAAAAATAATTAAAAAAATGTCCCCTTCGTAAGAAAAATTTTGTAAAACTCATGAAACTTTAATGTGGTGTAAAATTTATAACTTATGAAATTATTTATTCATTAATTTGCATTTCTTTCGCTCAAGTCAGAATTAATGAACGTGAGAATGTTTGAATATATGAAAGATATGACACACCTTAAATTAAAATTTCTGAGAAAGAAGTTAATTTTTGATCTTGTCAAATTTGAATTTCTTTCGAAATTGTCAGGGAACTGCGGATGTATGTCTTTTAAGTCTTGTTGGGAAATTAATTCCATTAGTTCATAAAAAATTGAGTAAAGAAACAATTTAGGATTCAATTGCGATAATATGAAGATCCCAGTTAAAGTGGAACCAAATGTTAAATCTTTTAATGGCAAAATCATGGGAAACCGACTTCCTACACTTATGAAGATATTTCTGTCACTTCAAGAAAAGCAAAATAATTTTTTAACGATTTTCACCTTATTCCCATTTTAGCTTGCATTTATAAGCTTTGAAATGCTGAAAAGAGCTCTAATTACACATCTGAGAATGTATGCTCATAGCGAGATCTTTTTGACGCTATTTTGAGACAAACTGCGACACTGCTTCTTTTTTTTTTTGTTAGCGTGTGTGTGTTTTACAACTCTGTAAAACAAGCAGAAAGGGTATTTTCTCTAAAATAGACTGCTTTTTCTATAGTATTATATCGGTATTAAAACTTTATAACGCCCGGTGGCGTAGTGGTTAAATGCGTCAACCTGCCACCCCACAGGTTCAGGGTTCGACCCTGCGACTGGGCAAGGTTGACTCAGCCTTTCATCCCTTGAGTGGGTCGATAAAATGAGGACCAAGCATGCTTGGGAACTAAACTTTGGGGGTCTCACGTCAGGTTGACCACCTGACTGAGACCTATGCAGTAAGGATCCCAAGCGCACGGTCTAGAAAGCGGTGATGGTTACCACCGGCCGTGGTTCACAGCGGGCTGTTGCACCGTGACTTTATTTTTTTATTAAAACTTTACAAGCAATTTTTGCATTTGGTTCACATGGTGTCTTCAGTGAGAGTTGACATTTTCGCCGGTAGAATAATGTGGCGTTTGTGTCATTTAAGAAGCATTTACAGATGATTTTCACAGATATGCATGTTGGGTTAAAAGTCCAAAGACATTTTTTTCTGTACCATATAATAAATGAAATATAACCGGCTTAATTATATATATCTTTATATATATATATATATATATATATGTATATACACACAAGGTGAAGAAAAACATATATATATATATATATATATATATATATATATATATATATATATATATATATATATATATATATATATATATATATATATATATATATATATATATATATATTAACATATATATATATCCGAAAGTCGCAGAGAAGGTGAAAATTCAATAATTCGAAAAGTATAGACAGTGGTACTATACGGTTTTCACTGAAATGCTCAGAAAGACAAGGGAATTTTTTTAAGACGAAAAATGTTATTGCCAGATTAGTTCTATTTGTCACCGGCAGGTGGCGCGGTTGTGGTTTGGGACTTGCTGCCTTTCTCTGTTTAAACAGATCAGCCGGACGGTATAGCTCAGACTTTTTTCTGTCACTAGCGAGCCTTATGCAGAGCTATTAAGAGACCGAACCATTCCCTACTTCCGAGGGAGGCAAGCGACAAGACATTCATGAACTATTCATAAATAACATTCATGCCTCTTCACATCACATGTTCTGGCCAGCATATGCTCCCATCGACATTTGGCGATGACCTTGTCCTCAATCTCCCTTTGCCGCAAGAATGGTCACCAAATTATCTAGACCTTACACACTTTGGCTATTGGTTATGGGCCTACTTAGAGTAATATGTGTACAGATGTCGGCAAACGTCATTGGACATGTTCAAAGAAACTATTCATTATCATGTGATAGGTAGTACAGCTAAAACCTTTTTCGATAGAGTGCAGAGTGTCGTGCCAGGTCTGACGAGCCAGATCTACGTTGTGATCGAACCAGATCTACGTTGTGATCTGAGCTGCGCCACTCTTCAAACAACTGATATAACTGTGCCACCTATCGGTGAAGAATGTAACTTTCTAGGAATAAAATATTTTATTATGTAAAAAAAAAATTCCATATTTTTTTGTGCATTTCTGCGAAAACCGCATCGTGCTACTGTCTATACTTTTCAACTTGTTGAATTTTTACGTCTTCTGTGACTTTTGGATCACCGTGTATATATAACTAGCTGAAAAACCGTACTTCGCTACGAAGTACATTCACATTAAATACAAAGGTCAATGTACGCAACTAATGCCAATATATATATATATATATATATATATATATATATATAATTATAAAAAAATCGTAACGGATATTTTATAGAAAAATTAATGTAGAAGAAAATATTCAAATTAAATCTAATAGAACATACTAAAGATTATAGAACATTTAATATAGTACAATTTGAGAAACATTTCTTTTGGTGTATTTTAATATTTTTTTGGATAATGTCCAATCGTCTGCCGCATTAGAAAGAAAAATAAAAATTGGTCAATTTATTTCGTTGTTATTCACGTGACGATAAATTAATTTAAAGTATTAAAAAGAAACGAAACCTCGTGATCAGCATTTAATAAATTAAATTCTAAAAAATAGTCTTTAAAAATTGACCAAAAATCGGAAAACGGAAGTAAAGATTCGAAAAAGATTTCATTTTAAAGGAATTTGTATGATCTTTCTGGTGATATACATTTTATAACCCTCCAATGATTATTTTAAATGCAAACTTTAAAGAATGTTTCAAAAACATATTAAAATTTTAATTTTTTAAAAATCTAATGAGATTTTTTTAAAAATCTCTGTTAGCGCACCCCTATACTATAAGAAGTATCGCCATGCACAATTTCAGCCCTTTAGGTCCAGCGGTTTGGTCTGTGCGTCATATGTGTGTCAGTCAGTCAATTACGGAACTGTTATATATATATATATATATATATATATAATATATATATATATATATTGATTACAGAATTATTAAAATAAATATAATATAACTACAGAAATTGAACTGATATTTTAAATTTCGTTTTCCCTACAGATATATTTTTCCTAAAGATAAATACAGAAAATGGAATATTTTAGTAAATATATTAAGTAATAGCTTCATAGCATTTCGATACCTAAATTCGGAATTCCTACAAATTGACGATCGAAAAGAAAATGCAAACAATTCAGTTTTTATTGAAGTCACCAGGGAGCATTTTGAAACAGCATGAAGAAAGGATTTTATCTGTTAACGGTTTCTCCTTCCCTATTTAGCAATCGAATACTTTTCACAAACAAACCACTCTACCTTTAAATGATTTAATTTTTTTAGAAAGGTGAATTCTTCGACAATTTGATTCTAAACTTGCATTATTTCTTCTAACAAAGTTAATTAACAAATAGATGATTCTTTTTCGTTGTTTGAAGCCACAGTCAAATAGTAGCTTGTGTGGTAAATTTTTGGTAATGAAGGAAATTAAAACGAAATGTTGAATATAATTATATATTACACCTCTATAATGATTTTTCCTTGTAGGCCCATTTACGTATGTTTTACGCGAATCATTATTAATATTTCTTGGGATATTCTAGCATTGTTTTTACAGTTTACAAAGAAATGGGGGAACTTCATCCATTTAGTTTTTACCTTTATTGATTTATCACCTTCGCCAATGGCCTTTTATTATATTTGTAAATAAGTATTTTTATAATTTTTTATGGTACTATTCGCATCGAGTTTTTAATCGTTTAATTAGGTCACCTTTTATATATCATTCTCTTAAACACTTTGCTGTTATTTATCATTGTTATTATTCACTTTACACGTTGACACACACACACACACACACACACACATATATATATATATATATATATATATATATATATATATATATATATATATATATATATATATATATATATATATATATATATATATATATATATATATATATATATATATATATGTATATATATATATATGTATATATATGTATATATATATATATATGTATATATATATGTATATATATATATATATATATATGTATATATATATATATATATGTATATATATATATATATATATATGTATATATATATATATATATATATATATATATATATATATATATATATATATATATATATATATATATATATATATATGTATGTATATATATATATATATATATATATATGTATATATATATATATATATATATATATTATTATTTAACATTGTTATTTATCATTGTTATATATAGTTATTTATCATTGTTATTATTCACTTTACACGTTGACACACACACACACACACACACACATATATATATATATATATATATATATATATATATATATATATATATATATATATATATATATATATATATATATATATATATATATATATATATATATATATTACGGGCCATTACACATATATAACGGGCTAGACTGGCTCCATGAACCAACTGAATTCCCCTGAAGCAAATGTATATCTAGTGAACTGACTCACATATGTTTGTGGACACAGGAGAGACAGAAAAACTTTGTCTTCTGACGCAGAACATTGAGATAGATTTGCAACATCCTTACTAAATTCTCTACTTTCTCGAAATTACTCCGGGTGGTCTCTTGGGTGTAGACAATCATTAAGGGAGTGAAAAAATTACCCAAAGTAAAAGGACCTTTAAACTTCTCCGAGATAGAAGACGGAACCTTATGCGTGATTAAGCTTATCCAACAATGTAACTTTAAGGAAGAAATTGCGTTATTATTAAAGGGGAAGCCACTTCCAAAGAGTAATAAGTTAATCGCACTGAATCCCTTCCTAGATTCAAACGGAATTCTGAGAGTCGGGGGCAGATTGAGTAGACATGAAGATTTAGCTTATGACCAAAAATTTCCTATACTCATTACGAAGAGAAATTTCATCACTACATTAATTATTAGGAAATTTCATCAAAAAAGTATGCACTCTGGTACAAACCTTGTTCTCTCTTTGATTCGCCAAAAGTTTTGGATCCCCGATGGACGGTCTACAGTACGCAATGAAATCTGGAATTGTATCATTTGCTTTCGCATCAATTCTAAACCCATGCAACAATTGGTTGGAGACTTGCCTCCCTCTAGAATTCATCAAGTCCGACCTTTCGAAAGGGTGGGCATTGATTTTGTCGGTCCGATTTTAACAAAATGTAAACACAAAAGAAAGGCAAGTACTTTTAAATCCTATATTTGCCTCTTCATTTGTATGTGCATAAAGGCTGTACACCTTAAGGCTGTTTCAGACCTGTCCACCATAGCCTTCCTTGCCGCCATGCGACGATTTGTGGCGCGTCGGGGTTTGCCTAGCGATATCTTCTCAGATAATGGCAAGAACTTTATTGGAGTCAATTCGTATTTAAAGAAATTATTCAGCCTACTAAAGGATTCTCAAGTATAAGATTCATTCGCACCCTCTATCAGATGACATTTTATTCTTCTGTATAGCCCGAACTTCGGAGGTTTATGGGAAGCCTCCATCAAACTAGCCAAGAATCACCTCTGTAAAACAACTAGAGGAACTCTCCTCAACTTTGAGCAATTGGCTACTATTCTGTGACAGATTGAATCCTGCATAAACTCGCATCCGTTGGTACCTTTATCATCCTATCCAACGGACTACCGAACCTTGACCCCTGGCCATTTCCTGGTGTGAGCAACTGTATTAGAAATACCCGAAAATCCTAATTCTAATCCTTCTGTTCATAGTCTTTCTTCGAGATATCGCCTACTATTGCAGGTCAAGGACCAGTTCTGGCGTCTCTGGAACCGGGAGTACCTCAACACCCTGCAGTCACGTCCAAAGTGGCGACTCAGGAAAGATTTTCGAATGGGCGATCTAGTTATCATCAAAGATGAACATTTACCCCCATTATAGTGGAAATCGGCAGAATCGTCCGTACCTGTCCAGGCACAGACCACCTTACATGAGTGGCCCACATTCAAACAGAGATTGGATCCATGATTCGGTCTTTCTCTCAAGTGTACATCCTGCCCGGGGCCATTTTCGGCCGGAAGGATGCTGAAAAACGCAATGTCACCACGAGATCTGATGCCGCAGAGAGGCGCTGCTGGCACAGTCTTCACGTTTTCTAGGGTTGCCAGAATCGGTAACCCTGACTCGGAAGAGAAGGAATATATTCAATTCGAACAATGTATTTTATTCTTAACCTGACATTCGAATCTATTCGTCAATCCATGTTTGTAATTCGATGTTAATATCCTGATCCTATTTCCGATGTTAATTATCCCGGCATAACAATCTTGTGATTCTAATTTATATTAAATCGAAATTAGCAAAAGGTTATCTTCATTGTGTTAGCTTTATCCTTTATTTAGGATGGCAATCCGAGGGAATCTAGGAGAAGGGTAAGTGATTACATTTCTATTCTTTTGAATTCGAAATCAATAAACTAAATTCTTAATATCAATTCGGTTCTAATCTTAATCTAATTATAATTTAATGAAAAAATATACACATACGAATATGAAATTGTGTACATATATACATTTAACCATAAGTATATAGAATACCTTAACAGAAATTTCCAGTTTTATTATAATTTTAAGATTTTTTTAAAAATTCAAAATTTATAAACAAAGTTTTAAAAATGCTCCTTGCGACTCCATTTTTGAGATATTTCCCCGATTTTGCATTCAATCACTTAAAACTGTATTCAAAACAAATATGGGAATCAATTATTTAATCCCTCGAATAGTTAATTTTTCAGAGATTTTTTTTCTGAATTCCAACCCGATTTTCATCAAAATTGTGCCTTAAATCAAAGCTTCAAATCAAATTTAATTACCTTAATGGAGTCGAATTGTAAAACGCATACCCAGTTTCTTTGTAAATAGTTTCAGGATGCTTCCTTATCAATTTCTTGAATTTTAAACAGAAATGAAGTCGCATGGAGCAGTTAAAATATCTAAAAATCCTTGAAAAGTCTGTTTTGAGAAAAAAACAGATTTAAAGTTTATTACTACATTACTTTATTACTTACTTCGTAGAAGCTTCATACATGATTTTTTTACTTCAAAAAACTATTTTGGTAATATTATTCTACAGATATATATATATATATATATATATATATATATATATATATATAGATATATATATATATATATATATATATATATATTTACAATAGCACAATCCATATTACATTAAAAAGATTTGCTCAAATAAAGGTCCCCGGTTGCCTTAATAGATGAAAATCAATTGATATTATTAGTTTAAAATTGGTGAAAAAATACACATGCTTGCCTGCTTGTGATACTTAGTTTACTAGGACAGTTGAGGAAATTTTATTCATCGAAATTATCCTGTTTAAATAAATAAATAAATAAATAAATATATTAAAAAAATTCAAGTATTAAATTTTCAAAGGTATAGTATAAATTCCTTTGTTTTATCCGGTTCAAGTATATTGCACTTTTCCCTAGTTAGATTAGGACAGATCTACGTTAATCATTGCAAAATGATAGATGTACGCATTACACGAATAAAGGGTTTAATTAAGTGTAAATGTCACTGGTTGTTGCATGAGTTTTCAGATCGATGCTGTTTAAATTCAACTAGGGATTCGATTAATTTGCAGATTCTGTTCGGTTCTTACTAATAAAGTATTTCACCATTAAATACCAAAATAGATTACATCAATTGACAAAATTGCAGTTTCGATATTCATGTACGTAAATTGAACGCTACATATGTAGGTAGATTGACATACATTAATTACATCAATATAATAAATTTTGTTTCAGTTGATAAGGCAAAACCTGAAACATTAATTAAATATAATGGATTAAAAATTGACAATATTATAGTTCCGATATTTATATATGCAAATTCAATGCTATATATCATTAAAAATGAATGGGTATATATTAATTTATTTAAATATTAAAAAGAAATTTCAGGACATAAATTAAATCCTGAAATCTTGTTTATAATAATAAATTAAAAATTCATATAATTATAATATCGATACTGACATACGTAAACTGAATGCTAGATATCAGCGTAGATCAGTGTTTACCATCCTTTTTCGAGTCGTGACCCCTTCAATGGTTTTCCGCTTCGTGACCACACCCCTTTCAACACCATATATATTTTCCTAAATAAGGTCTTTAAGACATTGAGAAAGAACACTAAACTGAATTTTCAATTATTTAGTTGAAACCAAATATTTAATTTAACAAAAATAAAGTAAATGGAACCATTTTAATATGATGGCTGTACTTGAAAATGCAACACCCATCTTTAAAATTAATGTTTAGGTGTTTGATAAAGCCCCATATAATCTTCGATACTCAGTCGATTTTGTAACTTTGTTTTGATGTGGACAAGAGCTGAAAAACCATTCTCACATAGATACTTTGTGTCAAATGGCACCAAACTTAGAAAAGCAAGTTTGATCCGTAGCACACAATTTTTTTCTAAACAAATCACGTGCCAATGAATCATTTCGGAGATCCAAAAATTCATCTTTTATTTCACCTGAAATACTAATCACGTCCAGAGAAGTAGAGAATGGGTTTCGTGCAACTACAGCTTCTTCTTCTTTGAACTCAGGGAAATACCATTGAAACTCTTTTTCTAGAGATTGAAGGTGATCTCTGGGTGTTGCATTTTAAATTAATATTAATCTCTTCCGTTAGAGGGTGTTATGTGGTTGTATTGTTAATAAACAGTGTGTTTTTAGCATAACTACTTTTTTCCGGATCACAATTTGAGCACAGTAGATAATTAATACGTGTTAGGTATTCTTTATTTTCACATCAACAATGGTAAACTAATATTGAAAACTTTTTTCGATGAAATTCGCTAAACAGTTACTTTAACTAAAAAAAACCGTGGTGACCCCTCTAGAAAACCCTTCGCGACCCACAGGTTGGGAAACACTGGAATAACAGAAAAACATCACCCTAGTTGCATTGAGACTTCTCAATGAATAAAACATCACTAGAGAAACTCCCCATAGTACAAACAATCCCAGCTGCCCATGAATTTACAGAATATAAGCTGAAAATAGGCATTGCTGAAATCCCAAAAAATTTGTTTTGCATAAGGATAAGACAGCAAATACATCACAGATTTGAAACTTTTTTCAAGCAAAACGTTATGCATACTTAGATATTAAACAAAATATCAGAAATATTCAGGGAGTCCTTTAAATATATAAGTATTTCCAACAGATTTCCAGTGCGCGGGAATATATGTTCTTAGACCCTTATATGTTAGGTCAACGTTAAAAGCTTTCATTCCATTGACTGATATTAACACTGAGATATAAATGAAATGTTTTAAATGATATATCTCCTCTGTTGACATATGCTTTCGAAAATTCCAATTCACGTCAGATTTGATAATGTGTTTCCGACATCAACACTAAAACTTTGAAATGGATATTTTTTGCTTTAAATTTTTTTGTTTTTTAATCCTTTTTTCAGTATCCTAAAGGAAGTTTTTTGCGTATGCTTTAATTGCTTTAAAATAGAAAATAACCATATTTTGTAGGTGTAAGAAGGAGTTTCATGACTGTTTTAATTTTCCAATTGAACACTGACAGCAGTGTTGCAACTTGGGATTTTCCCCCCTAAATTTGGGTGTAAGTTAGATGAAAAGGGGTGTTTTTAGGGGCCAAATTTTTTGTTAGGGGTTGTGTTTTAAGTTGGTGTTAGGGAAGATTTCGAAATGGCGCTAGGGGGGGGGGCGCATCGTAGAAGTTGGAAACACTGACTGAGAGAAATCTTTGTTTTAGAAGGCTGGACTTGACCGCCTACTTTCCTGCCCTAAAAACGAAACCTTACTATTTATTTAAACTTTTTATCAGGTATTTTTTTCAGGTCAGTAATTTTTCCGAGTTCATATTTTCCTTTAATTGTTCTGCATAATAAAGGAATCATTTATTTAAATTTTCTTTTAAAAGCTAATTTTCTTTTATTCGGAAAAAAAGCTAATTCTCAACACACTATATATGTTTAGACCGGAGACAAAATTCATGACACGCTCAGTGTAAATTTAACTGAACTACTTTTAATTAACATATTGCCTGTTAATATCAGTTAAAATCGTAGAATAAACGACTGCGATAACTATCCAAGGTCATATTTCATAAGTAATTAAATATCAATATTAAAAAAAACTATAAAACATGAGACATTAGAAACATATATTAAAGATATATGCTTTTTATGTTCATAATTATATATTATACTTATTCATTAAGCAATTAGAAACAAAGAGGAAGTCATTTAAATATATAATTGTTTTTAACATATTTTGCTAAAACGTTTGTGCGCGTAACTATATGTTCTTAGACCTCTATCTGTTAGGTCAATGCTGAAATCTTTCATTCCATTGTCTTATATTATTTCCCTGACTTTTTAGTACGGGTCTAGTTTAGTTATCACTTTTTTTTTCTGACAGAAATAAAGGAACTCGCCAATCTTTGGTAGTTTTTTGCAAATATTTAAACTATCACTTTTTATACACAGTTTTGCGCTTCAATTATTTTTCCACCCCGTAGCAAATCGTCTCTTGAGCTCGCTGTGCATGTGTGAAGTAACCCGGAGCGCTTTATGTGCTTAGGGAAATGGAAAGATAAGCTGAGTAGCTTACCCACTGACTTCCGACCTGCGTTCTAAAACGAGACCAACATCAAGGAGAGGCCCTCTCGAATGCATACCAGCATCTCTCGTGGCTTGGCGAACGCGTCTCGCCGCTGGGTGGAAAATTCATGAATCAATTCTTCCACGTGAAGGTTAACGGTTGTCCAGAGACAACCGTTAACCGTTAACCGTTGTTGTTTTCCTAACACGACCTACTTGGCCTGCAAAATGCATATGGCACAGGTTCAGAGTGGTCACTTTCAAGTCAATTGATACCCTAAATTAATCGAGATTTCAATATTTCATGAAGTTTTATAAGTGGTTACGGTGATCCATTTAATGCTACAATTAGGCATAAAATAAATTTTAATCTGTTTTTCTAGAAAATTAATATATATA